>JACVQZ010000120.1:0-207243 GCA_019828575.1 Talaromyces thailandensis
TTATATAAATATATATAAGAATTATAATAAGTATATTATTCTTTTAATAAGAAGAAATAAATAGTTATAATATAATATATATAAGAAATAATAATTCTAAATTAAATTATATAATAATATATTAATATTTAAAATACTAAGACTATTATTTATAAAAAAAAAATAGCTAGATATATTAATTTAATAATATAAAACTAAGATATTTATAATAAAAAAAACTTAATAAAAAATTTTAACTTATAAATCTATTAAAAATTATTAGAATTTTATTAAAAAAAATTAAACTAAAGCTAGAAAATAAGAAAATAAAGCTATATTTAAATTTATAAGCTATAAAATAAAGATTTAAAAATAAAATAATAAATTAAAAGCTATACTTACTATAATAAATAAAAGTAAAAAAAAAAAAAAAAAAAGATCTAATAAGATCTTATTAAGAATTTTATATATAAAAATAATTTATTAATACTAAAATAGCGTCTCTATATTTATAATTAATAAAAATAATTATTTATATAATATATATCTTCTATCTATAATTACTTAATAATTACAACAAATTATAGCTTTAAAATTAAATATAAGCTTTAAATTTATAAGATTTAGTTATTATTTAAATTTAGTCCTAAGACTATAATCTTATAAGAAGAGAAATAGCTATAAAATTATAAATAGAATAGTATTATAGATAGCTTTATATATTATAGATATATAATTCATATAACCTTGCTAAGACTAGTTTCCATATATTAGTCAGCAGAATATATATCTTGAAGCCACAGTACTATAGTTTTCTAGAGAGCAGTAAATAGCTATGAACCATATACATACCTACATTTTACTAGCCATATTCCTTATCCATACTACTACGCTCTCGTAACCCCTCTTACATTAATATTAATTTTTTTAAATAATATTAGCTTTATATATACTATAGTTATTAGTAAACTATTAGATATTATTACTTATATTTAATTAAAAAAATATTTAGTCTATAAAAATACTTATTATATTATAACTAGAATATTTAGAGAGAGAAAAATTATAATATTATTATATAATATAAGTATATAATAATTTATTATTTAATATCTATTATTAGTCTTAGTAGAAGAGCTTATCTTAATTATTAATTTTATAATTAATAATAATTATTTTTAGATTTAATTCTTATAAAAATATATAAAGATTATTAGTAATAACTAATTTAATTTATATATATTCTTTATTTTTAATTTTAATTTTAATTTATAGATCTTATAATATCGCTTTAATAATTTAAATTAAAGCTTAAAATATTATTATTTAAGAATATAAAATATAATTAACTAATATAAATTATAATAAAAAAATATAATTATAATAAATAAAATAATTATTATTCTTATCTTATAGTATATTCTATAATTTATTAAAAAAAAATATTAGATTAAAAAACTTAAAATCTAGATTAATATATAAACTTATAATTAAATTAAAAGAGAAGAATTTATTAATATATCTAATACTTATTTAATTATTAGATTTTAAAAAAGTAGTAGAGATTATTATAATTTATAATAATTATAAATAATATATTTAAGAATATTAGTTTAGCTTTTTATTATTTAAAATAATTTATAATAGTAAATAATTTCTTATTATAGATTTTATAATTATATTCTATAGAATTAAGCTTATAGAAGTAATAAATATAGATTTAAAATCTTTTTTTATTATTATATTAAGAAAATATATTTTTATTTATATATCTAGAGAAATTAATCTTAATTACTATTTCTTATTTAAGATTAAAGAAGACTAGAATTAATTCTATAATAAAAAAATTCTTAAAGATTTAAAAGATTTTTTTAATAGTATTATTTTATATAAAACTTAATTCTTTTTAAATAAGATTAGTTAAGAGTTATATAATATTAAAATAATTATAAATAAACTATTAATAAAAATTAGTAAATCTAAAAAACTATTAAACTTTTTTAGCTATAATAAATATTTACTATTTTTATATAGCTTTAATCTTTATAAGATCTATTTAAATATCTACTCTTATTTTAATAATAAATTCTAAATATTTTATATTTTTTACTTTAAATTTAGATTTATTAATATTTATTTATAGGCTAGTATTATAGAGTTATTAAAGTATAACTTATATTTATTATTAGTACTTCTTTAGTATTTTATTAATAAAGATTAGAATATTATTAATATAAGCTATTATAAAATTATTTAAAAAATTCTAAAAAGTTTAATTAATATATTATTAGAATATATTAAGAGTATTAACTAGTCTAAAAAAAATTACTAACTATTTAAAAAGTCTAAATTATATATAGAAAGCTATTAACTATTTATTTTTTTTAATAATTTATATTTTATAGAAGACTATAGATATATTAATAAATTATTTTATTTTAAAAATTCTTTATAAAGTCTTATATATAAAAAAAAAAGAATATTAATTTTTTTTTATAATAATATTTAAAGCTTAATAATTAATATAAAAGTATAAGTCTTTATTAGATTTTTTTATAAATAGTATTAATATTATTATAAATAACTTACTCACTTATATAAATCCTTTAGAGAGTAGATTATAGAGAATTTTTTATAATATAAAAAGCTCTTTTTATAATATATTATATAATAAACTTTATAAAGCTTTAAATTTTTATTTATTTTTAGTTTATTTAACTAACTTAATTATATAATTAATTTTAGATTATTATTTAGAAAGCTTATTAGCTTTTATTAAATTAAATATATTAATATAATCTTATAAATAATTAAATAGTATAGTTTATAGATTAATTTTTTTTTTAATATTAATATTTTATTAATATTAACTATACTAATAATAAAAATTTTTATTTATTTTATAAAATATTATTTTTATTATTTCTTTAATATTATTAGTAACGTAATAAAGATCTTATAAATATTTTTTTATTAATATAAATTTTTTATATTTTTATTATTAATTTTAATTCTATTAGAGAAGATTAATATCTTATTTATAGAATTAAATATTACTTATTTTTTCTATATCTATTTAATATTTAATATTAAATTATACTATATCTTTTAAATTATATAAAAGTATATTTTCTTAATTTAATATTTATTTATATTTATTATTATTATTATTATTTTATTAGTAATCTATTCTTCTAGTTTATTATATCTTTAAATAGAAATAGGAGTGATTATATATTAAATAAAATAATTTTTTAAAATAAAAGATTCTTTAATTATTTTATAAAAAATATATTTATTATTAACTAATATTCTATTATATATAAAGTTATTTAATAGTATCTTTATTTTAAAAATAATTATATTCTTTATCTTCTTTAAGAATTCTTTTATTATCTTCTATTTTTAGCTATAATTTTTATTAGAAACTATTTATTTTTTAATTTAGATACTTCCTTAAAAGAGTCTTAATCTTAAGATAATTTAATATTAGAAGAGTTTATATTATTAATTATTATTTAATATAAAGTATAAGCTTAATAGAATTATATATAATCTTAAAAAAGATAGCTAGAAGTATTATAATTATAATAATTAAATAAAGTTTAAAATTATTAATTTATTAGATTTATAATAGAGAAATCTATTAGTATAAAATAAATAGATAGTATAAGAATAAATATAACTAAAGAAATAGATTAATAAATAAATAATATTTCTAATCTTAATATTTTAAATAGTATTTAATTAAGACTATAATTATTATTATTATAAATATTCTAGATATAATTAAATTTATTTAAATTATTAATTATATAATATATATATTTAAGAAAAATATTATATATTATAAAAAGTTATTATTTAATAATAACTTATTTTATTTTCTAGTTTATAATATTTTAAAATTAAATAATTTAAATCTTATTAATCTAAATCTAATTTCTAGTAAGAAAAAGAAATCTTTTAAATTTAATAATAAATTTTATAAAGAAAATATTACTTTAATATAAATTATTAAACTATTAATTTAATTATTTAATAAATTATTAATTATTAAAGAGAATATTAAAATAATTATAAAATTAATTAAATATATTAAAAATAGTAATAATTAGAATAATTATATAGATTTAAATTTAAAAATATATTTTATTTCTAGTATTACTAATTAATTAGTTAAAAATATATTATATATAATTAAAATTATTTCTAATAATTTCTTTATTAATAGTGAACTTAACTTAGAGCTTAAAAAGAAAAAAAAAGAATTAAAACTTATTAATATTATTATATATAATAATATTAGATAAATAAAATCTATATTAAAATATAAAATATAGAACTAGATCTAAGATTCTTTATTAAAATAATAGTATAGAAAAAACTTATATAATTATAGATTTATAAGAGTTCTTAAGAATTTAGATATATTAATTAAGATTATCTATATTAATATTAATCTAGTTTAGTTATTTATTAAGGCTTATACTAAAAGTCTTAATTTAAAAATTAAGATTTACTTCTAAAATCTCTATATAATATAACATCTAGATAAGTAGCTTTTTAAATATTAAAAGATACTTTTACTAGTTTAGATTATTTAGGTTTATTATTATATTATTTAGCTAATTAGTATATTAATTAGGATATTATATTTTATAATATTATAGATTAATCCTACAACTCCTACCTAAGGCTTATTATAAAAATATAATCTAAATATAAAATATAATATAAAAAAAGAAAAAAAAGAAAAGAAAATAATAAATTCTTATATATATAAGAGTTTATATAGAAAAAAAGAAGTAGAAATTTTACTAGTATTTATATAGTTTAAATCTTGATATTTACTAGCTTATTATTATTATATAATTTAGATTAAGACTATCTATAATCTAAGCTGTAATAAAATAATTAAAGAGGCTATAATAAAGTAATTAATATACTGCTAAGCAGTAAGAATATACTACTAAATAATAAAGATTTAATAAAATAATTAATAAGGTGATAGCTTTATATAGTGATTGCTTATAAGAACATCACCCAAATCTCTAGTATAAGGTCAGCTCATAACATATATATTATAAAATTAAATAAAATAAATAAGCTTTATAAAATCTATTATAATAATAAGTAAGTTTATATTTTAATTTATATTCTTTAATTACTTTAAATATTAATTAATAATAATAAATTCTAGATAATTTTATTAAATAAGCTAGAATATTAATAATCTAATTTTATATTAAGAGAGCTATAAAAAAGTTTATCTAAAATATAACTAATTTTAATTATAAAATCTATACTTATATATAAAAGATTATAAAATCTAGTAGTTATAACTCTCTATTTAAAAAATCTAAAAATAATTATACTATTTTAATAATAATTATAAACTTTAATAATAAATTTTTCTTATTAAATTTTAATAATATTATAACCTCTTAAAAAGAATTTATTAATAATAAAAAAAAAAAAGATGAAAAGAATAAATATTTAAAATACTTTATATAAAGCTAATTTTTAAAAGAGATATAAAAATAGTCTTTTTTACTCTATTTTTATAAATTTATTAATTAAATCTTTTTTTAATATATTTAGTAAGTTATTCTTCTATTTTAAATTATATATTATATAAACTAATAATTATAGTAAATATAAATAAATAGTTTTTTAAATTAATTTTTTTTTTTTTTTTTTTTTAAATCTTCTTTATACTAATTTTAGATTTTTTAAATATTATTTTATAATTATAATATTAGCTATATACTTTTCTAATTTCTAGATATACTTTTTTAAGAGAATTCTTACTATTTAATAAGATATATCTTAGTTTTATTATAATTAATATATTTCTTTATTTAGATTTTTTTTATTTTATATTTAATATTACTATTAATTAATATTTTTTTAAATAAATTTATAGTTCTTATTAAATTATAATAAGATTCTAATAATAAAATATAAAAAATAAAATACAATTACTTATACTATAATAATAATAATAGTTAGTATATATTATTCTATATATTAATAATTTAGAAAGATTTAATCTATTTTAGATTAAACTTTTTAGATTCTCTTAGAGATATAATATTCTTAATTTAAAGTATTACTTATTTTCTAACTTTAAACTATATATTAATATATTTTTTATTAAAATACTTAATTTATGATTCTAAAGCTTGTTAGAGGATCTTTTATAATATAATATATTTCTCTTTTACTAATTAGATATAGTTTATTATTAATTCTCTACTTATCTTTATAATTATTAATCTTTTTTTTATAAAATTTTCTATTAATATATCTAAATAATTCCTTAAATTAAGTAGAGTAGATTTAATTAATATTAAATATAAAAAATATATAATATAATTTTTAAAATTAATTTAAAGTGTTTTTTCTTCTAATAATAAAAAAATAATAAAATAAGTAAGATATTTTACTTATTAAATAGTAAAGTATATATTTTAAATAATATAAAAAACTAAAAAGTATTAAAATTAAAATTATATTAAATATATTATATTGTAAGCCTGTGAGGTGCCAACCGCTGCGCCAAAAGGTAACGAGAGTGAATGGCCTTGGCCATTCACGGCGGTTGCGGATTATATAGTCACCAAATGCTGCCTCAGGCAATCCTAGTCACGTGACGCTCTCCGCGTTACAGTTATCTATTTATATATATAGGAGTTATAAACTATAAAGAGATTATAATAATTAGAGACTTATATGCTTTTATATTAAATATAATATAGTTTTATACACACTAGCCCTCTATAGAAAGTCAGGCAATAAAAGAAGTTTTTCTCTGAGAAGTTTTCCTGGGTGCTGAACACCCCTAATCAGTGCGTTCACTGAGCATACTCGTGAGCTTATGTAAGGCTCACTGATCTGATCAGTTCTACGGAGTACTCAGTGAGTAAAAGCGGCGAGGGGGTGAGCACTAAAACGGAACAGGAAAGCCCCGGCGCGCCAGGGAAAATCAAGTACGTAGGGTCTACTTAGAGTCTTAGACATTACACGACTTTTAGTAGTGGGAACGCGTATTACTCCGGTTGGCCCGGTAGTTCGTGGCGCATCAATACCATAGTACGTCTATGATGCGTCGACCGACAATTAAGGCTGACAACGCAAAAGCAAGCTCGAGATGAATTGCACGCAGTAGCTCTCTAGATACCTATTTCGGAGATAGTTCGGTCATCTTGGCTCTTTTGCCACGCCACTATACCTACTAGATTATTCTCCCGAATCGCGGGGCGTTCCAGATGTAGTGCGCTCTCCTTGTCATTTTGCACCAGCCAACCAACCCTGGGAGGGATACAGCGACATCTCGCGTAACGATATGAAATCGGTGAAGATGTTTTCGCATAAGATGGATCAATATGATCGACTCGGACGGGTTATCAAAATGTTCGACAAAATAACGGACAGAACGATACCACAGAAAAGGACAAGTCATCATGTCAGGGGAATCCGGGCCTCCTAAGCTATCGCGAGCTCTTTCGATGGTGATATCAGCGTTTTTTGCCGTCGCATGCTACCTCGTCATTGAAATCACCATTCTGATTTTTTGGACCTTCAAGAGGTATCGAGGACTCTACTTTTGGAGCATGCTAGTGGCGACGTGGTCGATCATGCTGCACAATATATCTGCATTCCTCCGCTTCTTCGCCCTCGCGCCAAATCTGCCCATGTGTTTTCTTATTGTCTTGGGTTGGTACGGGATGGTAACTGGGCAGGCCGTCGTTCTCTACTCCCGCCTCCATCTTGTGGTTTTCAACCCTAGCATAACTCAGACGGTGTTATATATGATTATTTTTAGCTTTTTAACCCTGCATGTCCCAGTCACCATCCTTTTCCTGGGCAACAATGCTGGGGTTGACGAATTCCTTGCGCCATTCAATGTCTACGAGCGGATTCAACTAACCGGATTTTGCGTTCAGGAGACAATCATCAGCGCGATTTATGTGTGGGGAGCAGTCAAATTATCAAAGGAGATCATTATTGTAAATGATCGTCCTTCTAAAGGAATCTTAGTTCACTTGCTTCTTGTCAACGCGCTCGTCGTGGTTTTGGATGGCACACTCTTATACACAGAATACAGCAACAATTTCGAAATACAGACGACTTACAAACCAGTTGTTTACGGACTCAAATTGAGAATGGAATTCAGTGTGCTCAATCGGCTTGTCAACCTAGTTCGCGTGCAGCGTTTGTTACGTGAAGGAGATTCTGGTGTCTTACCTCTCGAACTCCAGTCATAGGACTCATGCGGGCCGGAAAATCAATCTTGATAGGTAATAGACTGCCTGAAATTTTGGATTCTCTTAAAAGTAATATTATTTTGCCCGTCTTGGAGCCCTCACAGACACGGTTTTACACGCTGATAACAGAGGTATACAGTATCACATTAATTTCTCTTCGATTCCCGAGAGCGCTACCGTAATTAGGAGCGTTATGCTGACATCAATGAAATTCAAGACTAGGGCACCACTGAAAATAATAGTATAGTAAGTTCACGCGGTACAGTAGAATATATAGAATCTATTAATCACTTTTTTTTTTAAAAAAAAAAAAAGCCAAACATATATTAGGTTGAAGGGTTTGAAGATTCCCCTAGCATACATCCTTCCCCAACGCGAGGGTCTACCATCAACGGTGCAAGACTTGCAAGAGTCTCAGCCGGCCAAGATTGGATGATATGTACGCACGGAGAACAGCATACCGTATAAAATACTGGCATAAGATAGAACAAGAAAAACCCCAGTACACAGGAACGAGCAATGGTCCGCACAATAGCGAGCTATGCGAGGGGTTAGACATGGTCATTGCAATGCTGCATAAGTCGATGATTTGAGTAGCAGACTGTGAGTGGAATTCCCTCTCAAATATCGACACTAAATTTATTCTCCTAGCTAAGAGGGACCAGGAGTGTCATATGTCAAATCTATCAATCTCTATGAACATCAATTGATCAAGAAACTAGCGCCACAACAGCTTCATATGGTTGCAACTCTCCTCTAAACTTCTCCCTCACCCCAATATTATTCAACAGCACCTCCTTGAGTTCTCCTCCAACCAAGCTCTCGGCTGAATCCCATTCAACCGTCCGATCCGTAAAATTGCAGACCACCAACGCCTTTTGATCCTCAAACTGTCGCGAATACGCAAAAAGATTCTCGTTGTCGCGGTCAACCAACACAAAGTCGCCATAGACAAAGATATCAAGATACTTTTTGCGTAGACTCAGCACTGAGCGCCAGTAGTTGTAGACTGAGGTTGGGTCCGAGACTTGACTCTCGGCGTTGATCTGTGTGTAGTTGGGATTCACGCTCATCCAGGGTTTGGCGTTTGCATCGTTGGTGAAGCCTGCGTTCGGCCCTGCGGTCCATTGCACGGGTGTGCGGGCGTTGTCACGAGATTTCTTTTGGTATTCTTTGCGGTACCTGGTGAGCGCTTCGATGTTGTCGTGTTCTGTTTCCAGATGTCTGCACCAGTAAGTCAGCCAGATAAACGCCATTGGGAAAAAGAAGAGTACCTCTTCCAATGATTTAAGCAATCAATATCCTGATACTCCTCGATTGGCCACTCAACCGGGACATTCCGCATGCCTAGTTCCTGTCCTTGATACACAAATGGCGTGCCAGCCATCAAGGCAAGACACGTAGCCAACATCTTGCCCGCAATTTCCGAATGCTCAGCACTGGCATCGGTATACCGATCAATAGACCGCGGCTGATCATGATTCTCCCAGTATAATGCATTCCAGCCTTGGTTCTCATACATGAATGTCTGCCATTTATTAAACATGCGTTTGAGATCGGTCAATTTCCAATTTCCGGTCCCAAACTTGTCGTGTTTTCCGTGATCAATGTCGACGTGCTCAAAGTCAAATATCATGTTGATCTCTTTCCGGTCGAAGCGGACTGCTTTGAGGACATCTTCCATGGTTCTCGCGAATGGCATTTCGCCTACACTGAAAGCATCATACTCTTGTAGGATCTGCCCGATTTCTTGCAGATACTCGTGTAGTCGAGGACCATTGGCGTAGTGACTGTATCCCCATTGCCAGGGAGACTCGGTGTTTGTGACGGGACCGTCCGGAAATTCTTGGTTCTTGCTGATAAAGTTGATCACATCCATACGGAAACCATCGCAACCTTTGTCAAGCCAGAAGCGTATAATGTCGTGTACGGCCTTGCGGACGGGGGGATGTTCCCAGTTAAGGTCTGGTTGCTCTTCTGCGTAAAGATGGAGGTAGTACTCTCCTGTCAAGTCGTCGTATTTCCACGCGCTGCCTGCACAAGTCAGTATTTACAACTAGGTATATTTGAATAGAATGGGATACCTTGGAAATGAGAGACCCAGTTATTCGGCGGATGCTTATTCCCCTGCTCATCAAACCTTGGCGGTTTCCAGATATACCAGTCTCTAAACTCGTTATCTTTGGATTGCCTCGACTTCTGAAACCACTCATGCTGGTCACTTGTGTGATTAACCACTAGATCCATCAACAATTTCATCCCCCTTCCGTGACAGCCACTGATCAACTTCTCAACATCCTCAACGGTGCCGTATGGGGGATGAATGCTGTAGTAGTCTGAAATATCGTAACCCATGTCTACTTGCGGCGATTTGTACGACGGGGAAAGCCAGATTATGTCTACCCCGAGTCCCCTGATGTAGTCGAGTTTGGAGATGATGCCGGGAATGTCGCCGATGCCATCGTTGTTGGAGTCTTTGTACGAGGCGGGCCAGATCTGGTAGACGGAGGATTCTTTCCACCAGGCGCGGTTTACTGGCGGCGGCATTGTATCGCTTCGATTGAATGTGTTGATGTAAATGAATGAGTTGCACTCAAAATGGTCAGACTTAGGAAGTCAGAGCTGAGAAACCAGCTGGGTGTCTACCCCGCGGCTTAATCAAGCCACTCCTGCAATGATCAAAGCTACTGCCGCCATTGGCAGATCTGTCAAGCAAATGGCTGCAAAGTCCATCTTAATTCGACGTTCGAGCTGCGCTGGTTCCGCTTTGTAAATTGGACCCGTCCTTGCTCCACATTCGTGTGAGAGTCTGTCGAAAGAGGAGATCTATACTTTGGCGCTTGAAGATGGCTCTCTCATTGCTTTCGATAAGCGAATCATTCAAAGGAGGAGGGAAGAGTAATGGGAGTGCATCTTCATCGCTCTGTGGTTGCAAAGAAAAGAACAGTGGAGGGGAAGTTGTTGCGTCATTGTTGTTGTACCTGACTTTGATGGTTACGGTAGGGACGGTACTGGTTACTGCGTAGATTAGTGCGCCTCATGTTCTGCCATCCCTCGACTCTCTACAAAAACTTCAGTTTCATAGCCATATTATTGTAAAACACCCTGTTAAACATGTAAGCATCTTTAAAAATCGCGTAGAAAAGTAGAGGGAAAAGAAATGAAGCTCTGAGAGCATCGGCTTGTCTGGTCATATCGGGATGTCCGTATCGGGCCTAGCGTGGAGTATCGCGGAAGAGAGCGACTTCCGCAGCAGAAAGAACATCTAATCCTGACTGACTGACTGGACTGACTTGACACCGACACAACACACCACTTCGCAAGTCGTGGGCTAGTCGCAATAATGGCACACGACAACAGATACCCGCCGTACCGCTCGTCCGGCTACGACGACCGCATGTATGACGACCGCTACTCTAGATCTCGCTCCGTCGAGCGCGGACACTACCCTCTACATGGTACAGACTGACAGCACGGTTCAACTGGATATTACAACCTTTGTTTATGATCTGAGCTTCTGGCTAATTTCTCATGGGCGATATTGCAAGACCATGCACGCGATGCTCCTCGAGGACCCGCTGGCCACAGAAGACCCGAGTACTCGGAAGACCGAGATTACAGAACAGGTCGCGATGACTACCGTCGCGGCGGTGCTCGACAGGCAGGCTATAGAGACCGCGACCGCGAAGGATACCGTTCACCAGAATACGACAATAGTCGCAGCAGAAGTCCCAGTCGCAGCCGGAGTCGTGGTCGAAACCGTGACCGTGACCGTGATCGCCATCGTGGAAATGTACAAGAAAGTCGAGAAATCATCATGGAAGGACTGCCGGTGGATATGGTGGAAGAAGACGTTCGACAACTCTCCCGTTTAGTTATGATCGATTGATCGATACTGTTTTGTTTTGAGACATGAGCTGAGATGTGTAATCGCGTTGGACAGATCTCGAATGAATTGGTTGAATATTATCATGTTCAAGGATTGGAAGATGTCCGAGTCATTCGCGACAGGCAGACGAGTATGTTAACTGTGTGCCGCATATGTTATGGTGCTAATCTCTGCATAGAACTCTCGCGACAGATTGGATTTCTTCGCTTCCACAGTCTCAACGACTCGAGAGCTTTTATAGAACAGAATGCGCCGACCCTATATCTTTATGGACAGAACCCGGGCAAGGATGAACGCGGTGCCAAAGTGCGCATATCGTATACACGAGAACGAGACGACCGTCGTGGGAAGCCGGAAGGCGAGTGGACTTGTCGGAATGTAAGTCTTTATTCCTGACTCCAGACTTCACTCTTACTGACTGTAAAGTGTTCATTTGACAATTTTTCTACTCGCCAAAAATGCTTCCGGTGCCAGGCGGATCGTGCTGGTGCGTACACCTACTTATCGCAAAAGACATATCTAACCAAAACAGAGGCGGAAATGGCACCAGAAGAGTTACCTGCTCGTGAGGGCAACATCGGCGACAACGACGTAGCTCCGGACAACACGCCTTCTCAGTTTCTCCTGTTTAGAGCATTGGACAGTTCGGTCACGGAAGAAGTCTTTTCTAAAGGCGTACAAAAACTATATAAGCCGGCTGCTGATGAGAGCCAAAGCGCAGAAACTGGAGCAAAAAAGTCCAAAGTTGCTTCTACAACTGGCGATTCCAATCTCGGTGCCAGAGAGGGGTCTTTACGGAGGATTCTACTTGTTCGTGACAGACGTAGCAATGAGAGCTGGAAGTTTGGGTTTGCAGAATTCGCTACTCTTGAGGTATGTTTGGTTCATCGAGCAATGACATTCCACTGACTGGGTTCAGGATGCACAAGCGGCTTTGGCCAAATTGAACTCTTTTGAAAAGTTTACCATTGCCTCGAGACCAGTCTTGGCGAGCTATATCCACGCCGGTGTCTTCGTTCCAGTCCTTAATCCTACTCCTAGCACGGCAAGGTTTACGTTTAGTCCGTTGAATAACGCGGCGATGAAACTTGCGTACTGGGATGAGGACGGATATGTTACGGAACTGGTAGTCTCAACCGAAGATCTCGATAAAAAGTCCAAGTCAGACTCGAAGACTGCAAAAGAAGGCGACAAAGGGAAGAAACGAAAAGCAGACGCATCTAGCTCCGCTGGTGCGAAGAAGATGGCTGTTCCTTCGCATCTCCAATTCTGGTCCAACCGACATGCAGAACTACACGGAATAAAGAAGGACGAGGAAGGCCAAGATGAGGCAGGCAAAGAACCGGAAAACATCGCTGCTGCTGCACCGCCCAGTCGATCTTACGCCGATTTGAACCGTAACTGCTGCTACTTGTGTATGCGCCAATTCAAATCCTCAGCCGAAGTCAACCGCCACGAACGATTGAGCCAACTGCATCGCGACAACCTCAACAATGAAGCATTGGTCACAAAAGCTTTGGCAAAACTCGAGAAACACAAAGATGATCTACCTACTACCGAATATCGCGATCGTGCGAAAGAACGCCGCCAAGCATTCGGAAGTTCTCGACAATCTCAAGCCAAACCCAAGCCCGCCGCGCCCGCGAAGCAAGACATTGAAGAGCCTGCAGCTGCTCCTGCTCCTTCTAAAGGAGCAGCCCTATTGAGCAAAATGGGCTGGTCGGAAGGATCTGGCCTGGGTGCACAGGGTACCGGTATGACGGCTCCGATTGCGACAGATGTATATGCCCAGGGTGTCGGCCTCGGTGCGCAGGGTGGTAAACTCGGCGAAGCGTCTGAAGAAGCTGCCCGGAATACGCGTGGTCGGTACGACGAGTTTTTGGAGAAGACGAAGGATTTGGCTAGGGAGAGGTATGAGCGAATGTCTTGATGTCCGTCGTTGGATTAGTCGTATGTACATTATAATGAATTATACACAAATATCGGGGTCACATTTGACCTATGTTCGAACAATGCTTCAGAGTGGTGATTCCTCATCCTATAAACCCATCCCATCCAATACAATCCATGCCTTTCAAACGCCCATAAACTCCCGCGCGGTAATGACCCGCATCCCATGCATACAGTTCAGCCTTTCTTTATTTCTGCCCATCCTCCCTCTCCTTCGCTTTCAGCTTATCCCTTTGTCTAGCTTCCTCAACCTTCCTCCTCACCTCGCCCAAATCCTTCTTCTCAAACACACTGCCCAACCACTCCTCCATATCCCTCTCAAACTGCTCCTCTTCCTCCTTCGACGGCTTCGTGCCCGGCTTCAAACTCCCCTCCAACCCCATCTTCTCGCGATACCGTTTCCGCGCGGTCTCGACGGAATCAATATCCATTACGCAAAACGTGGCGCCGGCAAGAATCATGGCGATTGAGACGGTGTTTATGGTTGCGATGTTGAGCGCTTCGAAGGCGTCTTGGCCGCCGCTTATGGAGGGTTTGTGGAACATGCTTGTTGTGTAGAATGGTGGCACGGTTGAGGCGTGTTTGCGGATGAGGGCGCGGCGGGTTATGAGGGCGGAGAGGGAGAAGAAGATTAGTCCTGAGAGGAGAAGTTTGGCGTTGTTGGGGATTAGGGGTGGTTCTTTTGAGGTGGCCGTGGGCGGTTGTAGTTGTTGTTGTTGTTGGTGTTGTTGTTGCTGTGAGGGTGGTTGTTGTCGGGTGGTGTTATTATTGTTGTCTGGCGCGGCACTTGGAGATGATGGGGATGGTTTCTCTTCGGGAAAGAGCCATCGCTTGAGGAGCCAGGACATATTTGCCGCTGTTACATGCACTGAACAGAGTGGGATATATCGAATCTCTTGCGACGTTCGTACTGAGGAGAAAGATGAGTTGAGCTCAGGTAACTTACGAAAGAAAAGTGGATGACATCGGCCAATTAGCTTTTTTACCCCGGATATCGTCACGTGTTGCCTGAGGCGGTGAGAAGTAGGGTTAGGCTTCTTACCGCCTCATCTCTGCTCTGAGTGCTCTCTCGATATTGCATCCTTGCACATCAGTTGCGGCAACCAAGATGGGTGGAGACATGACTGGTTTATTGATCATGAAGTTATACGAATAATTCTCCTCCGTTACGCAATTTAAAGAAACTTGACATCACCCGAGATTCATACCGTCTGAACATTTCGCTGCAAGGCGAAAATGGAGCTGGGTATTACTCTTACCGGATGCCGGCTCTAGCTGACATGATCGACTTCTTGGAGAACTCCATGCGCGTGGACCAGGTAGAGGAGACTTCCCCTGAAATTGTGTGCGAGGCCGTGCATTGTGAGAATATGGCCTGCCATGCCGACAAGTACGCCGCCACATCCCCAGGGCTGGAATGAATTCATTTTGGTCAGCTTTCTTTCACCTTCGAACAGGGCATTGACAGGAAGAGGCAGGCCATTGTTGACAATACTGAGAGGAACGAGTGCTTCCCGGTCATGGAGACCAAGTTTGGCATCTGTGGAGAATAGCCTACTTGGTTCTAATCTATGATCGAGCTAAGCAGAGGTGACTATTCGATCGACGCTTGTATATTTTAATTCTCGAGCCACCTAGATCACAAATAATCTATCGGCATTCAAGCTTCTGACCACACACCCCGATAGAACAACTCCAAGTCTCAAATTTTTTCGACAACGCTCTCCTTGAATATGCCATTTCACCAGTCCTCGGGATTAGCAATCTGAAAGGATTTTGAGTGACTTGGTGTGAATCAGACATGATTGATGTCGTGAGATGTCGACATGTACCAGGAGCCGAAGCTTGACGAATCCAGGCTCTAGACTAATCGATAATCTTTGATCATGAATGGCTAGCATTCATAAATTGTAATCTATTGAGGGCAATCAACAATTTCTATGGTGCTATACCAAATTACAAACATTTCAATTGTAAGCGCTATTCTATCTTCTTGTAGGGTTGGGTTCGCGCAATTTCCCTCGGGTAGATTCAACCTCCCGCGCTCCGTGTAATCATGCCGTTCTCCGGAATTTCTGTACTCACCCTAAATTCATATTATTGATCCAATAGTGAAGTTCTCCAACCCGACATTGGCGTGAAGTGTATTACATATATCATGTTAGAAATGGCGACAACCAAGAACGACCGCGAATACGACATTGTCCTCATCGGCGCCACAGGCTACACCGGACAACTTACTGCCCACCACGTTGCGCAGAACCTGCCCACGAACCTGAAATGGGCTATTGCAGGACGGTCAAACACCAAACTTGAAACAATTGCCGCGGAGTTGAAGAGAATATCGCAGGATAGACTGCAGCCAGGTACGCCCGAACTACTTGTCACGAAGTATACATTTACTTACTGTCGGACTAGGAATAGAGATTGTGGATGTTGAGGATAAAGCGCAGCTTACCGCTCTTGTAGCGAGGGCAAAAGTATGCATCAGCGTGGTCTCGTACAATGAGGTTGGGGCGAATGTGATCGAGGCGTGTATTGATAGCCGGACGGATTATGTTGATACGTAAGTCAGCGAGGCAAAAAGAAAATGCTCATGGACTGTCCAAAAGCTGATCAGATGTAGTGCTGGTTCTATTACACATCTAAGAGACTGGATCGACAAGTACCACCATGCAGCTGAGCAGGCGGGTGTCGCTGTAAGTACGATTCCTCATACCTATCCCTTCATGCTACTGTCTAATCTTGGAATAGATAATTACATCCTGCGGCAACTTCAGCGCCTTTCAAGATCTGCTTACATGGCTCTCTGTCAACGAATTAGCAAAAACCTCATCTCTCAAGACCAAAGAGGTCATTTTGTCAACGTTGAGTATGCCCGCAGACCCTAGTGGCGGAACTGTTAAGTCAATGTTGAATAGAACGAGGCTGGATGAAAAGACTATGCAAGAATCGCAAGGGCCGTGGTACCTTTCGCCAGTTAAGGGCCAGCAATATACGAATGATGACGGCAATATTTTTGGTATCCGACACGATCCGGTACTTGGGTATTTATCACCGAGCTCGTTCAGTGCCTTACAAAATCGAGCTGTTGTCCATAGGACATGGGGACTGCTGGACGGAGGGAATTATTACGGCAAGAACTTCCGATATAGTGAATACAGCAAAGCATCATCTACAATAGCTGGAATTGTCGACATACTCAAATCCCGCGGGATTCAATTGATGTTCACCCTCCCACCATTGAGGGTTCTTTCAAAGATGATTCTGCCAAAGCCAGGTGATGGCCCTGATGTGGAGAAAGAGAAGAGGGCCGTGGTTGAGATGGAAGCTCTTGCTTTGGCAGATTCAACGGAAGACGGCTCGACAGCCAAAAAGGTTTATGCCAGGATTCGGTTTTCGGGAGGCCCATACACGGCCACGGCTGCTTTCCTAGCTCAAGGGGCTAGTTCGTTGCTTTATAAGAGGAAGTTAGAGGGTAGTGTTGAGGGCGGATGTTTGACTCCGGCGTTTTTGGGCACAGATCTCGTTGATAGAATCCAGAGAGTTGGTGCCGAGCTGAGCATTGAGACGGTGTGATGGGCTGGGTATGTGCGCTTAGTGGCGCATCATTCAGACTACGGCATGTAATTGACGTGTGAGCCCAACGCTGTAGAAGTTTTTGATATTTCAAGTTTCTTCTACTCTCAAGCTATCTTTACAGTGATCCTATACATGTGGCAGACAAGTGCTAGTTATGATTTTCTGTTTGAGCTGTCCATCTCAATCGTGATGGCGCGAGTTACGCAATGAGCTGCAAAGGAACCCACCTTATAGAAATATATTTACCCCTCTATTTCGCCGCATTGCGTTGTTCGCTTGAGTTTATAAGGCTAGCTTTAAGGTTGTTGCAGATCAAGGCTTGTTCACTGAGCAACCTAAGTTACATGTAAATGCGGGGAAACCCCCAGATTAGGGCTTAGATCTGTAAATGTGCCAAAATAGGAAGGTATAACCACTAGCTGGACAGGACTGTCTCGCATTAGGTTAATTGAGATTGCCGATCACAAATGTAATGGCAGTCGGTAGTCCGATATTTGAAATTGAAACACTAAGTATGAATCGATTCATCAATGAAACATGTTGAATCGCATGCCGAAGAAATGTTTCCGGATATACCTAGGTAGATTGAATGCTCGATTGCAATCAAGAGTAGGATGAGTTGATGGTTCATATATTCTACGTAGATTATAACGTTCTTATCAAATTATTAACGAGGTATGATTGATCAAGATATTGATTTATGTGAAAAGCCCTGGAAATCCTGAGGCGTCGAAGCAAATGATTACTGCTTGAATCTCCAACCTACCCCCAGCCATCTTGATCAAAGTCAGTACAATGTCATGCTCCAATGAAAAGAATGCTTCATAACTGATGCTGCATGACCAGAGATTTCTCCGCATTTTCGGCAGGCGAAACAAAGGCCGGGGTATAAAGTCACGCAAGATCCCACACTATGTCTAGGCTATTGTATTACTTGAGATTCCTCGACCTGTGGAAGTTTATTTCACTTTCTGATTTCTCATTTTATAGTTTCAATCCTCTCTTACACATATCCGCACTTGAAGATAAATACAGCCGTAATAAAGATGCCGAGAGATATAGAGACAGACACATACTTCCCTGTCACTGCCGACAGGCGGGTCCAAGAGGCGCAGAAGAATCGATGGCACACGGCGTTGAGGAACAAAAAGATCTTCCTAATAGCGTTCTTTGCTTCGTACGTCCTTCACTACATTTTGATGCCTTGGCTTCTTCCTTCATCTTGGCATATATCTGGCATGACAAATATCTACATCGTACAACTAACGCCTTGATTACTCCCAGTTTCGGTGGCTTTGAATACGGCTACCAACAAGGGGTACTCGGCGAGTCTTTTATAATGACAAGATTTGCCGCAAACTTTCCATCAGTCGTAAATTCCTCTAGTGCTCAAGGCTGGTTGACCTCTGTCCTACAGCTCGGCGGTATCGTCGGGTCATTGTCAGCTGGTGTCCTCGGAGAGATCTTTTCTCGAAAATATACAATGTTCATGGCATGCTGCTGGGTTATTCTGGGAAGTTATTTGTACTGTGGGGCACATGCTGGTGATCCGGGTCTTTTGTATGCTGGGAGATTCTTTACTGGTCTTGGTGTAGGACTTTTTAGTGGTGTTGGGTAAGTTGCTCAAACTCAAAATGCCCTTTATATGTCTGACGGGCACTTGTGAGTAGACCCCTCTACAATGCAGAATTGGCATCCCCCGAACTGCGTGGCCTACTCGTCTCATTCTACCAATTCGCAACCATTCTCGGCATGATGTCCGCCTTCTGGATAGGGTACGGAAGCAACAACATCGGCGGGACCGGCGACACACAATCGAATCTAGCATGGCAAATACCATCCATCATCCAAGGAATCCCAGCTTGCCTCCTTGCAATTGGACTTTGGTGGATGTCCTTTTCTCCTCGCTGGCTGGTCAAAAGGGGACGTGTGGAAGAGGCGAAAAAGACGCTTGCTTGGCTTCGGAAACTTTCTATTGACGATGCCTTGATTCAAGTGGAATTCCTCGAGATTCAAGCCGAGGCTCTGTTCGAACAACGTGCCTTTGCAAAGGCATTTCCTGATCTCGCTGCTAAGGAGAAGCAAAATGTTCTTTTTCGGGAACTTGCTCAATATGTCAACTGTGTTCGGACAAAGGACAATTTCAAACGTGTTGCGACGGCTTGGTTGGTGATGTTCTTTCAGCAGTGGAGCGGAATCGACTCCAGTAAATATACCAACACGAGTAGCAACCAGAAGTTTTCACTAACCTCGGGCCAGTTATCTATTATGCCTCCGAAGTCTTCGTCAGCCTAGGTCTCAACACAGGTACCGTTGCATTACTTGCAACAGGGGTCACCGGCGTTGTGTTTTTCGTCTGCACCATTCCTGCAATGGTAACACCACGTCCCACGCATTATCAGATCGGTTCAAATAACTGACTACGTATTTGCCTTAGCTTGTCATTGACAAAGTGGGCCGAAAGCCCATGCTTCTGGCTGGATCGGCGTTGATGTTTGCGGCTATGGTCATTGTGGGAGTTATTGTGGCCAAGTTTTGCCACGATTGGGAGCATCATGTAGTAGCTGGTAAGTATTTTCTACTCGATGTTTGCATTTCCTTGTCTGTCCGTCAAATATGTGCTAACAATCCCTATGACAGGTTGGGCTGCGGTTGGTATGTACATTCTTCTTGATACGCCTTCCTTCACCCCCTTTTTGCCGCAAAACGCGAGCTAATCGTTTATTCACTAGCATTGATCTGGGTATACATCGGTACCTTCGGCGCCACATGGGGTCCAGTTTCATGGACACTCGTCTCAGAAATCTTCCCTCTCTCCATACGCGCCAAAGGAGCCTCAATTGGCGCATTTAGTAATTGGATCAACAACTTCGCCATCGCTCTATTTGTACCACCCATGTTCGATGCATGGGCTTGGGGTACGTATATCTTTTTCTCCGTCTTCCTCGCCATCGGTATTGTATGGGTCTGGTTTGCTCTTCCAGAGACTAAAAATGCGACCCTGGAGGAGATGGATCGAGTCTTTAAGAGTCATACGGGTGAGGAGGATGCAAGGATGCTGGCTGAAGCGCAACGTGATGTTGGCTTGATAAATTTCCTCGTGGGGGCAAATTCTGATGAGAAGAAGTTGGCGACGGAGGTTTTGGCGCAGCACGTCGAGCGTGATACATGATTCCTTGGCCGCAGGTTCACAGCCAGTCTTATAGACTGTTATTGTTCGAATCTCATATTACAGAGGGTTGCCCAAGACGAGACTGCGAGGCTGGTGAGACTTTTTATTTGTCATATTCCATGAGCCAAAGGATATCATATAAAGGCTCTTGTTCTAAGACGACTTATATAAGATATATACCGATAGAACTATACGATCATCTATCAATTACTACTTATTACTCATTAGCGTAGCTAGGACTAAGACCAGGTATTCAATCCTGGTACTACACTCCTTCCATGCTCGATTCCAATTTCCTCAATTCCAAGCTCCTCTACTCAATATCGGTGCTCATATATGTACCGACTTGGTACTCATAATCATGTCCCTATAATACCAATTTCGAATTTCAATATGTACCGCAAAGAGTGTACTGTATCTGTAATTGCCTATCTCGGAAGCCCTTTAGGGCACGGCACTGTGGCCTTTTTCTTCAGGCAGAACTATGGGAAACTGATGCTTATAATCGCCAGATCCAGAAGAAGTTTTAAAGCTAGGCTCAGTAGTGACTAGGACTTAGGTACTCTTAACTGTACGATTTTTGTAGAAAAGGGATTGAGCTTATTTTTGCCCTTTTTTTGATTTTTTTTTTGTTTTGGTAATTGTTTGCGCAACCAATCGCAGATGAGTTTCGTTCTTGGAATTCTTTCAGGGGCAAAGTATCTAGAGCATGTATAGATGAGGTATTTGCAATTAATCGCTGTCGGTGATGAAACTTATTTTTTTTTATTTTTTTTTTTTTTTTTTTTGGACGGGGAAGGTGTTACTATCTACAGATCTGGTACCTAGACCTTGGACCGGTGGCTTCGATTATATGACATGAAGGACTCCGGCTGTGTGAGCCCGTGGTCTAGGAGAGCCCAAGCAGAGCGACTATAGTCTATATGACAGATAGCTAGCATCAATACGAAAGAAAAGATACTATAAAATACATTCAGCATGCTTCCGATGATCCGTTCGAGTTGGTATCTTTATGAATATTTAGCTCTCAGTGATTGATAGCTCTGGCTGAAGAGAGTACCTCTTGACAATGTCTGGGCGGAGAAGTGGTATGTAGCTTCATAATATCTTGCAATTGCTAGCTAACTACTTATTATATAGCTAAGCACATTATCAGTGATGTTCAAAATCCCGTTCAGGCTTTAAATCGATTGATGCGCCTCAAGGGTATGATCTTATTGATAGTTCGGGTATTTATGATATGCTAAAAGTTGTCTGTATACAGAATCCTCCTGATCGTCAAAAACTTACACGGGCGACAAATTGAACTTTGGATTAGCGGCGATAAAAGCCAGAGCTTTAGGGTTGGTAGTGGAAGAGGTCATGGTAGGAGATGATGTTTCTGTTGCCAATAACCCAACCGTGGGCAGACGAGGTCTCACGGGCCTGGTCTTTGTACAAAAGATTGCTGGTGCTCTGGCGACAGGAGGGTATTTCTATCACAGGAATCATCGTCTGACGAAGATTCAGTGACTGATTTTTATCACAGCGCCGACCTTGCATGCGTCAAGAATACTGCGGAAAAGGTCGCAAACCAAATAACAACAGCAGCTGTGAGATTGGATACATGGAATGTACCAAGACGTGCGCCAATCGAGCTTTTACCAGTTGATCAATGTATGAAGGGTGACCTTATTCTTGACTTTCACAAGACTTCGTACGAGCATGTTGATCAATTTAGTTTGGATACTTCGGCAAGATACTTTTTCGGCCCCTAAATCCCGGTAATTGCTCGTACTTTGCACAGGTCTAGAATGGGAAAGGACCAGCGCATTAAAGACTGTATCTTGAAAGTGTTCATGAGAGCTCCATTCAATCAATTTCTGTACTTTCTTACCTCTAAGATGCCTTCAAACGTCTGTTCATGCATGTTTCATTAAGCCGAGGCACAGTGACCTCCATCAACCCTCAAATCCGCCCCAGTCATGAATGAGCTGCCTTCCGAAAGAAGGAAAACCGTCGGCGCCTTGAACTCCTCCGGCGTCGAAAGTCGTCCCAAAAGTGCTCCAGCCATGAAAACCTTCTCCACCTCGGGTTCTGCGGCGAGCAATTGATTCGTCATATCTGTTCGAATGTACTAGTAGATCGGAGGCAAATTAGTGACAGGCTCGCGTTGCTTGACACATGATATGAAGGCTTACACCGGGAGATAATGTGTTAATTCTAATCCCATACTGACCCCATTCTTGGGCCAGGGAACGGCACATCTGGTGAACGGCTGATTTGCTTGTGTTGTACGCGGAGCATGTGAGTCCCTATGGATTTGTTAGAAGCAACATCCATGACAGGAAAGCTACTCAAGACGTACCCTATTTGCAATCTCTCCTGACATGCTCGCAACCAATACAATACTCCCAGGCCTCTTCTTTTCTACCAATTTTCTCGCCGTCCATTTGGCCGTGACAAAGCTTCCAGTAACATTAACCCTTAATATCCTCTCAAAGTCCTGAGAATTGTATTCAAGTGCAGGAACCTTTTGCTGAATACCGGCGCAAGCAACCATACCATAGAAGGGCGCTCCGTTCTCATTTCCTTTCTCCTCGATGGCATTGATAACTTCTTCCATCTCGATTTCGCTGGTGACATCGCATTTGGCGTATGTGGCAGTCGAATTGTGAAGTTTGCAAAGTTTCTGGAGACCGGCCCACTCCGGCTCGGAGGGCGCAGGGAGGAGATCGAGGCAGGCTACATGACCGCCGGATTCAATCACTGCATATGCGACGGCCATACCGAGACCTCGGGCACCGCCAGTGATGGCGATGGTCTTGCCACGGAGGGAAAGCATGTTGGGAACGGTGTCCTGGCCATACTTGGGTTTTTCCGAGGCGGGTGCGGTGTTTGTTAAGCGGTCTTCTAGTAATACAGGCGACATCTTGTTTGTTTGGTGAATGCTTTAATGACAGTCATGAGAAGTCGATTCGCGTAAATATCGATTCTATATCTATACAGAAACTCTCAGCTGAGAAAAAAAAACATCGTTGTTATATGAAAGATAACGCCAATGGACTGTGGATCATAGTCCATGAGAATCATTTCTGTAAGGTAACAATCTTTGAAGCCGATGAAGCTTCCCAGTACAAATCTTGGAATCGGCATCTTTTCAATAATCCAGATCATGTAAATCAAATGCAAGTTGGAGGGTTCCCTTTCCTTGAGTGCCAGGATGGTTCTTCCAAGCGTTACACGATTAAAGAAGGAAAGCCGAGGCGCACATTCCCCCTCACGGCTCCGAGAATGGACTCTAGATGGGAGTTCCACGATCTTCCCGGATAGGAAGCCCTAAGCGCCATCCCCCGGGAACAGTTGTGAAGGACCCCTCACCGAATGGAGAAATACCATCAGATTCAAAAGAAATAATTGGAAACGCCTGAAGCCATGGTATTCCTGTTCGGGTGATTAAAAAGTCATACCAGCACATACTCTTCTTATTAGAGTACCTGACAGAGTGGCGACGCTGTACATTTATAAAACACACCCGAGGGACATCGATTGTAGAGTGTTGATTATCTAAAAGTTCTGATGCATTCGGCATTGAGAAGAACGGTGACTGCTTCAAGAAACCAGGCTCCCTCATAAATTTCTCATCAATCACAATGGCACCAATTAGCACAGTCGTCGCAAATGGCAGCTCTCATTTGCAAACATCTCCCGTACAAGATCAGAAAAAAATAGACCAGGCATTGAGAACTTTCCGATGTCTGATTGCGGATCTTTGCGAACAGTTCAAGGGCGGTCATCCTGGGTAAGATTTGCCGTCCTCGTACCATGAAAGTAAATAGCCATGGCAACTGACAATACAACGCCAGCGGCGCAATGGGCATGGCAGCAATCGGTATCGCCCTCTGGAAATACGCCATGAAATACTCACCCACAAACCCCAACTACTTCAACCGTGACCGCTTCGTCCTCTCCAACGGCCACACATGCTTATTCCAATACACCTTTCTTCATCTAGTCGGCTATCCCGCGATGACAATGGAACAACTAAAATCATACCATTCGACGCGTACCGACTCGATATGTCCCGGCCACCCGGAAATCGAAAATGACGGAATCGAAGTCACTACCGGACCCTTAGGGCAAGGAGTCGCAAATGCGGTTGGATTGGCGATGGCGACGAAACATCTTGGAGCTCGTTATAACAGGCCTGGATTCGAGCTTGTTAATAATATGACATGGTGCATGATTGGTGATGCATGTCTTCAGGAAGGTGTAGCTATGGAAGCTATTCAGCTCGCGGGACATTGGAAGTTGAACAATCTGGTTGTTATTTATGATAACAACCAGGTAACATGTGACGGGAGCGTGGATCTATGTAACACGGAAGATGTCAACGCAAAAATGAGAGCATGCGGTTGGGATGTCATCGACGTTGACGATGGCTGCTACGATGTCCCTGCGCTGACTGCGGCTCTGGCACAGGCTCGTTCTAACACAAAGCCCACATTTATCAATGTACGAACAGTCATTGGTATTGGTAGCAAGGTCGCTGGTGATGCTAAAGCGCACGGTGCGGCATATGGACCGGAGGATGTTGCTTCGATCAAGGCAAAATTTGGTATGGATCCAGAGCAGCATTTCGTCGTTCAGAATGAAGTTTATGACTTCTTCCGTGATGCGGTACAAAGAGGCAAAGCCCATGAAAACGAATGGAACCGGTTATTGGCTCAATACGCGAAGACATATCCCGAATTGCATCAAGAGTTTTTGCTCAGAGTTGAGGGAAAGATGACCGACGACTGGACCAAGATTCTGCCAACAAAAGACGAATTTCCTACAGCACCTACCGCGTCACGGAAGTCTGCAGGACTGTGCTGCAACCCATTGGCCTCCAAGTTACAGAACCTGATGGTCGGAACTGCTGACTTGACGCCTTCCGTGAATATGGCTTGGAAAGGCAAGGTAGACTTTCAACATGTATGTGTACCACACTTCTTGATCAGTTCCTATGTTCTCAATTGTTGACCTTTGAATACGATAATTTAGCCTGACCTGAAAACAACATGTGGTATTAATGGGGACTACAGTGGGCGTTATATCCACTGGGGTATCAGAGAGCACGCCATGGCCTCAATTTCGAATGGATTGGCGGCCTTTAACAAAGGAACAATCCTTCCCGTTACATCTTCATTCTTTATGTTCTATATTGTAAGCACAGAGCCACTTTTCCCACCATTCAAATTTGTTACTAATTTCCAAATAGTACGCTGCCCCAGGTGTCCGAATGGGTGCCCTCCAAGGCCTCCAACAAATCCACATCGCCACCCACGACTCCATCGGCACAGGAGAAGACGGCCCTACACATCAACCCATTGCTTTGGCAGCATTATACAGAGCCATGCCCAATCTCCTCTACATTCGACCATGCGACAGCGAAGAAACAGCCGGAGCTTTCATTTCCGCTCTAAAAGCCACAAACTCTCCTACAATCATTTCGCTTTCTCGCCAGAACCTAGAGCAGTATCCACAATACTCATGTAGAGAAAAGGCACAAAAAGGTGCTTATGTCTTTGTGGAAGAAGAAGAAGCTGATGTGACTTTGATTGGCGTTGGTGCCGAGATGGTGTTTGCCATGCGTACTCGACAGCTCTTGCAAGAAAAGTTCAAAATCAAAGCTCGCGTCGTCAGCTTTCCATGCCAGCGACTCTTTGAGCAGCAGACTATCGAGTATAAGAGATCTGTGTTAAAATACAAGTCAACTCCACGTGTAGTTATTGAGGCTTACGCTGTGAACGGATGGGAACGATATGCTGATGCCGGATTCTCAATGTCCTCGTTTGGACACTCTTTGCCTGGCCAAGCGGCATACAAGTATTTCGGTTTTGATGAGCAAACGATTGCTCCTAAGGTGGCCGAATTTGTGAGCGATGTAAGAGGAAATGGTCTTGATATGTTGAGAGGAGAGTTCAGAGATTTGAATGATGGTCACCACTAATTAAGGATTTGATAGATGGGTTCTTCTCGGATAGATCAGGTACTATTTTGATTCTTGCTAATTGGAACTATTTGATCATCATAGCCTTCAGGCTTATAGTAGTCACCAGCTTTCTGGTCGTTTTTGAACAGCCTTACTGCATTACTACTATACAATAATTTTAGTACATTACATTTTTTTTTGCATTGCTATTTCAGGTAGTAAAGCCAGTTGAAGGCTAAATTAACCCCCAAAATTCTTTCAAGTCATCCGCCCTCCACTGCGTAGGCCATCCACTCTCCTTCTCAATCCGCTCCAACAATTTGAGAATCTCTTGATGCTCGCTCGGGTGACTCATCCACTGTCCGGCAATCCAGAGTGGTTGCATAGCATTCGTCCACGCTCCATGGTGATGGTTATTGATTGAAATCCCACACACCAGCCGCGCATGCCACAATGCAGATCGCGGCTTTGATTCCAGATGCAGATCCGGTGGTTGAGCTTGTAACATGAGCAATGAAGCGGTGTGGTAGAGCTGATTGCCGGATATCGCAGCGGGATTAGCGAATAGTATCTTTGGAAATGAGCTGCTGGATGAAGAGTATTCCATGACTGGTTTCATCTCTTGCGGGCGTTTGAGATACCAGTCTTGTATGTATAACCATAGTTTGGACCAGCGTTCTGTAAATGCTCGATCGGTAAGGCTGTTGTTTCGAGGACAACCGAGTCTTCCGAATTTGTGATGACATGGTGCAAGAACATCCAGCAATTGAGCACATAGATAAACCATATAATTTGCGAACGTGTCGAGTGTAGGCGACGATCGAAAGAGACGCACGTCCGCATCGAGATCACCAGTTGCCCAATGATCAACGGGGATAAGGGTCTTGGTGCATGAAATCAATCCTCCACATACATCCATTCGCGCGAAACACCAGAAGAGCGCTTGCTCGGGTCCTCCGGAGAAACCATTTATTCCAACGGCTTCCATCAAACCGGCGCAGCCATCTAAATGACGTTGCCAGGCTTTTGGTGCACAGCTTAGCATTTCGAGAACACAGAGAACTACACATGAGGCTATCACTGCCGTGCTTCGCGTTGGTAGGAGTGGCAGAAGGAGATGAATGGCATGGTGATAAAACTCCAGACTGCGTTCCTTGTGTGCCGTAGCGCCTTTCCGCTCTAATTGACGTGCCGATAGGGCTAGCATGGCATACCCAAGGTGGTCGTGCGAGCGGGCCATAGCCAATAGATTATTCTGAAAATGGCATTGGTTGTCGAATTTGTCTAGCCATGGTGCGAGTTCGTCCAGCCAGTTCTTCCATAAAAGAAATTCGTCTTCTTCAGGTATCTTGATGCGTGCAGTTGCGTTGTCGATCGGAACCACCAAATCGTCACTCAACTGTTCCGGAGTGCAGTGCCGCGTAGGCACACTTGACCTCGCCTCCAGGATGAGATGGTTTCTCAATGTAGAATGAAGCTCAAGATACTCGGATCCGGGAACGAAAATTCCGTCCTGGACGTGGAATTCGGACAAGGGTATTGGCGGGTTACAGATCGATTGGGAGAGTGGCGAGTATACTGCGCTATAGTCGGATTCGTCGTCCATTGATAGCTGGTCCCGCTGAAGGACTTGTTTTGGCCACATGTTATTTGTCGTGTAGTCGCCGAGAGCGTTGACAATGTTTCCTGCCTGCTCTATGGGTTCACAGGATATCTGTCCTTGGGAGTATGCGATACTCGAAGGGGACGATTTACTGATATCGTTCCTGGAAGGTAGAGATCGATTCATCTCTCGATTGGGCTCTTTCCGGCCATCTGATAGGCTTGTTAAATTTTCAGGACTTTTCCATGGATCATGTTGTACTTCCGCTTCACGCTCGGCTCTGTCCTCGTGCCTTGGTGTTGGCCCAACTTGCCTTCCTTCTACTCTCCCAGCATTATACTGAAGCAATCCATTGTCCGGACTATAAGAAGTAGCATCATCGAGAAGAGGGCTTTCCTCCGGTACGACATGATGATAGTCACGAATAACTTCCGAAGTAATATCCAGTATCTGGAAACGCCTCGGTGTCCGTGTGGATATCACTGGCATCTGCACTGTTTGCGAATTCTCAGCGCGAAACGAGATGCGCATTCCCCATCTACAGTTTTCGCGGCTTTTGTGGCAGTGACGACAGGTAGGCTTTGCTTCGTCACATTTCCGTCTTTTTCGTCTGCAATTCAGACATCCTGATCTGGTGCGTTTCCAAGGCTTTTGGGCATTCTGCCGGCCTTCATGCGACATATCCCGCACATCCATACCCAGCGTGTTGCACGACAGCTTTCTTTTGTTCGAGTGATGAATTGACATAGGTGTAATCTCAATCTTGTCCGGGGTAGACGTGGAATGGTTGGAAAACTAAAGCGTGGGGCCCCAATATGCTTACGGCCAAAGACACCCTGTAAATTTTAACCCTGAGTTCAATTTCTTGCTCGAATTGTTGACAAAATGTATAACCATGTGATTGTAAAGAATCCTGCTAATATTCATTTAGCCATACGTAGAACTGTGTGATCTTCCATCTAAAACGTCTGGTGTGCCATGTTTGTAGAGAAAGACTCGGCATCAACTCCGACATTTCTAAACCCTAGAAACGTTGGAAGACCTGAGTATGTGGTAACTCTACGCCTACCGGTATTCACCCCGGAGCACCAATCTGAGTAAGCCGTATCAGATCCCTACACAACATGAATCACGGTAGAATGCTCTCGGAATAGATCTCAGCCGTAAAATTGCTTTCCTTTCCATTTGAGCCAAACAGGCAGTTGTAGGAGTAACCGGGCCGAAATTCTCGGAAAAGGCTCCGATAACGTAATTGAGTCCCACGCTCGTCCACGCTTCCAGTTTCCTTTTAATTCTGGATTGGCAATGATATTAATTATGGACATAGAGATTCCGAGAGACTTTGGCCTTTATCGGGCAACTGGTACCGGATCTGGGCAGATCAGTTCTGCACCGCAATTCTTTGTTCTACGCGTTTTCCCGAAATTTTTGATACTTTGATCCCTATCCCTATGGATTCCATACAAACCCCACAGTCTCACGTCTAATTCAAGTTTGGTGGGATTTGCGCAAGCGATCATGCAGTCAGCGGCTGGCTATGTGTTAGCCCTGTCTGGCGATAATTCAGTTTTTGAGTTTGATGGTGGAATTGGTGTGTCATCTCTTTTCCGGGTTTAGATCTTCTACAATTTCGGAGACGAATCTGGAGAGATTCCGGAGAATCTGCGTATGGTCCAATTGATGATCCGGAGGTATATATATCCACATACTCCAGATGTTTCCTCCACACATCAAGTTCATCCTTCTGCCGTCCGGATTCACCTAGGTACCTGTAGGACTGACCAGGCCGGGAACATAACAAAAAAGTATCGTGGTACTTGATTATAGTCCACTGCTATTGAAGATGACACGCTTGGTAGGACGGCCTCTGAACTGGGCCATCACGGCCACTGCCGGTTCTGGATTCCTGCTGTTTGGCTATGACCAAGGTGTCATGTCCGGACTTCTTACAGGAGATGCATTCACAAGAGTCTTCCCATCGATAGATACGACAAACGGCGGAAGTTCAACGGTTCAAGGAACTGTTGTGGCCATCTACGAAATTGGTTGCTTCTTTGGTGCTATCATTTGCATGCTTCTAGGAGAGCGCCTTGGTCGGAAAAAGTGCATTGCAATTGGATGTATCGTTTTGAGTATTGGTGCTGCTTTGCAGGCGTCTGCGTACAGTCTTGCTCAGCTGATCGTCGGCCGGGTGGTTGCTGGTCTTGGAAATGGGATGAATACCAGTACCATTCGTAAGTTAACTCCAACCCCTGTTTCTCTATACATCTGGCAGTACACGATTCAGCATGACTTTGTTCACTACTTACAATCTCTGGTAGCTGTGTGGCATTCCGAACTGATGAGTGCAAAGAACCGCGGAAAAGGTCTTTGTATTGAACTAGCCATCAACATCTTCGGAGTTGCTCTCGCTTACTGGGTCGATTACGGCATGAGCTTCGTCAAGAACGAGTCTCAATTCCGTTTTCCGCTGGCTTTCCAGATCTTCTTTGCGATTCTGACATTTGCTGGTATCATTATGCTACCCGAATCACCCAGGTGGCTAATCGCTCATGATCGCCATGACGATGCCAAACAGATCATCTGGGCGGTCCAGCCAAACGCGAAGGAAATAGATATCAACGGACCGAAAGTCTCTCATGATCTACACGAAATTCAGCGAGCCATTGTAGAAGAACGCGAAGCTGCGTCTTTGGGAAGTTATAGAGCATTGTTGACGAATGGACCACAGAGGTTCTTCTATCGGACAATGCTCGGTATTGGTGGTCAATTCATGCAGCAAATTTCGGGAATCAACCTCATCACCTATGTCTGTTTTTCCATCTCCTCATATATGACTTTTGATCTAATCTACTATGCTATGCAGTACGCCCCAGTTATCTTTCAAACGTCCGTTGGCATGTCTCATAACCTGTCTCTTCTGTTGGCTGGTTTTAACGGTATCGCCTACTGGATCTCTTCGTTAGTGCCTATCTGGGCTATTGATAGGCTTGGCCGCAGGAAACTGATGCTGTTCGCTGCTGGTGGTCAATGTGCTTGTATGGCCATACTCGCAGGAACTGTGTCGAATGGCGGGAAAGCCGCCGGTATCGTTGCCGTCGTCATGCTGTTCCTTTTCAACTTCTTCTTCGCTGTTGGCCTTTTGGCTATACCTTGGCTACGTAAGTATCCCCTCTATGGCTATCTGTGAGGTTCCTTGGAGACTGATGGCAATTATTTTGCTGCCTACAGTACCTGCCGAATACGCTCCCCTTGCAATCCGTACGCGCGCCGCCTCTTTGGCCACAGCCTCCAACTGGATCTTTACCTTTCTGGTTGTCGAAATCACGCCGGTTAGCATCAACAACATCGGCTATAAAACATACGTCTACTTCTGCATATTCAACTTCTTCTTCCTTCCTCTCATCTATTTCTTCTATCCGGAGACCAAGAACTTGTCCTTGGAGGATATTGATGCCCTGTTCACTGGAGAAAAGATTCTTCTTCATGCAAGACCTGGAGCTGGTATGACGAGTGAGCCTCAATCTGGAGATGAGGCCGTCTACGATAAACACGAGAGTGAGGTGCAGCTTGAGAAGGTCTAACGTGAATGGATTTGATTGGGAGGGTGTCTTGCGGCAATGTGATGAAGGGAGAACATGTCAATTCTTTTTAGTGCAGCCGGGTAACTTCACGGCTAACTTTGTGTCCTAAGATCCTCGTAAGTATCAGTTATTGTGACTATCCGAATCATATCTAGGTACATGTATAGGTCAAATCGCCTTCCGGGGCTTGAATTGGTTCTCGTTAAGCTTCACGGCGATACGATACATTTTGTATAATGCGCTATACCTCTTTCCATGATGATAACGAAGGCAAATCAATTAGCGTCCGGTACATTAATCCGTTGAGTCGATTCCCATTAATCGGTTTTGCAAGGGTCGCAAGAAGATGACAAACAAGTTGAAGAAGCATGCGGATCGGTCTTTCTGCTTAATGAGATTAGTGATCACTGATCAGAGAATCGCACGGCGTTGTTATCCTAGGACATAGTAGCTTCCTTTTCAAACCATTAATATATGTCCAGCCATAGTTAGATTGAATCCTGATACAAGCTTTCGTCTGATGAAATTGATCCGATCTGGCGGTTCGGACCGCGGCCACGTGGTTTACGACCCCGAGCCAGACCGGGATCATGGATTATGGTACTGTAACTAAGTATGTCATTGTCAAACACCACTACCTACATAATTTCCGTCTTGCATCAATCAATCCCTTTGCACCCTGCGCAGACGTTACTCCGTATGTAGTCGACAGCGATATCGTCGATACTGCTTGGTACGTGCTCGTGGCCAATGAAAAAGAAAATCCCGGGTGATGGGTCACATGGCACATGGAAATCTCCAAGTGGGCTCAGCGTAGGTATTAGGGACGTAGAGCCTTTTCTACCGTTGTCTTTTTCAAGATTCGTCGTGTACATAGTACTTCTTCACGCAAGAAGTTCATGTCTCGATTAACGTGTCGGTTTCTGGCAGCCAGCCCCCAAACTTCAGGGAAGTTTAATTAGCAGTGGGCTCGTTAGCTTCAGCCTTGATCACTCTCAGTGTGCTGCCACTGATGCCACCGACTCATCCGTGGGGCTCGTTCTTCCTTGCATTTTCTGTAACTAACTGACGCGCAAAAACCCCGATTGGGGCAGTCCTCCTCCGTCAGGGGAGAGGCCCACTATTCAGTAAATTTTGTATGCTTTGTCTCTCGATAGCCTCTTCTTTTTCTTCAATCTCTATTGTCTGAAAGGAGGAAAGGAGGGTTCATCCAGAGATGGCGACAAGAGGGGCACCTTTAACCTCCCTGTCATCAACGGATGAAGCTCGCTATCGGAAGGAGGTCCTCCGACTCGACGACGAAGCCGAAACAACAGAAGACAGCATAGAAGCACAACTCGTCGCCGAAGCTACCGAACTCGGGTTGAAAAAACCCGATATCCAAATTGCAGCTTCCCTCGCCGCGACCATCAACGCCGGCATTTTGGATTTTACTGTACCTGCTGCTGCACCGTCATCGTCGTCTTCCTCTACTGCTGCAACTACTGGATTGACGCATCACCACCACCATCGGCCGTCGTTTACGCACCCCCGCTCATTCGCGGATCTTGTGCGATCGAGCGTTGCGTCGGTTGATCAGCTTGCTAGTTCCTTATCGGAAACTACTGTGTCCGACCGCGATCATTCGGGGAGTATACCGTCCATCGAATCGTTTTCGACGCGGCCGACGTCGATAAGTTCTTGCGATGTTAGAATCATTCCGCCGCAAGCCGCCGCGCCGCCGTTTGAGCGCCTTTCATGGGTACAATCGCCGCAACAAATATACTCGCCGGGTTCGACGAGCGCAAGTGCCAGTGCATTGAGGCTCGCTGAGCGGAAACGTTCGAGTTTTATCAGCGCGATTGGTCGCCCATTCCGGAAACGACGTACCCCGTCCGCTGTCAATCTCCCGCCAACCGCGCATATAAGCTTGAAAAAGAACGAAAATGGAGGAGCGAATACAGTCGTTGTTGAGACAAAGCCAGTCAGAACGGTGGAAACCGAACGTCCTGAAGATGCGCGATCGCAGGGGACGTTACAAGTCGAGGTACCCGTTTTCGACGAAGCGGCTATAAATCGGACTATGGAGGATGCGCAATTGAAAGAGTTATTTGAGCGGCATAAAGCCCAGAGGTCACGATTTGTGCAATTGCAAAATGAATTGCTGGATGCGTTGAAAGCAGCGCATTTAGCTGTCGTTGAAGAAAAAAGGATGCATAACAGCAAAGCCGAAAAGGCGAAGAAGGAATGGGTAAGCAGGCACAAGATCCTCATTGTTTCAACTCAGCTAATCCTACTGATAGAACACTGATTTTCTTGCACGAATGGAAGAACGCCAACTCTCAATAGAAATAGACCAAGTCAAAGAATTCGAAAAAACAAAACGAAACTCACAGACCAGAATCAAGTACATGGAAGGATACGTCAGCACCTCCAGTCCTCCTCCATCGCCTCAACTCTCGGGTTCAGAATTTGAGCTCAACACGAATGGCGCTCAACAGCAGCTCAGAACCGTCACCCGCCGCCAAAAAGAGCAATTAGCGCAAGAATACCTCGACCGCAACTCGATGGACAGACTACACGAAGCACGCATCAAAGTCCTCCGTGAACGACAAGAGCAGCAATTACAAGAAACGACAGCTCGCCTTGAAAGAGAACTCGAGAGTCTAATCAACAAAAACGCAGACGCCATCGTCGAGCTGGAGCGTGACCATCAACGCGCCGAGCAGGAAATGCTACAGGTTTTCGACGCCAAGAAGAGTCGGCTTAGGCGAAGATGGAATATAGAAGAGGCGATATTGCGGAAAAAGTTGGAGGATGAGAGCGGATTGCCGTATGGGCCGTTGCCGATTGTTTCTTTCAGTGCGCCGGACGACGAGGAAGGCCGTCATGGTAATGATCGTGAGTATTTGGAGTTTGAGATACCCGTTTTGAAGAATCCATTTGCATCTACGACGAAAGAATCGTGATATAGAGGTTTACATCAGTCGTCGGTATACAGACATCTTCTTTTGCATTTCTGCGAAGCGCTATTCGGCTATTTGCAATTCTCTTATCTCATTCCATAATATACCCTGGGCGGCAGATATCTTTTCTCGTTATTACTTTTAGCATATCATCGCATGCAATTTGATACCTTTCTATCACTCAAGCTTGATTATCTTGAGTCGCCAGTGCATATCCTCCATAATGCCTGTACAGTTTGCATAGAAATTTGACGTCGAGATTCTGGTTTCATTCGTCCATAAGTATAAGAACACTACTTTGATCAAATAGTAGACAATCGATCTGCTAGTGACTCAACCCGTCTATCACCACCCATCAAAACCGACTCTGTCCGCTTGTCTCGCCCCTTTTCACCAACGACGACTGTGCGCTCCACAAGCCCCGAGTTCGAGATTTTGAATCGACCAACTCTGCCATCCGTCCACTCTAGTCTCACGTATCGCGATTCTAGAGACGTAGCAGCAAGCGACGCAAGTTGCGCCGGATTTGTCCGCTGGTTCGTCGCTTCATTCTCTTCGATCACGTCCGCAACGCCCAACCGTTCTTGAAGCCATGAGACAGAATCGCGTCGCGCATACCACGCGGCTAGCTCTTTGCGCAAATGTCGCGCAAACGCGTTTACATCTTGTTTCCTCATCTTTGCCTTGGTCTTTGCTGCCTCGATCTCATCTTCTGTCGCGCCTTGCCTCCTGGACGGTCTGGCCTGAGGGAGATATCGATGTGCCAGCTTTTCCATAGGTATAAACGGCGGAATAGTATGTCGGTATATAGAAAATGACAGTGACGATCGTTTCCCAGCGGGTAATTCCTCCTCCCTCTGTAAGAGAACATAGTAAGGTTTTGCGAATGTGCCCTTGCGCTCGCAAACATCGATCCTTAGACCTAAAAGGTTCGGCGATTCATTGTACGGGCTGGGGTCTTTCCAGGGAAATAGTGTTGTGGAGAAGGACAGACGATGGTAACTTGTATCGCGGTGTTTGCGAGCATCGCTAATCAGGTTTGAGACTTCTTTTCGCGTGGCTTTCGTTGTCGCGCTGCTCCCGGGCCTGTCAATGAATCCCTCAATTTCCCGACGGACATAGTCTGATGATAGTAAGCTAGCGGATAGCAGACGTCGTCTGTTTTGGAAGGATTTGACTGTAATTTGACAATTGATTAGCGGATCGCTCTCCCAGCTAGGAGGACAGTGATGATATACTCGTTTCGCGAATCTTGACGATCTCAGAGTCCATTGCCTCCAGCGAGTTCTCTATGTTCGCAATCGTTTCGTGATCCATCGTGATGCATGCCGTTGATGATGTTGTTACTGGGGTTTGTTGTTTGTTTACAGTTGGACGCGGAGCATTTCCGACCGAGGCTGTTCCGCGGTCACGTGACGCAACTGCCTTTGATTGAACCGTGGCTACCTCCTTAACTTAACTATAACCTCAGCACTCCGATTGAACCCCCTGAACAGCCAATCTATTCTGATGTGAGCTTCATCTCATTCTACGTGCCACGTTGTGGTGAATCAATGCTTGGTCCCGCGTCCTCCTATTGACGAGCCTTGTCCGCCCCAATCGCCGCCCAATGACAGGATTTACGAGCGCTTGGAGCTAACAATTTCCGAATTGTTAGTCAGGGGCTTCAGGGCGGGTTGGGTCCGAAATGACATCCAACAAATCGACTCCAGCCTTGTTGAACAGCCGAGCTGAAGACCGCACGATCAGACTCATGGTCCAACATGTGACTATCTGCGGCTTAAAACTATGGCACAGCGAGTCCGCGTACTGGATATTAGCTGCGTGCTCCTTGAGTCCTTGTGAATAGTTCAGAGTGAACGGACCTTGTGTGAGACCCGACCTCTAACCACAGTTGGAATGGAGTACGTACGACGGCGTTCGGGCTGTTCAGCTTTGGCTGACCATGTCGACCAATATCGATGAGATCCCATGCACCTTAATTGCAACCAAAAACCCCGCTCAGCCGCATGCTACTGTAGTCTAGAGCTTGTACGTATATAACAGTCGTGATTGCGCGTACCTTAAATAACGCGCATTCCCTAACTGAAAGGTTTCCGGCTTTCTTCCAGAGCTCACCACGTAGGTCTGCTAGTGTACATGCTCTCCCCCTTCTGACCTGCAGGTTCTTTTTCAACGCCTCAGAAGCCCCGGATAGTGCGTATATTCGAAGGACTACGTGCAGTGCTAGAACGATGAGCGACCAACGGAATGTTGAAAAACAGACACCACCAATTCCACTCCCAAACTCTGAAGCCTCCCCAGAGCAAAAAGACTCTAAAAGTCTCGATGATTTATGGAAGGAGGCTGTGCACAAAATACAGAAGGAATATGGTGTCAATATAGGAGCCATTTCACAAAGTGAGTCTGATGAGCTGCAGCAACCGGATCGACGTCTCCAGAAGGCGTCGGATCTGTTCCAGAAATCGCGGCATCCTGAGGATCGGAAAACCAAGGTGATCAATGCTGTGTCTGGATGTTTGGACTGGACATATTCTGGCGTGTCATTCTTCAAAGATCATGTATCTGGAACTGTAAGCGATCGTTTCTCATTATTGTATGATGTCTTATTGACTGTGACTTCGTAGTATGCGGCACCCGCCCAAATTGTAGCGGGCTCGGTCTTGTATATGATACAGGTGAGTCCTTTCCCCTGTTGGGTTCGCGGAGTTATGCTAAGAGGGCTTGAAAGGCCGCGAAAAACGTAACCGAAGACTTTGACCTGATTGAAGCGACCTTCGTCGAGCTACACAATGCGCTGCTTGATATCGGCGATCTCAAAAAGCGAGAGTTTCGCGAATCAAATTTTCTCAACAGGTTGCTCGATATATTTATTGCGATGCTTGATTTCTGTCTGTTCAGCGGAAAGATCTTCACCGAGTATCGGAGAAAGAGTAAGTCTTTGTCCCCGTTGACTTTACTCGCACGTATCTAAAGAAGATTGTACAGGGCTTTATCTCAATGCTCTCTTACATGGCAGAAACAAGAAGATCATGGCTCGATGCGAAAAGGTGAAAATGACGATAATGGTGTTCCGCGCCACAATACCATTCCAAATCCTTGATGTTGTGAAGGCCATGGATAGTAAAATCGAAGATCTACCAGCCAGTTTCCTCGACTTACTAAAACATGAGAAAATCAAGCCGTCTGATTTGCAAGCTCTTTGGGGCAAGGCCACTTCCTTGGAGAAGATTACGAAAACATTCAAGGATAACAAGGATTTGGATACCGATATCATAGTACCGATTCAAATACACATGGAATTCTTGAAAGCACACCTCGTCCCTGGCACATTTTCTTGGATAGATAATGAGCCAGCATACAAATCTTGGCTGAACGGACACAAAACTCCAGTCATATATGTTTCTGGTGCCACCGGTACCGGAAAGACCTTCTTTTCCTATCGTTGTTTCAAATCAATTGAGGAACACGCCAACAAGAATAGATTGGAGGGAGGCAAAAATAATTTACGACAAACGACGCTTGTGACTTACTTTCCCTTTGAACCTGGGAGACGAGACTCTCAATCATTTCGAAATGTGCTGGCCTATATCCTGGTGCAAATCGCGGATAACGATAGCAAGCTAGGTGACTCAATTGCAAAGGACTTAGCCGCATCGAAGATCGCGAAAGAGGAAGATAGTCAAAAGAAGCTAAACTTCATGTGGGAAAAGCTTTTGGTCAAGAAATTCGAAAAGACGCCCGATATATCTCGTGTCATCTATATTATTCTTGATGGTGTGGAGTTGATGGATTATCCTGACCGCCATGCAATGTTGGGCCTTTTCCAGACTTTGAATTCCGACAAAGACGGTATCCGTATTCTTATGACGGGGCCTCCAGACGAAGATGTTTACGGTCCCATAGCTCAATTTACAGATTGTCCGAAGATCGATCTGTTCGAGAAGACACGGTCTAGCGGTGACTTGGCTAAAGTCATCGACTCTCATTTCAACCAGTCAGAGATACTGAAAAGCTTTAAGGACTCCACAAAGGATATCATAAAGCGCAAGCTTCTGGACAGCCCTGAAAGTAAGTTTAATTCCATAGACTCTGTCTTTCTTCTCCAGCATTCATTCAGAGCTGTTAGATCTTGGCTCTTCATTTCGAACTGACATCGCCTTAGGAGTCATGTCGTCGGTAGACCTTACACTGACAATGCTCGAACAATGTGACGGCGACGCGTCCGCCTTGAACAAAATCGATCGTGTCGAAGGTCAACATGGTCTGTACACTGCAATGATTGATACGGTTTGCTCAAAACGGAGCCAAAGAGACCGCGAGATTGTCGAAAAGATATTCGCTCTTTGTACATTTGCCAAGGAGCCATTCAAAGTGCTTGAGCTTGAGCAACTCCTCGAACAGGAAACAACAATCAGCAGTTTTGATGTTGCTGCCGAGATCGAGGGGAGACTATCAAGGTAAGGCTAAAAGCTAAACTTGACCTGTTATTTATGTTTGCGCTACTGAAACCTATGCAATAGCTTGCTTTATACGGACAACTTTCGCTCGACGAGTATACCAGATCCAGGTAGCTCACCTAGACCTGAAACTGAGAATGATGCAATTGACGCACAGAAAAAGCTGGAAAAGAATAAGCAGAAGCACGTCCGCTTTCGCCAACCAGCATTCAAAGACTATTTGGAGCAATCGAACAACAGCATGATTCGAGATCCGACTAAGGCAAAAGTCGATATCTTTCTAAAGCTTGTTAGTATCCTGTGTGACCAATTACCTCAGGGAGCATCAAATCGCGATGGTCTTCAGGAGTATGCTGCGGAATGGCTTCTGGCGCACCTCGAAGACATTGACGTCAAAAGTACTACTCCTCAACAAGGAGCTCAGGTTATTGAGGCGTTGATGCGGATCTTGTGCAATGACAACGACGTGTCTCAAACGTTTGAAGAAATACATAGTCGAAAGTACGATTTTTACCGCGTCGAATTCAGCCTTTATAGATTATCCAATCTATCTCACGAAGAACAAGGGTTTCAGCACCTGAATTTATTACTTGCGTGGGCTAGAAAGATGAGCTTCCATAACGAAGAGAAGCTATCTACTAGAGCACAAGAAGGAATCGAAAAATTACTCAAAGACCCACGATCTGTGCTGGAAAACTTAGCTCGCGGTCATTTTGTGAAGTGGACAGAAAAAATGACCTATCGAGAGGCTAAAATATCCTACAACTTTATCTGTCGAGCTTTGTGGATGGTATGTGAAGCCCTTAGGTCTATTCCTTGAATGACTGGTTACATGATCGCACAACGAGGATACTGACTTCAGAAGACCGAGAAGCTAGATCCCGATTTTGTCGGTCCAAGCGATTACTTCATTAAAGTGACTGCTTCCACAGCTAAAGCACTTATTGAATACGGGAAAAATGAAGTCTACAAGAATCCTGTGGAAATCGCGAGATGTCGAATCGCGACAGCCTTGGTTCTTCAAGATGTGGCCACAGATGAAACGAGGCAACTATGTGTCGAATTGTATCAAACTAACCTCGCGGAAACAACAACTTTGGGTCCTGAGAAATTTTACTCTTACCTAGGAATGGCAGAGTACTACCAGGGACTAATCGACAATTTCTCCTCAGAAGCGGAGGAAGAAGAGAAAAAGGCAAACTGGAAGAATGTTCTGAGCTTTGCTGACAAGGCTCTCGTTGAACGGAATGAAGAGAAAGGTGCTCTTGGATCAGAGCTTCGCAATGAACGGTGTATCAAGGCCTTCCTTCTCAAATCCGAAGCCTTGACGGAGCTGGGATTAGATGCTGAGGCCATCAAAATATGCGAAGAGGCCTTGAGCGAGGATTTAGAGTACACCAGTGATGTACTGGAATTTTTGAAAACCATAGTCAACATTCATACCAAGAAAGAAGAGTGGACGAAAGTGATTCAGGCAGTGCGTCGTCAACGGCCAAGAATCAGAACCGAATGGCTGTGGCACCGAACTTATAATTGGACGGACAAGAAGGACTCCTTGAGAAGGGCGGCAGTAGAAACCCGACGCGTCGACTTTGCTATTCAAATTTATGAGGAGGCTGTCGAATACTGGCAAACGCGGAACATTGGTAACTCGTTCGCGATGCAGGCTGAATTGGCAATTGTTTACAGGAGAGATGCCCGCGCTACGAAAATGGCTGAGAATGAGATTGATAGATTGATAGCACGTCTTGTGGAGAATCGTGATAACTTGTGGCTTTTTGATCATGTCTTTCTTCAAATGATCGACATCCACTACGAAAATTTCACCGTGACAGAATCAAAGGACGTGAAGCGGCAGATACTCGGCCAAGTGGAAAAGATCGTCGACCGATATGAAAATATGCAAATTATCGAACCCCTGACCATAGGAAAAGCCCTTCTTGTACTGGCGGAGATGTGGTCCAATTTTGATGACAAATTAAAAGCCAAGCAGTACGCTGAGCGCGTTTTCGCCCTGTGTATCGCAGACTTGGAGGACACAATTGGCTCGAATGATGCAGCAGCCTTTCGACTTTTGGCCAAAGTGCTCATGTTTGCGAATCTGGAGATTGATGCAAAGATTGCTTTGTCTCTACAGTTCTCTTGTGTCGATGTCGACTACGATGACCTCTATACTAGAAGAATAGAGTTAGTTGTTACTGAGCAGACTGCGGAGCCAACCAAGGAGGAATCACCTTCACAGGTTGTGCAGCAATCATCGACGTCTCAAGAGCAAACCGGGAAGTCGGAGAGTGAGACTCAACAGCGTACAGAAACCGTCAATGGACCCGTTGATCCTCTTCCTTTAATTGCGCCTGTGAAGCCCGACGACAAAGACAACGCCACATCAACACAAGTAGTCGAAATTACTGATGTTCTCACGCCTGCCGATGAGACAAAAACAAATGGCAACGCGATTGACGTACTTCAGACAGATGCATCAAATGAAGAGGCGGCAGAAACACTACCGTCACCAGCTCCCAGCGAGGATGAACACGCCGTGCCACAAATTGCAAAAGACGATCCCGTCCAAATAGGCGAAACGACTGCTACCGATGCGAGTGGTCAGGAAGAGATAACTGCAAACACATTACTACCGCCAGAGCCAATTGATGTTGCTGTCGACCGATCCATTTATCAAGACCTAGGGGACAACGACAGTACAATCTCCTGCGCCGGACCATGCATGAATCCGCCCATCGAAGTCAAGAGCTTCGGGCCAAAAAGCGAAAAGATGTACTACTGCCTCGACTGCAACGACGTGCAATACTGCGAACCATGTTATCAAAAACAGATCAGGTTCTACGACAACTACGAGGAAGGATTCTGGTACAAATCCTGCTGGTCTCGACACAGATTTATCTCAATGCCTATTGATCAGTGGCTAAGGGTTCAGGATGGTGTTATTAGGATTGGGAAGAAAGAGAAGCTTTGGAAAGATTGGTTGTTTTCGGTGAAATCGAGGTGGAAGAGGAGGATGAATGAGGAGGATGTGCCTAAACACCTGCTCTAATGCTGCGCTTGTGTAATTAAAGTTATACCCATGTATTTAGCGCTTATGCCCTGAAATTGCGAGCCTTTCTTGGTAACACAGACTGTATCTGAGCTGTTCTTATCTTCTTATCCCATTCCTGATCCATTCCGTGTTAGCCCGGTATCCAGTCTGGTCGAAGAGTAACCGGGTGTGTCGAGAGAGTCCTAGCATGATCCAAGATCACATTGATTTCTTCGCGTATTACTATAGCTCCGAAGATCCACGGAACTCTAATTGAGGCACTAACTTGTTCAAAACCTGCAAGTAGAAAGCCGCCTGAAGAAATCCGGATGACGCTGGTTCTCTGTAGACATAATTTCCTATTCAGGAAATATGTTAGAAGACTCCTCTCGGCCAGTAGGCGCATAATTAGCTTATGGTAATTGGCTTGCACAGAAGCTTTCTCACAAGAGTACAAAGAAGAAGCAAAAACCAACATCCCATGAAACACTTCTTAGAAGTTGTGTTCATCTTTTAGGCCTCTTTAGGGCTACGCGTCTGAGTGCACGTGACCGTACAGGGGTCAATCTCGGCGATGATGAGAAACAGGCAAGCGCCGGCGCTGCTTGCGTGATTGTCCGAGCGGTTGTTGGTCTGAGGCACCTTCTATCTCGAACATCTACTTGGATTTTCTTACAGACTCATGTACGTATGCACCCATTGTCCATGCTATCTGTCGTTTTTACTATGCAATACACGGACAAAAAGCCATCTGGTCCTTGATCAGATAAAGTGGGCGCCGCGGAAGCTCTAGCAGGACGGCCCAATCACAGTCAAAGGAATAACCTCACACTGACAGGCACCAACCGCGATATCCTTCTTGCTTCCCTTTTTCCGTGGACAGGCCAGCTTGCCTCACACAGGACCATCTCACTTGCCACATGGATGCATTCCACAATTTCTCCTCACGACCATTCCACGCTCGCTGAAAATAATCAACCTTCTTCTTCTTCACCCTCAAAGGAAGACGCGGTGTCACACTCTTTCGATAACATCGCGGACTCTTCATCGCACCTACACAAAAGGCATTCAACCGAATACGAACTACAAGACCTATCAACACGACACACTGTACTCGACGTACGCGACGAGGGAACCGACAGTTCCGATTTCTCAACGAGCGACGCCGACGAACACGAAAACGCCAGACTGCTGGAAGGAAGCTCAGAATCGTCTCGCAGAAAACAGATGAAGCGCAGGACTCGTGATAAATCATCCAAACGGGGGCCTGCTTCGAGCCTGACGATAGAGACGGGTCAGAACGGCCACATAGACGGCGATATGAATTCCCGTCTGGAAATGCGGAGGAAAGATCCTTCGGTCGATTCTCCTTCCGCTGCGCAACATGCCAACAGGGTCATGGCTCGGCAAAGCTTCACGTTAAACGATGAACCCCCGGCATTGCCTGGTACTCCAAAACTGCAGAATACGAGTTTTTTCGCGCTACCGGAGCAGGATCGGAGAAATTTCTTGTTGCTGGTACTCTTATACTTCTTGCAGGGTATTCCAATGGGCCTTGCGATGGGATCTGTTCCATTCCTTCTAAAACCGCATATTTCATACGGCCAGATTGGCGTCTTCTCTCTAGCGTCGTATCCTTATTCGCTCAAATTGTTCTGGAGTCCCATCGTCGATGCAGTATGGAGCAGACGACTTGGTCGACGCAAGAGCTGGATCACTCCAGTTCAGTTGCTTTCCGGCCTCGCCATGCTTTATCTAGCTAGCCGCGTCGAGGCAATGCTGAACTCGGCCGGTGAAAGCGACGGCAATGTGTGGACTTTTACCAGGTGGTGGTTCTTCCTTGTTTTTTTATGCGCAACGCAAGATATCGCAGTTGATGGCTGGGCGCTAACACTCATTTCGCCCCAAAACATTTCATACGCCTCTACGGCTCAGACCGTTGGTCTTACTGCTGGTCATTTTCTTTCTTATACTGTATTCCTTGCACTCAATTCTCCCGACTTTGCCAACCGATGGTTCCGGTCCGCAGCCAACATTGATCCTAAACACGGTCTCCTCTCACTTAGCGGCTATATGGCGTTTGCCGGATGGGCATACATTATTGTAACCTTGTTACTATTCCTCCTGAAAAAGGAGGAACGTACCAAGGACAAAGACGGCATCATGGACGTGTATCGCAGCATGTGGAGTGTACTGAAACTCAAAAACATTCAAATGATCATCGTTCTCCATTTGATTGCCAAAATCGGCTTTCAAGCAAACGAGGCTGTGACCAGTCTCAAACTCATCGACAAGGGCTTTGGACAGGACAACATGGCACTTGTCGTGCTAATCGACTTTCCATTTGAGATTGCCCTTGGTTACTATGCCGGTCAATGGTCGACCGAATACACGCCGATGCGACTGTGGTGCTGGGCCTTCGTGGGTCGCCTCGCCGCAGCTGTATTCGCCCAGCTTACCGTCATGATATATCCCGCTGCATCAGCTGTACCCTTCTGGTATATACTAGTCGTCATTGCCGAACACGTCTTGTCGACTTTTATGAATACCGTCATGTTTGTCGCGGTATCCGCTTTCCATGCACGCATATCTGATCCAGCCATCGGCGGTACTTATATGACCTTGCTAGCAACGTACGTCTCCTCCCATACATTTTTCCATCATCACACAAAATACTAATCAATTAACTAGCGTCTCCAACCTCGGGGGAACATTCCCCAAATTCTTCATCCTCAAAATGGTCGACATGTTCACCTCAGCCACCTGCGTTCCACCAGCCACAATCCCCGACCCCTCAACCTTGAAAGGCGACCTCGTCACCTCATCGTTCTCCTGCGCGCTTGAAGCGGACAAGAGCCGCTGTCAAGCCGGCGGTGGGCAGTGCGTGGTTGAGCAGGACGGGTATTACATCACCAACTTGCTTTGTGTGATCATCGGCGCTGTCACGTTTTACGTGTATATACGGCCGACGGCACTTAGATTGCAGGCTTTACCGCTGAGGGCTTGGAGGGTTATGACTGGTTCTGGAAGTGATAGGTAGTTTGTTGACTCGTCCCGGGACTGAGAGTGAGACATGTTGTATGATAGATTATCCATGCGGTATACACAAATATTCAGATCGCATGTCTATAGCAACATGCAAAGAATATAATAGTATACATAGGAGAAGTTCTTCTTGAAATCATAGTCGCTGAAAAGTAGTAAGCAAATAAGTATGGCAAAGTCCGTATTAAGCAAAGGGTATCTCGTGTACGTATATCATGAAACCCAACTCCTTAAACCGCAAGAGACGTAAATGTCCCGCTAAACAAGGGAAATAAAACAAAAAAAATTTGGAAAAAGGAGAGAAAATCACTTGATAATAACCAAATGTCCTCCATCAACACCTCGCTCAAACTTCACTTTCAGCTCTGACGCCATCTTCTCTTCGCTTTGACGCACAACGCCACGGACCGGTCTTTCGTCAAGACCATGGAAGAAATACGCCAATGTACTGTTTGTCCATGGAACGGGCAGACCACTTTGTGTCGTTCGAATCATGACGATTATCAGAAAGACGAGGCTACCGACGAGCTCGAATAATGGGAGGATGAGCCATTCCCAGGTCACGACGGCGTGGCTAGTTGCTGTATACGCTTTTCCGCGCACGGGGGAAGGTTGGTATGGAATTTGACGGAGGCCGAGGGATATGCTGTTGACCAGGTTGTCCATCATATCTGGGAATCCCGTGGCGGATTTGTTCATCGCTGCGTACAGCTGTTGCGTCGGACTTGACGAGGAGAATTGTAACTCATTGAGCATCCAGTTATCGGGCGCGTTTGTCTGAGGATAGAGAGTAGAATTTCCTTCCAATATATACTTTAGCCATTCACCTATACCCTGTACCGCTACGCTCTTCACAACGAAGAGCGTCGAGGAGCCAGGCGGTTGAAGCGTTAAATCTGCATACTGCAAAGCAGTTTCGTCGGTCCACGTGGAAAGTTCGGTCTCTTGTATTGTCCCGTTCGTGACTTGGGCTCGCATATTGCGAACGCAGAATTGCAGAAGACACTCATAAGCGACGGGCGGAGCGAAGAGCGAACCCTTCATAGGTCTGGTGTAGTCCAAATCGGGCTGAATAGGTATCGTACCGGGAGATGAACCAACCGCAAATACACTCATTAGTGTCGACCCGTTCTTAGGGAAAGCGATAGATTCCCATTCTGAAGACACGGTGTCAAGGCTCGCGGCGCTCCAACTTGTGGTAACATTCATCATCGCGTTTTGGACGTTGTAAAATACTTGGTTTATCAATCCGCCCGGTTGAGCGCCTGTTAAACCAAATCCGTTTGGAAGACTGTAGTAGTCAGTGTTGTACGTAAACGCATCTTCGCCGTAAGGTGCCATGTATACTTTGGTCATATTGAGACTGGACGACAAGTCTTGGCACGTACTGCGAAGACCTAGCGTCTGATACAAATCCCAAGTACAATTGTTACTCCCGCAGCTTGCTAGGGAGGCTGCTGTGAAGTTTGAGCGTGGAGGGTTGTACAATGCAAGGTAAGGTGCGGTTAGCACTTCAGCATCTACTCCTTCTCCTAATTGACCGTTGCCTATCGGTGCCCAGCCAGTTCCGTTCATGAACTGTGCTATGGGCATATATGCCTCGTCGCTGTACGGATAAATTGTGTTATACTTCAAGGACTGTTGAGTAAAGGTGCTGATGCCAAGCGCGACTATTGTGACGAAAGCGCCAAACGATGCGACAGGTCTGAGTTCAGTCAATATGGAGATCACTGCGAATGGCGTATATCGTAATATAATCCTGCTTTGCAGTCTATTACTCAGAGTTCTAGAGGTATGACATACCCTGACTTTCGACCCGCAATAAGAAATGCACTTCCCAACGGCCCTCGACTGGCTTTGTCGAGAGTCTCAAAGTTGTCCATCGGCCGCTTCTTAAGTGCTTGCAGCCACTTCATCTGGCCAAGTGCAGAGCTCACTGGCGCTATCAAAAGAGCCTGCCCGAAGGTGGCCAACAAGGTAAGAATCGCGTTGGGCGTGATGCCATACTGTAAGTCTGGAAGCGGACGGCCGTTGAGCACCTTCAGAACGACAATGATGGCAATGAAGAAGCAAAGACTACCGATCCAGCTAAGGATTTCGAGCTTCCATGGGATCGCGCCCCATCCTGATGGAGGCTTGTAAGGTGTAGTCTCGTGATCAGTGGGCGGAGTCGAGGCCGCGTGGGATTGTAGACCTTCAGCCCTAGGAAGGAGCGATTGTTGATGATCCAGAGACGACCTCGCTCTGAGGTGTCGGAGCTCGTGCGATGGGGACTGCATCTTGGAAACTTCAAGTGCTAAGGTGGATTGGGGTCTCGAAACTCAAACCCAAAGAATCAAGACGACATGAATCTGATAAAGGGACTCAAATGGAATTAAATCCCATTGCCACTTTGCGGCCCCCAATCCTTAGAGCCTTTTGATATTAGGGTCTAACCGTCGAGAAGCTTAGCCCCGGTTTAGCCCTTATTTATGCATAATCATCCTTCGCCAGGAAGCCTATGAGAACCCATGTACCCAGCCGCATCACACTCTAAAAAGCTCGACGCCGATGAAGCAATCCCCATCATTGGCCTCTTGGAGCAGGGTAGCTGGCTGCGAGCAATCAGTGCCAATATCAGACCTTTCATGGTCCAAATGAGGTAATTTTTCCGCAGAGGCTCCTTAGCTCCCCGATTAGTGGAGCTCCGTGGCGATGCGAGAGATGAAAGAAATTTGATCTTAGATGCGACCTTGTATCACGGAGGGCCAATTGTCAAGCTGATCGATTGGCTGTTCGTGGGCTATCTTCAGTAGCGTCGGCTCTGGACAGGGTTCTTGGGCCTCCAGACTTTCCACATGGCTGGCAGCTGAATCCAGGATCAACAGAGGTGGTAGATCTAGTGAACGTGCCTTGGGCCAATTCGAAGCAAACAGGGTCATGAATTGGGTGACGTTGAAAGCAGAGAGCTGAGTAGTGAAAAGAAAGCAGAAAGAACCGGCTTTGACTTCTTCGAATGAAGAAGGCGCGATTGACTTTGCTGCCTCAGGCAGTGATAGGGTTAGGGTATACATCGTACCCCACCTTCTGTCTGATCGTAAAGTAATTTATCATCAACCCATTTTTCTACAGTCAACCGCCTACAAACAGCTTCACGGAGTCTGTGAACAAGCCAGAGCAATGCCTACATCACCGTCAAGCTCCACGCACTCCATACATATGAATGCAGAGGCAAAGTCGGCTGTGTCCTCCCCGACGACAACCATGACCTCAACGCTAAGTGAAGCGGACGACAATAACTACCATTACAACAACAGCAACTCGCTCGACGATATATTCGGTTCGTCGCCGGATGATCATGATCACGGACATGGCCTCGGAACAAGACAGAGTTACGATATTTTGCCGTCAGCACAGTCAACAGCAGAGCCCTCCGATCTCCCATCCCTTCGTCGCCAACACATTACAGCGGGATACAGGGATGGAATCGCGACGTCAAAATCAGAACATGTCCAACGAGGCTTTGACGCGGGGTATCCTGTTGGCGCGCAATTCGGGCTGCGAGTGGGTACGATACTGGGCATTCTCGAAGGGCTAGTGGGTGGGTTGGAATCGACGTCGTCGAAGGCGGGACCTGTGAAGAAACGTTCTGTCGGGACTAAGCAAGCCGAAGAAGAACAAGATGAGGGCACGGCACGAGAGAGAATAAAGAAGACTGAGAGACTGAAGGGATTGTACAAAAATGCCCTGAAAGATCTGGATGTCGAAGCATTGTTCGGTGGACTGAAAGCAGTAGACACAAACGAAGCAGACAAGGAGACTGTAGAGGAATTCACTGAAGAATCAAAGCCAGAGAACCGGTTGCGCGAAAATGCTGAGCCTGTGGTGGCAAAATGGGAGAAGTTAGTTAACGTCACGAAGTGGGAGGAAAGTATGGAGGCGGTTGAGAGCATGGAGGATTTGACTGTCGAGGAGAGGTGAAATGACCATATTCTGATCTGTTTAGCGATCGTTATCATCTCCTCTGATGAGGGGTTTTCTCAAATTGTGAGAATAGCTCTCGGCGAGCAACACCTCGCGCCGAGATCTTGGTCTCAATGGATGACATGTCTCGGAGTTGCCAACGGAGACGGAAAATGCGCCGAAACACAAGATCACAAAAGACTCGGGCAATCAAAATGTGACTATCGAAGGAGTTGATGGACCCGAAAACCTGGTTCTGCGTCATACCCTCAGAAAGAGAGGTTGGATGAAAATCCTCAGTGGCAGGAAAACAGATGAAGTCCCAACAACATCACCTTACACAACATGCCGAACCAAAAACTCGGATCATGTTCCTGTATGTACCTACAGTACATTGGACCCTTGCCAGAACCACGGGTAAAAAGCAAACTATCAATGATCCATGCACTAGGATTCATCCTCAACCCAAAAGTCACGAAGACGATGAAAAGAATTTTCATGCATTTTCTCATCACATTCCACGATGATACTCATGCAATTCGTACGTAGCTTAGGCACGGTAGTACGTACCCGAGTATATCAGTACGTACATAGCATGCGCATACATACTACATATACGCAAGCAGGTACTTGCCTACATAATACATACACATAGTACATACAATCCGTGCAACCCGTAAATTGGGTTACCTGCATGGTCTGATTGAACGATACTTTAAATCACATGTATGCACCACGATTGATTACATGCATTGAAAAATTTTTCTCTGTCGTCGAGTTTTTCCACTATCTTTTCTCCAGTATCATACGTATGACGCTTGTCCCAAGGGAGCGGATACCCTTTTTGAGCCATTGCTCCAATGTCTCTGTAGCAACGTAGTTTCGACGTGAAGAAGTCTTTCCCGGCTATTTTGGCATCTAGATTTTCTAATGTTTGAGTGAAGGGATGGGGTTGGTAAAGGGGTTTCTCGGATCCGGGTGTTTTGTGTTCCCTTGATTTGCTATATTGGGTTGTTCGGTCCGGTGCCTGTATAAACCATTGCCCACGTCATTGGAAACCGGAGGTATTATTTGACGAGATATACAAGGGTTAATTGGCTATGCGATGTCCTTCGCTTTACATGGGTCTGTTGTCGGTTCACTTGATTTTTTGTAAAGATTCAGTCTGACATAGATTCTAGATCCGTCCATAATATGTATACTCTAGTAGCAATAGTAAGAAGAGATCTGAAATCCCTGGGGGATCATGAACGAATATTTTGAAGTCACAGCACAATGAGTTGGAGACACATCTCTGTCTCAAGCCTGTATAGGGGTATTGCCCATTCGGGTAAATCTTTACCTACCCACCGCTTTCTAAGTCAGGGTTACGTAGTTACGATATATTTGTCAGATTGTGCAATATTGAAAAAACAAGGGCCCTATCTGACAAATGAACCCTTGCCCTGGAAAGACTGATGAGTTTTAAATTCGACCCTTTTTGCCTTGCTTTTCAGGGAACTGATAATTGAACTAGATCACACCGCTCCAGGGCAGAGGGTTTCGTTCGCGCTTGCTGCAGTTCTCACTTTAGTACTGCAATGCTCTTATGTGCCTTTCCAAACGAGTAATATGGAGTTAACAATCTACCGGTTCCTTTCCATACGTATGTAGGTAATTCATCCTGCCCTACCGTGTAACAGCCCTCTTAGCAACTTACTTGCATCTTATCACACCGAACTCTAAAGCTAGGAACTCCTTCTATCCCAAAATGGGACTGAGGTCGTACACACAAAGTACGTTGAGAGATTACACTTCCTCGACAGAATGGAAAGGAATGGGTTTGTACGCCTCGCTTGTACCCAAATGTGGTTTGCCTAGCGTCCCATATGGACATGTGCGACAATGCCACGAACGGTGGACATGCTTTCTGCTCGAGATAGAGATACAGCCGTATTGTGTATGTGTGTGTGTGTGTCTGCGAGTCAGCTTTGCATGGGTGCCTAGAGAGGCTTGTCGGGGGGTGTAGACCTATAGTTACTAGTTAGTAATTGGTCTTTGGTAGGGCAAGACTGCTGTTCTCGATGTCTCAGTCACATGCTAATAACAACGATCTACCCCAGCCTAATTTCAAACCTTCGCCTGAGAGTGTCATTTCAAAATTTCAAAATTTTCAAAAATATTGAATTTATTCTAACAAGTCAAGAAGTTCAGAAGCTTCTTGTTGTAGACTAACTAACCTATCCTAAGCTAACTAACTATAGAATGATCCACGTTCCCAACAACCGTTTCTAGCCATGGCACATGCATGCATGCGTAGGATCGTTTTGAATTAACCAATTCCTCCTCTCAATCATAATCCAAGTCTTCGTGAACAAAACTTTTGTCTTCCGGTGACAGCCAACCACAACGCCAGACGGGAAACAAAACAAGCAATGACAAAAAGGGAGACGCCAATCGTGATTTTTTGGGCTTGCGCCTTCCGTACCTTTGCCGGGTACGAATGTATGTTGCGATGAAACATAAATAATCAATAAGAGGAAAGGCAATAGTAAAGAGTGACAGCCTAGAGGCGGCGGGGTGTTCGTGTGCATCCGCGGACAGCAGCGGAAGGAAATATGAGAAAGGACATCAGGAATAGGAAAAGTCATAGTCATGACCATAGATTCATAAGGAAAATCCGTAGACATAAAGAGCGTTAGACGTTCACAAGCGTGATGGCGGGAGCATGACACATTGATCATCAATTAGACGGAATAGGCGCAAAAATGATAAACGAGGAGGAATATCATCTACCACTGCGGCAGTCCAAAGATCGGAGTGAGCCCCATATCCTCTTGAAAACAGTGGGCTGTTCTACGGCGGTGTTGGACGATACAGTGTCCGATGATGGTAAAGTATGGCTATGGCAGTAATAGTGATGATGCATACCCTCAGTTTTGGGAAATGGTATGTACTCGTCCGTGGCATTAGACCGCTGTCGTCGACGGGATTGTGCTTGGATAGCAGCGGCTGTCGAGGAATCGATATCTCCGGATAGTTTCTCACTGCTGTGTCGAGACGACTGTGGGCGAGCCAGCGACGTGGTGGACGGAGCCACCAAGCGTAATGTCTGCTTCAGGGGTGGAGGTGGTGGCAGCAAATCGTCGGTGATGGAGGTGACACTAGCGGCGGCGCGGTTGTCAAGTAGGGTTAGATTGTGCGGGTGAGTTGCGGGATCGGGCTGGCCCGCGCCTAGCGGGGACGTTGACCACAATGCCCCATGGCTAGTGGTATGAGTCGCCGTCGTCGTACGGGTGGTTGTGATTGTGCCACCAATACTATTAGTCGTAGTCGTGACAGTAGTTCCGTTCGTGTTATTATTGATGTCCGCGTGCAACTTGGCATCCGATTTGGCAATGCGACGCAGCTGCACTCGACTTCGGACCTTCCGAAGCGTGTCGATGGGCCCACGCCGGGATTGTGATTTACCACTAATCGACCCTGATTCCGAGTCCGACTCCCAGACCGACTGTTCTCCGTAAGCTACCGATGTTGAAGTCGATGATCGCCCCTTGGTCGATGCATTGGTGCTCTGTCGTGCAATGAGTGGAGAGATAGGCGTGGGGTTTGGCACCGGACTGGGACAATCATGGGCAGGAATGAAAAGAGCGTGGTTGAATGGAGACATGTGGGGTTCCTTTGTGACAGGGTTCACCAGACTCGGCGGTGAGATGAGGGATGGATCGATCTGGCTTCTTGATCCACTGTTTTGGCTCTTTTTGGCCGGAGGCATAGGCCCAGCATTTTTCAAAATCGGTGGCAAGCTAGGCAAGGGCTTGGAGCGTAGGGAAGACGCTGCAGCTACTGCGGGCTCCTTTGGAACCATGGTGAGTGTTTCAGAAGACGTGTTGTGGTATTCCGCGAGGGCGGCAACCGCGGATCGTTCAGAAGGAGTATTCGGCCGCGTGCACGCCCTTGACTGGTTGTCAGGAGTTGCAGCTGGCAGATAAAATCGCGTTGTGTTTTTGGACCGGTCGCGGAAAGCGCGATGACCACGCAAAAAGTCCTGATGAGCTGGCTTTTTTGCCGCTGGGTATTCAGAGTCGGAATAGGTCGAAGAGAATGAACTGCTTGGGGTAAGGTCAGGAGTCACGCCCGTAGCATCCGTCTGGATGGAGCTGCAAGAGCTTTGGTTGTGGTGATGTGTTCGTTCCCAGTCAGGTGTCGTTGGACAAGCTGGTTTCGTATTTTGAGATTCCTGATAGTGAATGGTCTGGCACTGAACAGAATAATCCTGGGTCGATGGGGGTATTTGTGTCTCCTCGGTCATGTAGGACATGAAATATTCATTCTCAAGGTCGTCCAAGTCAACTTCCGAGTCGTCGTCATGAGAAGCATCCCAATGCTTTGGAGTTTCTAATGCTCTCTCCAGGTAGAAAGGGTCAAGGTTTGGATCCTCAACCAGAGGTACCGTCTTTGATGGCACGAATCTCTCTACACTAAGTCGTAGTTGCTTCAGAGCATCACCTGTATCTTGGTTCCCAGAGACGTCCAGATGGTAGGGAACCACAGCACGGTCGCCAGCCATGGGCTAGGTGTTTCAGATGATTGATGCCTCGGAAATGATAGCAAATGTAGACATGAAGCGTGAGCAACAGCAGTACGAATCGAGCAAAAGTATGTGAACAAGGTGTATAGACTGAGAACAATTTAACCAATTTACCACCAGTATTCAAGGGCAACGACGATCTGTTTATACACTCCACAAGGAGAGAAGGGCCCAAACAAAGATTCAACCATTTCAAAAGTGGCTAACATTGAACATCTGCATGCCGATGCAAAGGCTTGTAAACACACATTGAACCGTGCAGCCGCACGGACATCAGTGGCCTATCAAGCCTTGCATATGTCTTGCGCAGGGATGGGGTTCCGGTAAGGTGGATTCGCCTTTATACAGATTCGATCGAACTGATCTTCGCCAAGCCCTAGTCCATTAGCAAGGGAGACATCGGCTCCCGATTCGGCAACATTGGGTGCTGCAGGTCCAGCAAACTGCTCTTTCGGAGTGCACAAAGCCAGTTCGCGGTACAGCACAGCGTGGAAGTGTTTCCGAAATCCAAGGCTTTAACTGGTCCTCATTACACAAAGATGCAGTACACAATGATAGTGCTTTGAGCCGACGATGATTTGGAACCCGTACTACGCACTACAGCAGACATTCCACGCCTCAATACTTTCGGGATCTTGCTTGATTCAGACCGTAGTCAAAGAGCTCCGCACGAAACACGACTAAGGAAGCGCGTTTGGGAAGATGGCTGAGTCTTCTATCATATCTGAGTGATAGTTGCGCCGATTCCACATCCCGGACGAGCACGTCTTCGATCTTTAAGCGCATTAGCTTAATGAGCAACTATCCACTGGTTCATGTGTCATCCCATCGCAGAGCAGCCTAGCGTCTGACTAAAAAGACTTACTCCAATTAAAGGCTTCCCATGATGCTAGGTCGCCTGCCAAGCCGAATAGACTTTCTTTCCGGATGTCCGTGAAGGGAAAACTGCGAGGCGACTATTTTTGTATCTGTGGCTGCAAGATACATTTTATGTCGTCAGCAAGGAATGGGGACCAGACTGTTGGGAGCCGTCGTAAACAGTGTCGTTTCATCAGCGTAGCATTGAGGCGAGCTTAACGGATTTTCCGTACTTAAGCTCGTTGCTATGCATTAGGGTGTGATCCCCGCATTCCAGAGCTGCGGGTGTCTGTCGGTAGCCAGTTGCTACATACGTGATTGTATAGGATGATTATGATCCTATCACGTCAGGAAACAGCATGGTTTTGCATAACAGACTTCTCGGAGGCGCGGACTTTCATGAGGCCTCTGGACTGTCTATTTGGCGGTTTGGAATACATTCAGAGGCGGCATTCCGTCTCGGAAAAAGTGACTCTTCATATCACCATCGACTTCGCCACACTCAAGCCGCCGATAGGCCGGATACGCCATACCGAGATTCCATTAGTGTTGATATATTCATTTCCCAAGTCCGAGAGCCCTAGCAAAATCGTAGCGTATGTCTGATAGCCCCGGCCGTTTGGATAGATCCGCGATTCAGAGACAGAACTCTGTTAGTGCGTCAGCTCACAGGCCGATCTGGTTGGCTCTGGAGCTTCATCGTCGATGTAGCGCAGAGCGTATAAAGCTGCGTTCCAGCGGTTCGGAGGCGGCTGATGAGAAGCAGTCTGGTCTGGGTCGTGTCTATCTGTTCAACTGTCTGAGTGTGTGTATGGAAGGGATGCAGAGATCTGACATATCGTCCGCGGGGATGCGCGACCTGGATCCGATGCCCACTGCCCACTGGTCAGTGGGGAAGGAGCCGACCCCTGGCCCCCGCTGCTCTTGCCCAATCTGTGCAAGTGTCCGCACGAGCCACTCGCTCTTTCTCGTCGGCAACTTCATCTCTCCTCACCTTTAAGTTACAACCTCTACAACGTCTTATCTCCTTGACTATATGATTATCTCAGTGTGTATTCAGATGTGAACACGCAAACAAGAAGAAAGTACTCGCCCGTGAGCGCAAACGCTTATTCCTTTCTGATCCAAGACATTCAGACTTGAAAGTAAAAGTCCCACGGCAGTTGCAGGAGTTCTCCATCGAATAGGTAGATGATACTTCACAGAACTTCCTATAAAAGGCTCCCGAGGCGCATTAAGCTCATGCTTAGATGCACCTAGCAGTTCTTCCTGCTTCCCCGTTGCGCATCCAGACCAATACCCAGACACTATCTACTTATTTATTGCGAGCCAAATTACCACAGCACGCAAGGGCGGCAAGGCTGAGACCGTCTCCAGTGGAGATGCCCCATATTGTACCGAATCAGCGACCTTTCAAGACAGAAATTTCCCTTTTGGCGCTTGATTGACTTGTCTATGGGCGTCTAGATATGTACGCTTCTGAATCTGGGCAACTTAATTTTCCGGCAGCGGGTATCTTTTTCTTCCACTGCAGCTGGGCTGTGAGCGATCGTCAAGGAGCTCTTACAGTATAAACAAACAGCCATCCCCCTTTCTCCTGCGCAAGACGAGCGCCGAGTAAGCTGATAATCGCGATTCAAAGCACTTCCCTTGCTTTTGATTCATACAACAGCTTCTTGTGTCATCTATCAACCAGCCGCTGCCCAGCAACGAGATCATGCGTTCTTTTCTGGATTGTTTTGCTGCGAGGGTTGATTAGATGGTTGTCTTAGTGTCATCAAGATGATAGCTGCTCAATATTATGGGTAAGTTGATGATTGGAACTTTGAGTTGTCAACTAACAAAATTGAGTAATTCCATTTTCAAGGTTACGAGAACCTTGAACTGCCTATCGGCTGACATATCGAATATTAGTAAGGCTTGCCTCGATGAACGCAGAGCCATATGAACTATTTATTTGTTCTTGCCAGATTAACTGGCCGGATCAAATTTCCCCTAGGGTATATGTGTGCCATAGAAGCACTGTAAATTGGGAGAGTACATAGCATATGCTACATACAGTATATGTGTACATGCGTACGGGGTACTTCTCTAGGAAGCAAAGGACTCGTCCGAATAATACTTTTGTGTACTCCGTACCATTTTCCATTCCCTGGGCAAAGACCATGCCACCTTTTATGGGTCTTAGAGCATAGCGTACGCCGAATATGGACTGGGCCTCTTAAATGGACTAAACTAAGAACTGCCAACGCATCGCTCTTGATTACTCTCGCGCCGACACGCCATCATCATTTAGCGAGCCTAGATGCTTGTTGCCTTGCTGCCTAAGCAATCAGGCGAAAGCTAATCTCTTCTTTGCCCTTCTCTAGAGTCCCAGTATCCGGGCTTCTCGACTCAGGTTCGTCACGAATCTGACGTGGGGTTGTGCCCTAGTGAGGCTTGTCGAAACTTCTTCTAATCCCTAGTCATGAAATAGTGTATATTAGATCGCACAACGTGGTGATGAGTTGTAAAATTAGTAGATCCTGTCAGCTGTCCGCGTAGTCAGCAACAAAATTCGCATCGCTTCGAGATCTTCGCTTCATGATATCGTCGCTGGGATGTTCTAACGCCACAGGTGTGGCTGAGCATCAAGACTGACAACTAAGCAGTTGACAACACATCAAGATAAACTTCAGAAAGAATAGAAACTCACGCCAACCTGTGGCAAAATAACCACATGAGAGGAGATCAGCAATCAGCAGCAGCGAGTAGCTCAGACTTTATACAATCAAGAGCAAAGTGACGAGGACAAACGACGGGGCGGCAAGGCTATTGGGTTCCTGCCTTTTCCCGTGACTCCGCCCTCTCGACATCACCGCACAGCGCATCCTTTCTCCCAAGTCACCAGGCCAAACCTTCGCGATGACATTTGCCATTGCCATTGCCATTCTGAATGTGCAATTGTCGCTCAGACAAAGCAATTGAGTCGCCTGTCCCGACTCAATGACAGGTGGCTCCACTGCTAGATGCTGGATGTTCCATTTTCGCGACGCCAGAGCTCCCGCCCAGCTCTCCCCCAGCCATCTCAATTTATAGCATCATCCTATTCGACCAGCCACACCAAATGCGCGCGAGAGCTTCCCAGCTTGGACTTTTCTCTTGGTTGACCTTCCGGGGCCTTTGACGTCTCTTCCATTCTTGAAATCAGTTTCCAGACTTTGATTATCCTCATTCTCTAATTACCCTTGTTTAATTCTCCGCACATTCCTGAGATACCCTATCTCGTCGAAGAGGCCGTGCGATTCCGAAATCGCAATCGACATCGCAATTGTCTTAAACCTCTTGAAGTTCACAATTGATTATCGTCAATCTTGAATAATCAGATCTTGTCATTTCTTCGCATTGTCCTCATTGTTACCTCACCACTTCACTCCGACAACTTCCGCAGTGTCTTCCGCCCACCAGGGAGAGCTTGACGATACCCACGATATTTACGACCCGTATACGATAACGAACCCTCCGCGGCAGCGCCAACAGCAGCAATCCGCTCCCCAGTCTACATTTTCTTCGAATTTTCAACAATTCTCTCATCCTCCTCCACCTCGACCTGCAAGTGCTGCAAGCGATCACCGCCCACTGCGTCGAGTCTCGCCTTTGGGAGGAGCCAATCGACCATCACCAACAGCTCACCGCCGTGTCGCTTCAGTTGATGCAACTTTCCGCCCTCAGCGCGACCAAGGCTACGTTCAACAACCGATCAATCCACCCATTGGCCGTCGTTCACGTGTAGCTGGGGTCACTTCTGCTGATATCGCTCCAGCGCTTTCTGAAGCAGAGACAGAGGCTGGCGCATCAACCGCAGGCGACTCGGTCAGTCAACTCGACGAATCATACTGGCCGTCACGATCCACTAGAGTCTCGCCGCGCACCGCATCTGCAATTCGTTGGGTGTTGGAAGAGGCCATTCGGAAGCCCTTTCCATTCACTCCAGTGTTAGAGGAATTAAACGCTCCCATGTCGGAGTTAGCAGGTTCAGCAGGGCCAGGAACTGGGCCTCAAATTCGTGCTCAGAATGGGGGTTCACGTCCAGTTCAAGCCCGGCCAGTACACACGTCAGTTCCTGCAGGTGTACGAACACCTACAGAAATCATGAGGGTCCGCCGAGATAGAGAGAGGAAAAAGGCAGAAAAAGAAGCACATGACCGTGAACTTGAAGAACAAGAGCAGACAAAACAACGGATACAACAACAGTATGCTGCCGCTACTGGTGCTGTCGCGGGGGAATTGCCCGCTCAGCCAAGACAGTCAAATGTACGCCAACCAGCAGTAGACCCGGCTAGCTATCCAGAGCAGCCAACATCCTACCCATCACCGTCAGCTGCTGCCACCAGAAGAGCAGACGCTACTAGACCTCCTCCCCAACGAACACCCCAAATGAGAGCTCCGCCAGCCACGTCGCAACCCGCTCCAGCTGTGGCATCAGCCACCTACCAACAGCCCCAAACTCAGTCGCAACCACAGGTCAGACAGCCATTGCCTCCTCAGGGTGCTCCCCAGGGTGCTCCTCAGCCCGCTCCTAGCGAACCCCAAGCCTTTCAGAACCCGAATCAAGCGCAAGCTCAAGATCAGCTGAAAAGGACTACTTTCCCTCATGCATTCGAACGATGGGAAACATTATCATCTCATTGGGAAGGCTTGACTGGTTACTGGATTCGCAAATTGGAGCAGAACAACAATGAGCTTAGCCAGGATCCGCTCAACCAACAGATGGCTCGTCAGATCAATGATCTTTCTGCCGCAGGTGCAAACTTGTTCCATGCAGTAGTAGAATTACAACGTCTCCGAGCATCCTCCGAAAGACGCTTCCAACGGTGGTTCTTTGACACCCGGTCAGAACAGGAAAAAGCTCGAGAAGTACAAGCTGACCTCGAAAGACAAGTGGCAGCACTAAAGCTCGAGCGCGATGATGTCGTTGAGCTGCGCCAGAAGGCCGATGCAGACCGCAAGAGAGCGGAAGAATTGGTCAAAGAGATGCGCCGTGAGCTACAAATTTCCAAGGAAGAGGCGAGAAGGGCCTGGGAAGAACTCGGTCGCAGAGAGCAAGAAGAGCGAGACCGTACAGCTTCTCTGCGCAACGGTGAGCCTACAGTAGTCGGAGGTGTTCAAGTGTTGCCCATGATCGCCGGCATGCCCAGTCGACAAAACAGCAGTGCCAATCGACCTTCAACCCGCGAGGGACCATACCCCGGTGGTCCTACTGCGTCCAGCATGGGTGGACAGCATGAAACTCATGAACAAGATCCTTATAACGAAGAGCCATCTATGACCGAAACGGATCCTTTTGTTGAATCAACTCAGCGACCAGGTCAGGGCTACCCGACTGCTGCACGCCCACCGACCTCATCATCTGCTGTTGTCGGCGGCACACCCACATCTCAACCTCCCATCACCACAGGGGCGTATGCTGATCCCTCCGGTCAATTCTACCAACATGGCGGCCAAGCACTTCACAACGAGACCGAGCCAGATGCCCGTTCTTACGTCGCCAGCACCGAGGGCAGCGAACTCGAAGAAGATTACGGCACAGTGACACACGACTACCGCCACGATCCTCAGCAGGGATACGCAGGCAGCGAAGGATACGACGACGACGAAGAAGAACCATACGACCCAGCTTCATATCCTCCCGGCACATCAGCCGCGTCCTCTGTTCACGGCTACGGCCAGGGCAACGTCGACTACAGCGGCTCTGGCTGGGGTGGTTGGGACTCTATAACCCCTCGACACCGCCATCCAACGCGGCTCAGTGACGTATTAGAGGAAGAAGACGAGCGAAGCCGAACCAGTCCCAGTCGTGCCAGCCAGGCCAGTCGGGGTTTGCGTTGATTGACCTGTCTGGTGAGAAAACCACGGTTGACTTACGCCCAGACTCTCTCCCTAACTGTTGAACACGGGCACGAGAACTTTGCTTTTCGACTGTTTATACTTTCGACAACCTCATACAAGCATCATGAATAAACTTTGCATTTACTTTTTCGCTTGTCTCCTTTCTCTTCGTTGGATATGATATGGAGTTTTTCAAATGTCTCATAGCAACCTTTTTTCCTTCGTCTACGTACGTCTTCTCATGTCTCTAATTTCTGGACCATTTTCTTAATTTTTTTTCTTCTCTTCTCGTTTACAAGTTTTTCATTCGTCATCCATACAAGACTCTACTTTTCCTCTCAGTGCCAGTGCTTCATTAAAGTAATATTCGTCCTATTGCATGACTGCACAGCGTAGTAGGCGCCGATATTTTTCTTTCTTATTATACGTGACTTGTTTTTGGTTTTCAATGAGGAAGAAAACGTTGATAATCTTCTCTACTTAAATGTCCTTGATGTAGTAAACATGTAGACCTATCACTTTGATCTCGTAATTGAGTCCTCTCACCCAAGGTATTCCTGTGACACTATGCCGGTTCCAAGGTCGATTTCAGTGTTTCACGGATGAGCTCTGCGTCTGGTTAACATCAGGCGATCTGCATCCAGATCTGCTGCTATGTATTGGCAAGTCGATAACTGTGATGATTTATCTAATTGATCTGTTTTCATGTTTGCTGAACATGAATATGGTCAATGGTCAGACGTAGTTGACCGCTGATATATATTTCTTTCGCGGCTACCTAGGTACACATTTATGGGTCCATTCGCGCACCATTCCTTCAATTCAAAGACTGATTATTCCAGAAGCAAATTCACTGAGCTCCAGCCATGTAGTATGTTCTGAAATACATACTCCCTATAGAAATGTTTCGTAGACTGACTTTTCTGAGCGAGATGATTACTAATGGCGATACTACACTAACCCAGAAAGGAAGTAACCTCTCGGAAGTGGATCCACAGGGCGCGGATTTCATGACATCTCCGCATCATTTTCGACTTGCATCTTTCTTCTCAATCGTCAATTCTCGCAAAGTTGCCAGCGACAATTCATATAACCTCCGATGGCTTCCTCATTAACATCTCTGTCCCGGTCGATTGGCCGGACCGGCCGCTTCTATGCGCTCGCCGCACCGAAACTCTCCTCATCCTCGACGTCCTACCTCTCACGCTCATCAATTTCACAAGTTGCACTCCGCTCTCCACGACAGACTCAATCACAACAATTCCGCAATGGATTCCCTTCACCAACATCAAGATCGTTTTCCACAACATCCGCCCGACCAGCGAAAACAATCCAACAGATGAAATCCCGACAACGCACGGGTCCATTCTCATGGAAAGCGGCCTTACTATTCGTCTTAACTGGTGCAGGCATGATCATCTACTTCCGCGTCGAAAAAGCACGTCTGGAACGTAAGCGAATCACGGAAATGAGCAAGGGCGTCGGAAGACCCAAGGTCGGCGGTCCGTTTGTGCTCAAGGATCTGGACGGGAAGGAGTTTACGGCGGAGGATTTGAAGGGGAAGTATAGCTTTGTATGTTCTTCACCTTCTGTTGCTGTTGGTGGTCAAAGATTTTGTGCTGACGTGGTGGAAGGTATACTTCGGCTTCACGCACTGCCCGGACATCTGCCCCGACGAACTCGACAAAATGGCCTCTATAATCGACAAAGTCAAAGAAGCCTCCAACGGCGCCGAAGTCATGCGTCCCGTGTTTATTACCTGCGATCCCGCGCGCGACACCCCCGAAGTCCTGCGAAAATATCTGGCCGAATTTCATCCCGATATCATCGGTTTGACGGGTACGTACCAACAGGTGAAACAAGTCTGCAAAGCGTATCGAGTCTATTTCAGTACGCCGGAGAACGTGAAGCCCGGAGAAGATTATTTGGTGGATCATAGTATTTACTTCTATTTGATGGATCCGGAGGGCGATTTTGTGGAGTGTGTGGGTAGGCAGGATACGCCGGAGAGTGCAACGAGGTTGATTATGGAGCATGTGAATGATTGGAAGAGGGAAGGGAAGAAGTTGGATGTTTAGATGAAATTGGACTGGGTGGGAAGAGGATAGATTGTATTATTATTATCATGTCTCAATATGTATGGGTTGAAATTGGCCGATTAGCTAGCGAGGATCTATGCAAGCACTCATCTCAACGTTTTGTTGCATATGTGCAAGCGAGCATCGTTTGCTCTTCCAGTGATATATACCTTCGTAACCAGTCAGCATTTCGCACCCTTCATCAAACAAACAAAAAGAGAGCTAACCCAGAATGCATCAACCCAGGTAACCCAAAACTCCAAGACACATGCTCAACCCTCACCCAGAAACCCTTTAACTCATCATCACAAAATCTCTACTTCGAAGCAGACTCAATCCTCCTCCCACTAGCATCCCTATCCCTATTAGCTCTCCACTCCCCTTCCTCCGGTTTCTCTCCCACAAACTCCTCTCTCTTCCAAACCTCCAATCGCTCCTTACACCTCTCCAACACATCCTCCGCCGCCCTCCAGCCCGGCCCTCTATGCGCCGCACTAACCGCAATCGCAATACTCGCTTCCGTAACCGGCACAACCCCCAATCTATGCGATATACTGATGCCCTTGATCCCTTCGAAGCGCGTGAATGTGTCGCGCGCGATTGTGGTGAGTGTCTTGAGAGCTAGGGGCGCGTAGGCCGAATAGCTGAGTTGCGAAACGGGCCGGTTGTCGAATGTGTCGCGTGTTGTGCCCAAAAATAGAATGTTGGCTCCGGCGGCGGGGGAGGAGACTTGCGCGAGGATGAGGGTCGTGTCGAGGGGGGAGTGGGTTAGTTCGAGATGGATGTTTTCGGAGGGGAGGTGGATTTGGCGTGGGTAGGTCGAGGGGTCGGATGGATTGGCGTCGGATGTGGTTATGGAGGCCGACATTGTGTATAGTTTATGAGTGTTGCGCTGAGATATATACTGTACGTACAGGGGTTGTGGTGATGGCAAAGTTGTGGTGTTGCGGGGTGAGGGGTTAGATCTGATAAGATCTCCAATTTGTGTTAGCCAAGTACCTATCAGAAGAATCATGCTGTGATTTATTTTTGTGTCTAGCTCCTTTAAAAATATATAACGATAATCTCGATAGAAATAACTTTGTCTCATGCAATTATGCAAATCACTCCCATTCCCCATCCTCCGAGCCAACTTCTTGAACTTCATCAACTTCATCAGCTTCACTTTCGTGTTGACTATGAAGTTGCGTTCGCAGCATCCTCGACTCCTCACTATCATCCTGCCAAGACCCCAAACTCGACAACTTAGGAGCATGAGGATCCATCATACACTGATCAATCCTCATAATCCGCTTGCCCTTCCGCTTAGCAATATCTATAAAGTCGCGAAAGTATTTGACCGTGTTCCAGGTCAGATAGTGCATCACTACCAGATCTCCTCCTCGCTCAACGTCACGACGGAATGCTTTCAATTGCCGCCAGGGCTCGTCCGTATTTGCCCATAGCCAGTCCTCGACGTCAACACTCCAGTTGACGATGTATGGGTTGTCGATATGGGCCGCTAACCGTTGCCTCATTCGGGCTCCTACGGTACCATATGGAGGGCGAAAGTATCGAGCTTTAATAGTGGTTGATCAGTTGCTGAACATACATAGCACTAACCGGAGAAGCGGCACTTACATCTGACTCCAAGATTATCCTTGAGAGCATGCTGTCCTCCGGTGATCTCATCATCAATCTCATCTATCGTCTGCAAACCTTCCATCCTGCAAATCCAACGTCAGTCCAAGTGGTCGTATGAACGAGGGAGGAGCCTTACTTTGGATGTGTATCGGAGTGCAATGCCACCTGATGGCCCCTTTTAAGCATTTCCGAGTACAAATTCGTAAAGTTGGTATCTGGATCCCGCAATCCCCTTCCAACAACAAAAAAAGTGACCTTGATATCCTCTTCCTTAAGTATCTCCATAACTTCCTGGGCCAGTGCCGGATCGCCGTCATCGATGCCAAATGCAAACGAATTTGGTCTTTTGCAGTTTAGCACCATCGTTCCTGTCGGCAACTTCCTAGGCACATCGACGTCGTAGGGAAGGTGTTTGACGATCTCGACTTTGTGTAGGACCGTTTCCCCGGTTGTGTAAAAGCCATGGAAAGCAACGGACGACGCTCGCTTGAGGTCGACATAGAAATGGGACAAAGGAACGTAGATATCCCCTCCATCGTCAGTCACGTAGCGAGATGCTTCGACGCTATCGAACGTTCCCGGAAACGGAGCACGCCATGGGTTACAAGCTCCATTATGTTGATATAACGAAATAGTGAAAGCGTCGCTGCCGGAATACTTGACGTGAAGAAACATCTTGCGATGTTTCGAGAGGTCGAAACAGGAGTAGGAGAATTGGGTATGATAGTTGTGGTCGGGATTGGAGGGGGAAAATCGTACGAGACAATCATCATCGTCGTCTTGGTCATACTCGATTGGGAGATTCTCGCCAGGGCCATGCCATGCACCGAGAGTGTTGACGGACGTTCTGCAAAAATCGTCAATGACGAACCCGCGAGGACGTTTGCGGAGCGGCATCATCGCGTTGGCCGAGGAGATCGTGATAAAGAGGATATAGTATGCTAGAATAGTATGGAGCTCCATTTTGAGTAACAGAAGATGAACAAGGACTGAGTATCAATGTACAATGTCCCAATGATTGTGAGGAATCTACGGGAAGAGAGTCGGGGGAAGAAGAGGTGTGACTATTGACTATCACCAAGTTTGCATTCATGGCAACTACCTAGGAGGGTTGTGACTACCAAACCAGTTCCTTCCTATTTGGCCTCAATCTCCTGTTCTCACTACCCTCAATTTCTGGACACTGTCCACCTTGACAAGATTCCATGTTTTTCCTGTGCTTTTGTTGTTTTTCACTTTTTTTTTTCTGGCTTTTCTTTTTCGTTTGTACCGATTCAAAAATGAACAGAGAAGATAAGAGGCAATTTCACAGAGAGAACCACTCAAATTCGATTGAAACTGCCTTGATATCCGGGTTGGCATGTGAATGAGCAGGACTGTCTGGTCACTTCAACAACGTCCGAGTTACGCTACCAGGAAAAGTCATCGCCACCAGCAGCAGGTGCTTCAACGGCAGTCTCCTGATTCGATGCAGCGAACTCATCAGACGTAACAGTTGGCTGAGCAAACTGATCGAAGGCAGAGGGCTCGACGAGCTGAGGTTCTCCGTCGGCGGCGACTTCCTGATCCTCTTCATCTTCCTCGCTGTTATCGTTGTCAAAGACAAGCTCACCCTCTGGTTTCAGCTCCTCGAGAAAGTCGGGAATTGCCTGCTTATTCTCCAAGAGAACTTTGACGAGGTCTTGCGCAATGTCGGTGTTCTTCTCATGGTTGTAAAGAGAGGTAGCGATACCTTCATTGCCAATTCGTGCGGTACGACCTTGACAGAGCCCACATCAGAATGAAAGCAAATACTTGATCACTAGGGGCAACATACCGATACGGTGAGTGTATTCGTCGATACCACCCTGGTCAGAGCTGGGGAGGTCGTAGTTGATCACATGCATGACATTCTTGATGTCCAGGCCGCGAGCAGACACTCCGGTGGCGATGAGGATGGGAGTCTTTCCAGTGCGAAAAGCCGACCTAGTAGATTCTCAGATCAGAAATGCTCAAGCTATCCAGCTTAGAAGTCGTGACGGTGACTTACATAGCATCCTCACGTTCGCGCTGAGTACGGTCGGAATGGATTGAGGTGCTAGGAAGTCCTCGATTGTACAAGAAATCATCGAGGCGGTCCGCCTGTGCTTTGGTATTGACGAAGATGAGAGTACGCGCCGGAGGCATGGAGAGAAGCAGGTCGTAAAGGCACTGCTGCTTGACGGAGTCCTCTGCGTAGACCACCTAGATTATTGATCTTTAGTCTGAATCACTATACACTTGCAAAAAGGCCTCTTTCTTGTACTTACACGTTGTTCGATGTTGGCATGGCTGCTTCCGAGACGACCAACACGGACACGTACATATCCATGTTCCAAGTACTTCTTAGCGACCTGGCGGCACGTCTTGTTGAAGGTTGCCGAGAACATTAAGTAGCGGTGATCAGCATCCTCGTTTGAATCTGTCATCATGTTAGATAGTGCATCTTATAATAGGGAGATGTGTGATCTTGTAGCCACTCGCGTACCTCCGCCAGACAGGAGCTGAGCAAATTCGGTCTCCCAGTCGGAATTAAGGAGCTCGTCGGCTTCATCGATGACGGTGTACCTGAATCAAAGTCAGTTGAGTGCTTTGTGTTGTTGACTGATGACGCAACATACCGGACGCGTTTCAGCGAAAGGATGTGAGATTGACCCATGAAGTCAATGAGGCGCCCTGGGGTACCGATGAGAATATCACATCCCTTCTGCAACTCCAAGCGTTGATGGGAAACAGGTCCACCACCATAAGCGACGCAGGGACGAAGCATGGAGCGATAGCAAAGACGACGAGCTTCATCAAAAATTTGACAAGCCAGCTCGCGAGTAGGCACGACGACCAGAACTAATGGCTCAGCACGTACTCCATGGACCTTGGGATCAAAGCCTTCTGCGACATAAGGGCGAGGTGCGGCTAGCTTTTTGGCCTTCCCCATCAGTTTCGACAAGATTGGGATCAGGTAGGTTGCCGTCTTGCCAGAGCCTGTTGTAAACACATCAGTGCTAGCTCAACAATTGTTCAGACAAGCGAGGCATACCAGTTTGTGCGATAGCCATCAAATCGTGTCCCTCAAGAATGGCAGGGATACCATATGCTTGGATAGGAGTTGGAATCGTGTAGCCACATAACCTCACATTTTTCTCCATGATGGGATGCAAACCAGCATCGGCAAAGCGAGCGATCGGAGAAATTTTTTCGACAGCTTCGACGACCACCTTGATGCTGCTTAGACTGGAGAGAAGTTTCAGCAGGTGATAGAAAAATATTCTGATAGCAGGTGAAGGAAACTTACTTGTCAAATTTGACGCCAGCACGATTGATCAAGTCATGGCGATAGAGAATCTTCTCCAGCTCTTCGTCTTCAGGACCAACCTCGCCGTACTCTTCTTTCCACTCATACTTACGAGCGTCAGAGGCCCAAGGGGTCGCATCGTGTTCGGGGTTGCGAGCCGCTGGATCTCCAGGACCTGCATATCGTGAGTAGTCGTATTTCTCAGGCTCTGTCCAACCCTTGTCGCGAGCAAGATTTGCAGCCTCCTGATCGAGGCGGCTGACATCCTCTGTGGTCTCTACAGCCTCGGCCGCCTCAGTCAAGGCGGCTGCCATCTCTTCAGTGCCAAAGGAATCCATGGCAACTGAGAGGGATGCGATGAGTGAGATGAGAAGGACTAATGAGAGAAGAAGAGATAAGGGGAATTATGTATGAGATAGAAGGTGAAGATGAAATAAGGATGAGATGTAAGGTAGGAGAAGGAAGGAAGAAGAGAGAACAGGCAAGAGAGGATGAGAGGGGGATATAAATAGAGAGGTAGGAGCAAACAGACCAAACAGGAAAGTGTGCAGGGCGTCACCGGGCGCAGCTTCTTCCTTCTGCATTTAGACGTACAAACAAACAGATAACGTCAACAAAGACGCGTCATGTGAAAGACGGCTTTGCCCGGTCAAATTTAATCTGACAGGTGAAGACAGGAGATGACAAGATAGTGAAATAAATGGATGAAGTGAACGAATGAATTGACTAACAGCCTAATGTAAGATTAACAATGAGTTTTGTCTAGATCCTTTTGACAGTCAGGTCGCAAAGGACCTCTAAGGACCTTGTACTGAAAGTGCTATTTTCACCCTTCCTCACTCATCCCACTATAGCAAACTGACCTAATCCAGGTACGCCATCCAGGACAACATAGATCACATAAGGGCCAGGAGGCGCGATACTCGACGATGCTGGCATACAGACTTTGACAACTTGTTCTTCAAGACCTGGAGTAAAGCCCTCATGGTCCAGAAAAAGAAGACGCTGGCCCATATGTAACGAATGTGTAACGAAACCGCCATGATAGAGAGCGATTTTCAAATCCGTCGAGTTTGTGTCACTTGTAAAGGTAATACTGAAAGACTCGTCATCGGCGGCAGTAAGGTTAGTTTGCGAGAGTTTGATATCTTGAGGTCTTTTCGATGCATTTTCCCCTGACAAATAAGGGGGCGTATAGACCTCAACGCGGAATTCAGTCACATATGAAGTCTCTGGACTGCTGTAGTCTGGCTCCAGTAGAGGTTGTTCAACTGGGTTCGAGCCAGCGATCATGACGGTGCCATCTAGTAATAAAAGTGCCACAGAGTGGTATAGACGGGCAATATTGGAAGTGCCTTCTTGACTCCACCTGCTTCCGCTAGGCTTTTCAGGATCGTAGATGAGTGCACCAAAACATGGTTCTTGAGCTGTGCCAAAGCCTTGTGCACCCCGTCGAGCACCATTCAACCAGAGTACTTTGCCGTCGGGAAGGAGAAGGCCTTCAACCATAACTCTCGGCTCCGGCATCTTTTCCATGAGCCATTCTGGTGACTCTGATAGTGGCTTGATACGCCCACAGGTTCGGTCCGCAGGGCTTGCGATATCCGCATAGGCTCCGCCGCCACAAATAACGATTTCTGGCTCCCAGTCGTTTTCCTTCGAAAGCGGTAGAAGGACACTTCCACCTGTGTTTGGGTAAGTTCTGTACGTGCCAGGTAGGTTCGGCAGGCGCAGGCTAGTTTCCTGAATATCAGGATCGTATATCTCCGCAGATCGCGCAACAAAGATGAAGAGTTGTCCGTTTTTCAAGAGATGCAAGAAAGGATACATGTAATACGGTTCATTCGTTGACAGTATGGATAACATCGTACTTTCATTGCCGGGCATACCATCTGCATCCAATATTTCAAATGTCGGATTGTTGTTTTCGCTTTGCATCGGATCCATTCCGTTGAGGCTGCCGGAGGCGACGAATAGTCTCTTGTCTTGCATCATCTGAACACTGGCATACCAACGAGGAGTTGATAGTGAGTGACCAGGTTCATACCAATCGTCATGATAGATTCCACGCTCGAGATACCGTATTCCCTGAAATCCGTCACCGACAGTTGTGTCTATTTCCGGCAACGGCCCGTTGCCCCCTACTGACACAAGTCTTCCGTCGGCAAGAAACGCACCACCCGAGCAGAATGGATTCGTGCTCAAAGCTAGACCATGTGCTGTGTTTGTCGTGAGATTGTACTCGGCCGAGTACGCATACTGGCCGTTATCTAGTACAAGCTGTGTGTAGTTTTCGATCTTGTCCACAAAAACGACGTTGCCGTTCGGCATCAGGGCAGCAGCCATGGCTGGGACGCCAGATTGGCCGACGACTTTGAACGGATTGCTGAAATTCTGCCGGAAATCCTGGTTTTCATCTTCTGCCGACGAAGGAGGTCGATGGTTAGCCATGTGTTCGGCATCGTTCTGTTGAGGTTCGTCCAACATAGGCTGGACAGCATGATTCGGTACTATAAATCGAGGGAGCGAGAGAGCCTCAGCATAGCTGAGCAAGAAAGTAATGTGAATGATCGGAATTCGCATGATGATTGCCTTTCGCTAAAGACACATTTATTCTGATATAGACATTATGCATGAACGGAAAAGTACCAAGAAGACGTAAATCTGCCAGGGAAGACTTAGGTCGCGACGCAAGATACTGCGACCATGGCTATCTTGCTCATTGTCGACGAGAATGGATGAGTTTGGGAAAGGGAAAGAGCGGAAAGGGAAAGAGCGAGTCGTGCTTCTACCCAAATAGGAAGGAAGGATGTGTTGTCACGTTTTCCCTCGCCAGGCAAGTACCCTCATCCTTCTCTTCACTTCATTCTCAAACACTTACTACGTCTTCGCTCTCCCCAGGCACTATCAAAATTCATTTGAATTGAATTCGACTGTTCCCGAACATCCTTTGCATGTTGTACAACAGCTGACGTTTTCCGTTTTGCTTGCGTTGTCACTCGTAGTGATTCAGCGTAACACCTCTACGCATTGCACTTGAACTCATGTGTAAGCGCGCTGCGTTTCACCGGTTCATGGGTGATAGTGCATGAACTCGATCCATGCATGGCATTGAGGTGAATCGTACCGCGTACAAAACACCTGAAGAGGTCGTGCCGACGCCTCGGTTCCATACCTACCTACTCATCGGCATTTGTGTTTACCGTCCAGATCTTCCGTACCGTAGTGGAAGACTTTTCTATCCGCACTACCTAACCGTCAATGATAGCTCCATTTTGCGGTCGGCTGCTGCGGGCATCCAAAGCACCAACTCCTGCCGACATCAGTTATTGCTGGTGCCTGGACTGCTACCAAGGGGACAAACACCATCGGAGAAAGCGTTGAGGTACGAATGCGGAGTACCCGCTTGCCCGGATTATGGATCCAATCTTTTCCACCGAGTCACAGGGTCGCTGACATATCTCTCTGACAAGTCGGAGTCTAAAAAGAAATATCTTCCTCGGGCCGAATGGAGTACGGCTCATTTATTGAGGCACGAATTTTCTTCAAGCGACCAGAAATTCGCCGACGGATTCGAGAAATCAATACTACGCTGTTAGTTAGTCAGAAGGAGATCTACGCCGTAAGCCTGGGCACGACCAGCTTTTCAAGATCAGCCTGGCAGACACATCATTCTCAATCATGAGTCAATCCTCAGCCTTCTTTATCTCTCATTAATTACCGAAGCCCAAACTTGCCACGCGCGATCAGCTAGAAGCTGTTGCTGTCGCCGCCACGTCAACGATAGCACGATGTCGCCCCTTCAGAACAATACCGCCGAGACCGACCCCTCCCGCCCCAGTTTGGAAGACGCTATCATCAATCCGGGAGCTGTGAAAATCAACGTTCAGGGTGCTTATATTGTGGACGATCAACCTCCAACTCCCGAAAGTCCAGCTGAAGAAGATGGAGTAGTATACGAGCGCAAAGACATTCGGCTCCCTCACCATACAAGCGTCGTGAGTCATGTGGCAGTTGATGTAAGTCGCATGCAGCTTCTTTTGCGGCATTTCCCCGCAATTTCTTCTAGCTCTGTGCTAGCTGAGATACAATTGCCGACAAACAGTTCCTTCTATAAAGCATTCACTGACTAGAGCTTTCTATTCACAGATTGGAGGCTCATTGGCAAAATTAGTTTATTTCACCAGAGAAATCTCATCACAATCCGACGGTGGCCGATTAAATTTCATCAAATTCGAGACCGAACGGATAGACCGATGCATCGAGTTCATACAACAATTAAAAGAGGATCATGAGAGACTCAATGGCTCCGCACCCGGCGGATTGTCTGTTGTTGCAACCGGAGGAGGCGCTTACAAGTATTATGACAAACTGAAGGACACGTTGAAGGTGGACATTCTACGCGAGGATGAGATGGACTGCTTGATAACAGGTAGGGACAAGGTTGATCCCCACCATGACTTTTTACCAGGACTAACAAACACCTCTTATCTAGGACTCAACTTTTTCATTACTGAGATACCCAACGAAGTTTTTAGCTATAGTGAAACCGAACCCATGAAGTTTGCCGAACCTAATGGGAGCGTCTATCCATATCTACTGGTCAATATCGGATCAGGAGTGTCGATGATCAAAGTGTCGGGTCCTAAAGAGTTCCAACGTGTGGGAGGTACGCATCTCGGTGGTGGAACTTTCTGGGGATTAATGGCGCTGTTAACCGGTGCTACTACGTTCGACGATATGCTAGCAATGGCCGACCGAGGTGATAACAGTCGCGTTGATATGTTGGTGGGCGATATCTATGGAATGGACTATAACAAGATCGGACTGAAGAGTACGGCAATTGCCAGCACCTTTGGCAAAGTCTTGAAATTGAAACGGAGTGCTGAGCAGCGGGCTGAAGACGGTTCCGATCTTGGTGAAGACCCAGAAGAAACCGCGCCAGTACAATTCAGCCATGCCGATATGAGTCGAAGTCTCTTGTTTGCAATCAGGTGAGATTTCCGTCGCATTTGCTGTCCATGATTCGTCAGAGCTAACACGGACTTTTAGTAACAACATTGGTCAAATTGCGTATCTACAATCCGAAAAACACCAGCTTAAACACATCTACTTCGGTGGTTCTTTCATTCGCGGTCACCTCCAGACCATGAATACGCTTTCATATGCTATTAAGTTTTGGTCCAAAGGCGAAAAGCAGGCTTACTTCCTACGACATGAGGGGTATCTCGGCGCAGTCGGCGCGTTCCTAAAGCTACAGCCCGAGCATTGGGGGCGTCGAAACAGCATCGACGAGGCATCAGCAACCAAGCAATTCCGCGAAAACCTTCGGCAGGAAATCAACCAATCTCAACAGGGGGAACAAGAGAAACAACAAGAGTGATATAGAAGGATTCAATTCGATAAACTGGCGAATGAAAAAAATCATTGCAGCCGCACTATTCCCCCGCCTGGTGTGAGATATTTCTTTTTCAAGTCAGGTTTTCTAAGATCTACTGAGAATTTAGAGGTTATGTTATCATGCATCCAGCATTTACATCCATTACATGCACCAACCTCGCTAAGAAGAGCGATTCGATTGGGAGCTTTCGGTTTGGCGATCATTGTGTATTTTTGTTTCATCGTACATTTATGCATAGACTTATAGAAGAAAGCATGATGATGACGCTTTTGCTTTTGGGCAATGAAATGATGCATGATTTGATATGATGCGAAACTCTATTGCACATGTACTACAACTTATATAGACTCCATCTTCAATGCCCCTAGTGATAGATGGATAATTGACTAAAAGTAAGAAGCTGCGCATTTAGACAAAAATAAAATCCTCAATTCGGCCGTCTCTTATACATGGTATCGTCAAGCGCGAAAAAGACAACAAATATGTGAAAATCCAGTTACAGCCGCATCCATCTATCTTGACCCAATCAACCCAGAAAAGAAAGAAAAAAGAAAAAATCAATCGCTCACAGAACAATAAATAAAATAAAGATGAATGAAAATATGCCCCCTTTCGTATATTCTCAAAAGCTTTGTGTCACGGTCACTTTGACGATTCCTCGGCGCTCCCGAAGCTCCTCGATGAAGTACCGCAATTCCTTCGCGTTGTAGATGCATCGACAATCGGGTTCGCCTTCGATGACGCATTCCAAAATCGGCGTGCCGACTAGTCTGTCGTGGCGCCGGAAGTATTGCGTTGCTTCTTTGAAAAGGTCCTCTGCGCTTTGCTCGTTATCTTCAATGCGGATGTGCCGTTCCATTCTGGTTCGCGGAATGCGGAGTTTGAATGTGATGATGGCTAGTCCCGAGTGGGTCAGATGAGGGTGAGATGTATTTGCGGCTGTTGTGAGGTCGACGCCAGAGTCACTGGTGGTGGTGCTTGGTGCGTTGACCATGAGAGGTGAAGTGAGGAGTGCGGCGCCCCCCTGTAGAGTGCGTGGTAGGGAAGTTCGGGAAGTGGTATTTCTTGAGCTGTGAGATTGGGCATTTGTGAATCTACTCACAGTTGCTGAGCGCGATATGATGGGTAGTCCTCCATTTGATAGTCCGACGGGTGTTGCTTCAACTTCTTCATCACTACCGATGGCTCCAAGCGCGCCGTCGGATGATCGAACGTGCACTGATCGACCGCGATGCTGCTGTTGTCGAATTGAAGATCTGATGACTTCAGGTCCAATGTCACTGCCCGAACTGCTCGTGGAATCACTCCGTTCGCGCGACCTCTTCCTAGATATGCTAGGTCGGATGATCAGCTCGTCCTCCTCGGCTTTCAACTCATTTGGCAATTTTTTCTCTGTTGCTCTCTGCCACTGGCTATCATCTGGAAACTCGCCGAATGAGTCGTCAACCTGTGTCAGCCGGACGGCGATAGGCTGTGCTTGGAAGTTGCCGCCCCCGGTCCATTTCTTCATGAAGCATATTCTATTTCCCCATGTTAACGGTCTGACAAAAGCACCCGTTTGTGTCCCTTCATCAATAGGCAAGTAGTAGACCCAGTAGTGCACGGGTCTGCTAACGATAATCTCTTCCAATGGTGGGCATGGTTTTCGATCCCGCGAGAGAAAAGTGAATATTCGCCTCTCCTCCTCATTAGAAGCCTTCTTCTTGAACCCAGCTAGTGGTCGCTCACTTGGGTGATCCTGGTGCCATTCTTCCAAGAGTTGGATCAGATGAGCAGGAAGTTGATGCCCCGGTGCCAGTACCACCCTGTTTGTCTTCTGGATGATAGGTGTGGACGCCTCTGGCTTTACGACGTTATTTTCAGGAACGTGCCCCAGCAAGCTGGCCGATCTTGTCAACATGTCAGCTTCTATCAGTCATACAGATGCTCGGTGTCTCTGGTAAAAGCGCAGGTGGAAGTGGATATCAAATCGTGTAAGAAAACTTGTTCTCCACATATTTGCGGCTTGGCAGAACTTCTCCTTACCTCAGGTCCCCAGGAGTCCCTCCGTCGGCCATAAATTCGGAGGTTTTTTCTGTGTAATTTGTGAATTATTTATGATCTATCAAAATGAGGTGGAGGTTGAAATCAGGACTGATATTCCAGACATGCGCTGGCAGCGTCGGGCATTATATCGTCAATCGACAAAGGGCTCAAGGTCGCATGAGTCTGTGTTATTAATGAGCAAGTGATTCTTTATGTAGAAACGAGAAGTAAGTTGTAAGTGAGTCGTCTGAAGTACGAGTGTTTATTTACTCCGCATCTTCATTCAGCCTTCCGCAACCGCGCCTCATCACAAATCACATGACTTTCCGTTTACCGGCCAATGGGAGTTCGTAATTTCTCAATTAATCGCAAAACTGCAGATCGACTGTCAACCTCATTTCTCTGAACACCATCTGTCATGTTCGGCTCATAACGTCACATGGGGCCCGATGGCGCCTCAACCTCAATCTCCGCCTCCAGTTCCTCCTCCAGTCCCTGTCGAAACTCACCCAAACAGGGCTGGAGGACTGAAGCCGCCGCTACCACAGCGTGTCCCCCCGGATCCGACACGCCTCGCTCCGGAGCATGCCTACGCTCACCCCCAAACGCGATTATGGCAGGATGGCTCTTCGAATTCGAGACCAATTGATGGAATTGTTGCGACACCTGCATCTGTCGCTGCACTTAGACCGCCCCCTGCAGTACCTGGCTCTGAGCCTAGAAAGAATGACATTCGCAAGTTCCGAGATGGGCGACGGAAGAAGCGTAAGGGTGTATGGAAGAAGTTACTCTGGGTTCGCCAGTCATGTATTACATTTCAGCACGGTTTATCCGCTTGGAAGAATACTAATTGTATACAGATCCGGACAATTACACAGACGTCGAGACCTTCCTTGATCATTTACAACGAAACCCGCGCCTCCGGCCATACGATTTCTGGCCCCTGGTCGCCGATTCTACGGTCATCGTTCAGCACGTTTGCTCCGTGGTAATATTCGTATGCTGTTTTGTCGGCATTTTTCAGAGCAGGATCAGCCCTGTATCGGTTGTGGGTAGCGGAAGTATAGGCACATTGCTGGGCTGGGTGTTGTGGGATACCTGGGTATGGAAAGAAAAAAACGAAGCGACAAAAGCTGCACAGTTTGCGGACTCTGGTGAGGTCGATGATGGGTCAAGTGCGAGCTCTACGGCCTCGCAGACGCCCGCGGCGGGCCCTCAGACGAATCACCATGCAGCAGGCAATGTGCATGGTTTGGGTTTAGATCTTCCTCATTCAGGGTCGGAAGTTCATTTGCGGCGCAGGAGCACTGGAATGAGTGTTGCATCTTTTCAATCCATGACACCAGTTTCTTCTTCGCTGCCAGGACAGCCATCCTTCTATTCATACGACGACAATAAGTCATTATTATCTCCACGCAACCGACAGCGTCTCGCAACCATCAAATCGGCCCTACTGATTTATTGCGCCTTACTTGGGCTCAGTCCGATTCTAAAATCACTTACAAAGTCTACCGCCAGTGACTCCATTTGGGCACTGAGCTGCTGGCTGATGATCATAAACATCTTCTCCTTCGACTACGGCAGCGGTGAAGGACAGGCTGACGCTACGAAATTCCCTGCATCACTCTCAACCAATGCCGCATTGATGGCATCAACGGTGTTGGCATCGCGTCTCCCGTCGACTACGCACGTGTTCAGTCTGACCCTCTTCTCAATAGAAGTTTTTGGCTTGTTTCCCGTCTTCCGTAGGCAGTTGCGTCACGTCTCTTGGACGGGCCACGTTTTGTTGACTTTTGCTCTTGTTCTTGCAGCCGGCGCGGGCGTCGGTACTGCACTGCGCGGCGGCTGGGCTGCTGCAGTTGTCGGTTCGATCCTGAGTACTATCCTCACTGCATTGGCGATGGGCTCGTGTAGCTGGTGGCTTATCAGTTTGCAGAAATACAAGAATGTCGTGATTGGGCCGTGGGATCCTGCTAGACCGATTATACGGAGGAATTGGGATTGAACTGTCGCTACATCTCACCATAATAAATTACTACTGATTATGAACAACTTTGAACAAAATACTCACGACAAGGACTTGAACTTGAAGACATGTAGAGCAACTCAATATCGCTCAATAAGCCACGTTCTCCTCTCATCATCCTTCATAGACCCCAATTTTTCTGCCTCTGCTCGCTTTACAGCAGAATACTTTTTCACAAGACCAATACCCAGTATAACACAGATATCGTCATCCTTCTCCAGCGCCGCGAGGCTAGCCTCCAGCGTTTTCGGAATCTTCTCCGTAATACCGAGCCGATGTCTCTCGCCAGCGGACAGGGTCGACGCATCAACCGGACAGTCCTTGTGCGCAAGAGATAATGAATTCGTGATTCCCAAAAGCCCAGCCGCAAGCAGTGCAGCCACGGCAAGATACATATTTGCTAGCCCGTCAATATGTTTCAATTCCCAGTGACCATCACTAATCCTGCGGATTGGCGCTTCTCGATTTTGTGTGCCCCATGTCACCCATTCGCTACCGGCCCAGACACCGGATGCGACACGCTCGTAACTCACTTCTTGCGCCAAGGAGAAGGCTGTTATAGCTGAAAAATGTTTGAGGATCCCGGCTAGGAACGACTCTTCTTCCGTCGGCGGCGATATCGAGAAGTGTACATGTGACGCTGTACCTGCTGCGAAGGGATACGGACGTGGATATAGCGTAGCGCGATAATCGTGTCCTTCAGCGACGTTCTGAATTGTCTGCCGTGCTTTGAGGAGGGTATCAATAGCCTCCAGAGGCGGGGCAGGAGGAAGAACGAATTCGAATTGTCCCGGAGCAGATTCGGCGTGGAATTGCTCGATGTGAATGTCTATGCTGGCCAGGGTAGTCACAATCTCTTCCAACAATGAAAGAGCATTTTGACGAATGTCACTCGTCATGTTCGACCAGGAATGATTTGTTGTAAGAGGATTCCATTGACCATCCGAACCACGTTGGAGTATAACAACCTCGATTTCAAATCCGAGTGTCACTTGGATTGGGTCCAATGCCGTGACGATTCGCTGCAGTGTTGTGCGTGGACAGCCTTCTAATTGATCGCCTTTCTCGTCTTCCCAGAAAGTCATCACAGTGGCGCTGTTAGACTTGAGAGCTGCATTCTTGCGCAAAGAAGACAGATCGGGTCTCATATAGAACTGACCCGTGGCGATGCCACCTGGAGCAAGCGCGTCGTCTTGTAACATGTGCAGGACAGCCAGTGTAATGCCTATGCGGCGTTCTCCCCTGACGATCTTTTGGAATTGGCGGATCGGAAACATGCGCATGCGGATTGTGGCCGTGTAATCTACCCATTGCATCCAGACGATCATATTTGGATTCTGAGCGGCCAAGGCGTCCAGATATTTAATATATGTAGTAATGGAAAGATCCTTTGACTTAGACTTGCTTTTCTCGGGCGCGGTTTTTGGTGGAGATAGCTTGAGATCATATAATTTGTTCGAATTATTGAAGAGTATGTCCGCAGCGACTTCTTTGGCTTCCGAAACAGTCAATACACCTTGTTCGACGTGATCAACCAGGACCTGATGTAGTCAGCAGAATTACCATATTCTACTAAAGCGCGAGAAAACCTACCGTCTCAAGCGTATCCCTGAATTGCTTATTCGCTAACCAGTAAGTCTCAGGATGAAAATGTCCATCGGTGCTCCATAACAGACGGCTCATGGGCGTCAATTCCATGGCTTGTCGCAAGATAGCAAGATCTGCATCTTTGCTAACCATTGAGTATACCTCCCCTAGATCGAGGTAAACATTTGGGTAGACAGAAGCGAGATAGCCGGCTTGTCTTGTATATGGGTATGACGAGTGAAGTAGGACAAAAAAAACGTCATGATACTTCTCGATGAGTGGCTGAAGATAGGCCGGGTTTGCAAGTACCAAGTCAATGTCATTATCTCCCAGGCCAGTATGGAACTGTATAGGTTTGGGCTTCAAACCATGTAGGTGAGCCGTATCGCGAATAGTTGTCAAAGTCATTCTTAATATCAAGTCGTTCATTTGCTTTTTAGCAATACGAAGCGCAGGCTCATTCATAACTATATCTCGAATCATATCGTCAAACTCGGAGATTGAATAACTTTCGTCCGTCTTGACATTCAGTCCGCTTCGATAACAAATAACTGACTTGAATCCAGCTACCATTGGGTCCAAGCAGTCTTTCTGAATGCGGTTGCGAAATTCATGCATAAATGTCGTAATTCCTCTGCCTCGAGAGCCTTCGACTATGGATTTCGGACCCCAGAGGTCACGTAGGATTTGTGACGCGACAGCCTCGATACGAACGATTCTTCTCGTGCCCGTCGGTGCATTAATAAATTGATCGTGCCATTTGTAGCCTTCAATGTCATGATCCGTCAACAGATCATCCAATAACAGTGCATAAGTCCCCTCGAGACATTTCGTGACTAATCCCTTATAGTCTGCAACAACCCTTTTTCGCCGCGCAACTTTAATAGCTTCCCATGTTGGCTCGCAGTCAAATAGTACAGCAAGCTGCTTGACAGCAAGACGGTGGGACAAGGTATAGGGTGCCTGCTTGAGGGCTTCACCTGCAGCTTCCGAGGTTATTGACTCGAGCGGATACTTCTCATAGTTGAGTGCGTTTCCAGCGGTGAGAAGATTGTGCGCATGATTGTCGATTGTTGGATGAGTCTGGACTAGTAAGCGCAGTTCGTCTACGTCGTCGTCCATTTTGTGAATTGTAATGTCTTGACTTGGCCACGGATCGATGTACCGAGAGCACAAGATAGTGCAAGTGGGTTTGATTGCTTCTTCGACCGATGTACGAGTCTTCAGAATTCGCAAAGCCTATGGTAGTAGAGCCGTACCTTTAGAACAACAATCTTTGGCGTATATTTCAGAAGTAACGCGAGGACTAACGAATTTGTGATTGATCTCTCGATGTCGGTGTTCAAATAAACTTCGATAGAGTTGATCCATGCATCGATCAACCCATGGTCGAAGAATGATTGGGTCCGAGCCCCGACCCACCAAGATCAAGCGTTGCCCCGACCCTCCATGACCAATACGTAAGTTATGTATGGTATTGTAAGTATCTATAACCAGGTACGAAGAGGTACAACTTGGATGGCCTCGTACCTTTTTATCGCGACCAAATCCTTGGTAGAATGCTTACTCACAAAGGTAATTGGATTCTTCGTGCAAGACAGAGAACGATTACTCACTAGAAGCCCGGAACAAATTCCGTCCCGTATTTCGACACGGTGAATACAAAGATCTGTTCGGTGGGTACGTATATCACTTAGTGACTAAATAACTATCAATTTTAATAGATTTAAATAGATTTTCGTATTCTTTTATCTTTTTATTTTTTTTTCCCCTAATTATTTATATAGATCTTACTCTTGTTTTAAGTTATATGAATTTCTAGTCTACATATAGATCTCTATTACATCCCAGCAATACACATATTAACCTAGTGTCTGGGGTATTTTCTTTAGAAGCGTTTATCACGGTCGTTCGTTCATGCCTGGCTTGTCGATTTCATTCTTTTAGCGAATATGAGTTAAGCAAGTACAGAGTGATTGCGGATAATCGCTATGTAACTCAAACAGATTCATGAGCGGTATACACTGAGTCCAATCCAATCCAGGGCCATAAACGCATGGCGGGCATAGCAATAACTGATGTGGTTCCTGAATCAGCCAGTACTCTTCCATTTCTCCCACTATTATGACTTTCTTCTGTCGTATTCGATCTGGCTAGACATTCAAGCATTCGTGTTTCTTCACAGTGTCTGCAGGCCCCTCGTCCATTTCCCAAGCTTCCAAAATGTGTTGGCTTCCAGAATTGGCCACCTGGAAAAAAAAAATTGCAACCCCATCAAGAGGCTTACATAGCATAGCCTGTAGTTTTTACTGAGGTGATTCGCGCGGATTATTGTAAATAATCTGTGAATTATGATTCTCGAAAAAAGGCATCGCCGCGCTATATCTAGTAATATGATGGAGTTCTGCTAATTTTATAGTAGCCCGCTTATCATCTGTTGATTATTGTATAAGGAGCTAATTCCCTCTATGCATTCGTAGGATGTAGATAGGAAGGATGGTCTTGTCTTTGTGCGCTATTTAATGATTGTAATTCGTGTGGTTGATATTGATAATTATGAAGATCTGATTGGCCTATACTTTGTGAGAAATAGAGCTCGACTACCCCTCTCCTAATTAGGGAAAATCTTTTTGATTGTTCTATACGCTGTGGTGTGATAGTCTTCGGAATTTCGGGTTTCTGTTTTCAATCTGATGATGATCCGTTTGGTACTAGATTCGAACAACGTTTCGCGGATATTGGTGAAATTAGACATAATTTTAAGCAATTTAATGCCTGAAGATTGCAACGTCTGAAAGAAAATCCAGAAAGATACTGCAGAGAAAGACTGGACCTGTCAACGATGAGGAAGAGTCACCCCTTCCTACTTAAGGAGTACATAACTTGGCCGCTAGAGAGAAAGCTCGTCAAGTCTATCTAGAAGTCCCTGAAAGATTTTCGCAAATGTTTAGGGGATTATAGCTAAATCAACGCTTGGAAATTAGCGCTGTTGGTGCAGTGGTTATTAATCTCTCGTATAGGATTGTTGACTCATAATCCAAGACTGAGTAACGAGAACTCGTTGAGTACTACGAATAATAAGGAAAACCTGACAGTACAACATCCACCATTTTTGTGTATTTTTATATTCGTTCCAATTTGGAAACTCTGATTGAAAGCATCATGATATACATCGAAGAGCTTTAACATAAACTTCACGGGGAAGTGGTGTATATGGAAAAATCACCTGGGCAGCCTTTGCAGATCGTCCTCCTTGTCTCTTGATGAAATGACGTTCATGTCTACAGCCCACTCCAAAGTCCCTGCGAGGCATTTATCTGCAGCATATTGCTTTTTAAGTTGCCATGTCTCTTTGTCATCGTACGAAACCCTAAGAAAGGTATAATTAGCATTTCTTTCATACAGGCGCAATAGTCTGCCATGACTACAACTAACCATTGGGTCTGGTCCCAGGAGAAGTATTTGACGGCTGCTTGTTTATCAAGTTGGGGCTTTATGTCCGCATGCTTCTTTAAGATTGCGTCGATTTCAGCATTATGCAAGCTTCCTGCTTCATTGGAGCACGGCCCAACTAGACCAGGGCCAGTAGCAGCGCAACCGGGTTTTATGCATGAGCTGCTGGATAATGTATATGTTTTGCCGTAATCTGCAAGCCCCAGTATAATTTTTTCGGGACTTACTCCTGCGTTCCACACAAGCTGTAGTGACTGCTGAATATCCGAGAGATTTGTATGCGGTTGCGCGATAGTAGGTTTTTCCCAGCTTCCATGAAGATCATATGCCATGACATTTAACCAGTCGACGTATGGCTCGAGACCTTTGAGGTCAAATCCTTTCATATAAACTGCTGTTTGTTAGACCAATCTATTGCAGAAATATGAATACACTCAAGTTTTGAGGATCGATAGCACGTACATGTTCCTCCCGGCAATGTTACGCTCAGGCCTTTATTTTTACAATTTTCGCGATACTCTTTCACCAACGAAACCATGTTTTTGGTGTCTGCCGTCGTACCACCAGTATCGGTGGCGGCGGGATACTCCCAGTCGAGATCCATGCCCTGGAAGCCATATTTATCCATGAAAGCGCATGCCGAGTCGATGAACGTTTTGCGTCCTTGCTGCGTAGCAGCTAGTTTTGCAAATGGTGCTGCTCCTACCGCATATCCACCAACTGCAATCCACAATTCGATTTCACTAGGCAGGCTTTTGTCGCGGACGTCCTTCAATTGATCAAACAGGCTGGTGTCGTTGGATAAAGAGAGCATGACTTTTCCGTCCGTATCAATCAGGGCAAAGGCAAAGTTGATGTGTGTATATAGTGTTGGATCAATGTCCAATGGCATGTATTTGTTGCAGACGCGATGACTGGCCCAGCTTTCGTAGTACGCGATGGATCGGGTCATTGCTCCGGGGCAGGGGGAAGCGCTGTTTAAAGGTAACCTTGGAAGTGTCAGTCGGATCAATTGCTTGCTTGTGCGATTGAAGTGAGCATACAGTTTCGGTTCTGCTGTTTTCGCACAGTTACTCTGACACCCTAGACCGCAGTACTCTTTTGTTGTCCCACAGAATCTAGACTCATCAGCGACTACCATGCATGTAAAAAGCCAGGGCAAGGACATACCCATATCTAGAGCAGCACATGCCTTCTGGGCATAGCTCCTGGCCTGGCGAGGCATTCACTACAGTAGCACAAAATTAGTTCATAGACCGACAGTAAACACATTGAGAACTGAAGGTTGCCATACCACCACATTGGAAATTCTTGATCGGATGTTGTCTGTACTTATTCAATGACAAGATTGAAGACAATGGTACCACGAACGGAAAAGTGATGAGACAGATCAAAGCAAGAGCGCCCTGCACTTTCTGCGTCCTCAAGAAATTGAATAAGCCGAGATAAAACATGATATCTAGAGTACGCCAGCGTATCGCTAGACTCGGTGTACTAAATTTGTAACAATGTCCAAGAAGAAAGAGAAAGGAAATATTTGATGTCGAAGCGAATGTAAGGAACACTAGATCTAACTCGTGATCATAAAGAATGACTGTGCTGCAGTCCACGTTGGCGTTTCTCGAGCAGTCTCATGATACAGCATTGAGCTTCAGGACTTAGAATCGAACTCGTTTTGAACGAAACCATTCAGAGCTCGGCGAATAAGTAGATTCTAAAATCTTAACACATTGGAAATAGAATCATGTCCTAATTTAATACATGACCCACGTGTATGTCGGGTTATAATCACAGGAATGTTGGCACAAGCTCGACTTCTGTAAACAACGAGATGTTGCTGTATTGAAGGAACATTTACATAATACCCTCGTATCTGCTTGGCAGTAATGGTTGGTGTAGGAATGTGGACTTGTGGATGAGGTTTCCCTTCAGCAGATTATAAAATAAAGAAGTGTTCATCTCAGTATGTAGAAAGCTTTCTTAATTCGCGTTAATAATACGCATCTTGAACTGACCCTTGATTTGAATAGACCAATTACGCTGTCTTTTGTGTGCTATCAATATTGCTTGGTTACTGTCGTCAAATATTGTTCTTACTGTCGATAATTGATAGGATAAGCAAAATTCCTCGCGTTGTCAAGGAGGGCGGATTTTGGGGGGTGGGTATAGCCATGAGCCCCTACATTCCACGAATGCAATAAGGAGTTACGGCTTGATCATATTACCATCTGCATTTAATTAGGAATTACATCTCTTCATAGAGACTCCAGCCTATGAACTTCCTTGGCGAAGAATCAAATGCTGGAATCGATACCACATTTCGTGGAGACGTGTCCATCATTGTGTAGACGTTTCATCCATTGAGCCCAGATGAAGAGATATAAAAGTACTAATATGAGTGCTGCCCATATTTCTATCTCTAAATCATATCTTAAATATGTCCCTCGAGGGCCAGAACGCCAGTCTTGGTAATCAAATACTCCTCAATAGCATGCTTGCCTTGATCCTTGCCATAGCCGGATTCCTTGGTACCTCCAAAAGGCGTTTCCATTGTAGAAGATTGAGCTACATTGGTCACAAGGTCAGTATACTCTATCAAAACAGGCGACAGATAGAAGGCGTAGTACTAACCAGAATTCAGGCCCACCATACCGGCTTCCAGGTTCTCGAACATGCGTCAAATGCGATCGACGTTCTCGGTAAATACGTAACTGGCTAACCCCATGCTGGTATTGTTGGCCAACTTTGTGACCTCTTCCTCTGTCTCAAACCTGTACAAAGCTAGGACAGGCGCCAAGCTCTCTTCTCGAGAGATTAACATTTCAGGTGTCATATCCTTGATAATTGTTGGCTCGATAAAGTATCCTGGGTTATTCAGCACACGATGACCGCCCAGGATTACTTTGGCACCATGTTTTGTGGCATCGTCAATCCGATGCAAGACTTTATCAAGGCCACGGGGGCTAGTCAGAGGACCCATGGTGGTGTCAGGAGCTGATCTTCGCCCGACGACAATTTTTCCGGCGTGCTCTTTTACCATTTCTGCAAACTTCTCATACACTCCAGACTGTACACAGACACGGTTTGCAGAAATGCAGGCTTGACCGACATTCATCCATTTCACCATCATCAATGACATGTCAGCCTAAACAAGATTGTCATCATCGAATACGATGTAAGGAGAATTTCCACCCAGCTCGAGTGTAACTTTCTTAACACCTTCAGCGCAGTGAGCAGCAAGGATCTTACCCACGCGCGTCGATCCAGTGAAGGTGACCTTCCTGACGAGCGGATGCTTGCTTCACTTAGATTCGGGGTATTATCGAAATCTGTTCTCAATACAGTAATAACGCCAGGTGAGAAACCGGCTTTCTCAGCTAAGTGAGCCAGCGCCAGTGCGGTGAGGGTTGTTTCTGGACTTGGCTTTACGATCATCGGGCATCCAGCGGCGAGCGCTGGGTCGATTTTTCGCCATAGCATGGCGATTGGAAAATTCCATGGCAGTAAACCAATAGCAACACCAATGGGTTGTTTGATGTTGGATGCTCTCCGGCCAGGAGGAAATGACGTACTCGCAGCAGTACCTTCAATACGCCCTGCCTCACCTGGGAACCACAATAAAGAAGCGGTAGAGAGATCGACTTCAATTGCAGCTTCTCGGATCGGTTTGCCAGCATCATGTCAAGATCTTCGCAACATCCATCTTGTTCTCTTTTATGAGATTACCCACTTCAGTATCCATTCAGCACGCTGTCGTGGGGAGGTCTTTGCAAATTTCTGAAATGCTGAATGCGCTGTGTCGACGACTTGAGGGATATCTTGAGCTGTGAATATAGGGCAGCTGGCCCACGGGGTATCGGTTGCAGGATCTATTCATTTGGAGTACATTAGCAGAGTCATTCTGTGGCATAGTAGTATTGATTTGGTGGTATGCAAGTCCATCTTACCGACAATCTCAAATCTCTCGCCGCTCTTTGATAGAATCCACTCGTTATTGACAAAAGAATCGAACTTTAATAGCTCCGGATTGTCCAGCTTATACCTAGTTTCGTGACCTCATGGATATAAAGGCCCCGTACACAGTCGCATTTTGTGAATCTTGCTTTCACAATCTAGGTATAACAGCAGGGCTTATAAATATATCAGTCGTTTGTTGCGACTTTGCGGATGTCCAAATTAACTGTTCGATCTCACTTCAATCGTAGGATTGCTGATATGCCTAATGTCGGGAATTAGGGCTTGCTGGGTCTCTCGCCCAATGGACTACTCGCTGCATTCTGGTTCTTACCACATCGCAACACATACGAATGTTCTCCTAACATTTCGTCTAAATACAAGTGGTACAACAACTACATAACTATGAGTAATTGCACATTTTTCAGATTTAATTGTTTCATGAGGGGACTTGAATGACAGATCGTTGCTGCAGTGCCTGCAGTGTTTGTGGTATGAACGCGAGTTCCGAATAGGTGTCGTTAAGTGTCGTCCTCGGTGTCGCCTCCACAAGACCTACCAGGCTTCGAAAACTCCAGGCTTTGGAAGCTTTAGTATTTGTTTCCAGTGACGGTCTCTTATCAATAAACGCAAGAGGATATATTGACTTGACAAATGAATTGATCTAGATATACGACATCTGGACTACCCAACTCCGGCTCGAGCACGAATACATAGACACCTTCTCTAATATAATTACAAAAGAAATGAAGAAAAAGAAAGCAAACATCACAAACAAAACCGCTTATCATAACATCTCAAAGTACTTTTGACCCCTACCACATGATTAACGGATACGGAGACTCATACACGTTCCGTCTTGAGCGAGATATCCGTCTTCATCATAATATGACCAGGCACAATAGCTTCCTCACTACCGCCCGTGCCAATACTGCCTGTGCCTGTAGCGACCTTTGACGATTCAAGATTTTGCCACTCCCCATTGGGATGAGTTCGGTGACCCCTTTGTGAGAGAGCGCTGAGTTTGTATGTTGGTCGACTGCGGCTGACTTTGCTGTCGAAGGAGGAGAAGAGTTTAGGGAACATCTGCTTGAGGGGGTGCTTCAAGAATGGCAGGCAGGCGCAGATAATGCCAGTGCTAGCTTCAATAGCACTCCATAGCAAAGCATCCCATGAACCCCATGTTGGATCGGTAGTGGCGACACTTTGTACGAGGGCAGTGATACGGACGATACTAGTGATGCAGACAAACAGACCGAGGGCAAACATAAGCATAACACCAACTTTGCGCACAGTGTCCAGCTGTAGTCGCGCAAGGAGGGGCATCGGTAGGAGGCAGATCCAGACGTCGGATGCGGTGTTGTAGCCTGCCCACCACCAACGGAACCAGGCGTTGTTGATGCATTTCGCTGGTAGATTCTTTTCCCAGGAGGCTGCCACGGGAACGCATTGAAAGATTGTGGCAATGACGAAACCGAGAACTCCGCCAATGATGACACCCATGGTTAAGTGGCAGATGCGATGGAATTTCTTGCTTGGAAAGATACGGAGATAAAATGTCAGGAAGGACAATTTGGTCAAGCATAACACTATCTTGTAGAAGACTTGGAAGAGCCAGAAGAACTGTTTGAAGGTAATTTTTGTCAGTCTTTGAGCCCTAACTTGGTCTCTCTTTGAGAGAAGGAAACTGACGGAGGGAAGGGCAAGTCAAACCTTCAGAGCTGTCACCAGGTTTCCACCAGATTTTGCAATATCTGTTTTGTGCCGACCAAAGCCATAGTGGTTTGCTATTCTGACACGTTAGCTGTGTGTTGCGCAACGAGATATCGCACAAACGACGTAGCGGGGTCTGCAGTCTTACCTAAATCTCCGACTACTGTGGTAATGATTTGTATAGTCTGCGGGACAAATTGTCAGTCAAAGAATGTTTAGTGGAAGCAGAAATACGAACCATAGAACAAGCAATAAGTATATCATCCGTGTAGATGGCCTTTCGGAAGGTCCAACCGTGTACAAGTCTGTAGACGACGAGGACAAACGCTATGCCTGACAGCACGCCAGTCACGGCGTAGAACGTCGGTCCCTTGTCAGGGACACTCACTGTGCTGCTCACCATGTTCTGAGCATTGACACGCCTGACCAAAGAATGTGAGATTAAGTTTTCGAACTTGGAAAAGAGAAGCGAGTCAAAGCGAAGCTTATATGAAGAATACCCAGGTGTGAAATTTAGGCTGTGATTTCCGGATCATGCATCAGTACACTCAAAAGTGGTTAAAGAAGAACGATCTGATAACTAATAATAATAAGAAGGCCTTACTTAGAGGATGCTCCACTCGTGGTGAGCTCGCATGATCCAGGTACAAATACGTACGTATTATCAAAAATACCTTACAAGGGGTGAAAAAAAGAAACGAGGATTGTCTTCAAGGTTGTAATCCTAGCGAATCGGTGCCCAATAGAATCATTCATCGTGAGCAGGCTGGCTGGCTAGTATTGGTACTAATATTTTGAGTTACTCAGAAAGAACCTATTGGTCTGTGGATTTAATGTACATACTACTCCGTAGTTGACTAGTTTTTTACGTCTTGCTGGGAGAATCTGATTGTTCCGTCACCTTTCTCCTACGTGAAATTGAGCCCTGCCATCCGCCGGATGGTGACTTATACTGAGTACGTATTGGGTTTGTTGATATTTCATGGGGAGAGACTGCTGGTCATAAATATTCAAGTGCGCGTGAACATTGAAGTATTACAAATTAAACCAACATTTCCCCTGAAACCAAGTAAATACTAGATAGACGTGTCGAGTGTGATAGTTATTACGTACATAGTTAGCAGATTGCCTGGTAACTTCACGAATGCTTAGTTACTGTATGGTTCGATTGGCCTCTAGGATACGACCCTAATAGACCTAATAAGTACGTACTACGTTGTATTATGGGCGTACGTCGTTCGGGATTAAGAAGGAATTGGGAAATGTCTCTCCGTCCCAGCATCCTCTAACTTGTGGCGTCAGCTGGGCTGGCTAGAAGATTGTGCAGAATTTTTCATTTCTTCTTCGGGAGCAGATTCTCAATTTGTCGACCAACCAACCCCATTGAGGGATTAATGGGCATTACATATCGTTTGGAAGCACGAATAGAACAACGTGTGAGGTGATCGATCTGCACTCGAATGAACAAAAAGAGAGCGGAGAGTGCTGTTATTTTTCAGGTTTGGGGCATCAGATCGGCATCGACACATCTCAACTCGCCCAGGTGCAAGCAAGTCATCCATCGGCATCGTGATCTGAACGACGATCCGGAAGAGAGAGGATAACACTGACCATTTCATCTATCTCAGCCAAAAAGTATGGGGTCGGAACAATGCGCATAATTTGGACGTGGGTCGCTCCATACTTCGTGTTCAGCACATGGTGTTGGACACCCAGGGATGAGACGGCGACGGCACACGCAATCCGGAATCCGAAGAGTCTGAGTGGCTTGAACTGAAGAAACTGCTACTCCGTACGTACGTATTATTTTGTGGTGTTAATCAGTGGTTATACGAAGTGCGTTTACGAGTAAGAAGATTGTCAATATATTACGGCGTACTCCGTACTCCGTACGAATATGCAGAATCCGCTGTACTGCCACAAACTCTATTTACATGCTGCTTATGGCTCTTGTTGTCGAATACCGTAGTACGTACTAGTCTATGTTGTCTATGATGAAGAATTATGATAGAGAACTCGAATTCTTATCAAAAACTCTCAAAATAATTAGCCTTGTCGGTAGATACTAGATACTGGATACTACTTGTGTAGACTGAGTTGCTAGGGTCTAGAGGGGTGATCCCTGGGTCGATCATAAAGAGGATACAACACCAGTTGATACGTTGATTACGTTCAACTTTACATGGCTCGATCTTCACGTAAAACAACATGCAACCAACCAGCCTCATAGACGCTAAGCTCGTAACCAACCGTCTGACAGGCTGTAACAGCCTATCGAAAGATTGTCCCAAGTGGAGCACGGGAAGAATAGTAGTAGATTGAGATTCAAAGATTGTACTACATAGTAAGCCAGTCTACACGAGATAGTGGGTACCGAATCCTTAGCTCCAGTTTGATCTAGAAGCTAGTTTCAAGCTTACTGCCACGGAGATGTACTTCACGAAGTGCGGAAGCCAGTAAGGGACGATCAAGGGTCTAGTAAGTACAAATACGTAACTCCACCGCGGACTCGGGGACTCGCGGACTAGACTCCGTACAGTAACTAGTAGACGTCGTTTTAAGTTTATGTGCTAAAATTGTCCATTCGACATTTTTCCGTACGGTTACAATCGCTATACTCCGTACGGAGTACTACGTTACGTACCACGTAGTATGTAACATTCGACGTCGGTCCGTGCCGTTCTCGAACTGAAAGAGGCTGATATTAGGGCTTGTGATTGAGTGCCACAAAGCATTATTTCATGTTGATAGCATCTGTGATGGAGATCCGAGAACTTTTACTATAACAGACTGCGCTTCCGGTTGAATGGATTAACTCACAGGTGGCTGAAAGCCTGAAAGCATACTATGTAGTGAACGGGAGCGTATTTTCCGGAGTCCGGACTCGAAGGAAGCTTCGCATTGTAATTAGCCACATCTAACATGATTCGACGTGTACTATATAACCATCAAGGATTCCGGATAAATGGGATACGAGGCGTATGTCTCGCTCAGTTCTTTCCGTGGCTTGGCATGTTTCATTGGTTCATGAGGCAAATGATCCTTGCATAGTAAGCATAACTCTAATGTGACTATCATCGAAAAGGAAATATCCCTCAACCAACACGTACTGCGTACGATAACCGTAACGAATGCACTACTATTCGCTCAAACCATGGTTCAATGGCCAGTGTAATGCGGCAGCCTCATCAACAACCCCAGCAAGACTTCATTCCAACTGTTGTTTCCAGATATCTGGTCATTTCCCGATAGGGTACTAGACTCTTACGATCAGCCTACATACGGCAATCTGGAAAGCTAATTAGCCTGCAAATCTCAAGAAGGAAAAAGCAAGAATGGAAAACCCAACGGCCAAGACTAGAATGAGACAGGCGGGACAACATTGTAGCGAACTCACAAGCGATTGCAAGTTAAGGTTTGTGCTAAGAATAAAAAACTAAGCGATCTAAGGGAAATAAATAATTTACGTATTATCAGTGGTAACCACTATCAACGTCTGAACTTACGGATCAATCGGATGAGTGTGACTGGATTCCGAAGACCACGCATTCAGACCCACGAATAGAATGAATGCAACAATTGATCTTGAAGGTCTCTTGTCACAGTTCTGACAGAGCCTGTCTCATGCCTAAATCTATGTGCCAATCGGTGTTTTGCTTCCTATAACACTATGGAAACGTGAGGAGGTTGTTGTAAGCAACGAGTAGTTGTATACTTCAAAGGGTCGTAATATAGGTATGTGGTTGTCATATCTAAATACATTGACACTCATTCTAATTACTCATATACAAATAGAAAAGTTTACACGTCGACGTAGATGGCGAAAAAAATCTTACAGCTGGAATCGGAAATCAGGATGGGCCTCTCCGAGATCCTGCAACTGCTCCACCTCATCTCTATCATAAACCCTCTCGTTCGAGCCTTGCAACCGATCACGGCGGCGGTTCTCCTTTGCCAAGAATGCTGCATAGACACTAGTTGCAACAAGGCCGACAAATCCAAAGGCCAATCCGACGCCAAAACCGACTGGGTACTTGGGGCTCTGGTCGGTGATGAAAACGTTGCCGGATACGAAAGCACCACAGTTGCCGAATCCGGTAAGGATGCCCATGGCGACGGTACGCTTGACACCCTTGCCGAGATTGGTGCAGAGCCAAACGACGATGGTTGACATGTTGATAAAGGCACCAGCCGAGACGAAGAACATGCCCATGTAGAGAACACCGGCAGAGCTCTTGTGGGCCAGCTCGATTGCCCATCCGATGATGATCAGAAGAGAGCCGAACGCGGTAAACAGGTAACGGTGGCCAAGGTAGTCGCTCAGCCATGCACTGCTCAAGGTGAGGACGAAAGATGTCGCGTAGACAGGAATGGTGTGCCATTGAGCAGAGGTGCTGGTCCAGCCGAGATCCTTCAGGATAGTTGGCTGGAACGCGACCAAAGAGCTAGCAGTTTCCTCGGCGGCCATGTATCCAAGAACGCTAGTAGTCGAATTAGCTCACAATCTCTTTTGATGTCATGAGGAAGCATACCAGATCCAGATTTTCCAATCGGCAATCATGGAAAGCACTCGCTGCAAGTTGATCTCATCATGTCGAACACTTCCACCATCTTCCTCAATACGTTGCATGAGAAGAGCTTTCTCGTCTTCAGTCAAGAACTTGGCGTCTTCGGGGAAAGGCACGATAATGAAGTAACCGATAATGCTGACACATAGGGTAATAATGGCTTCCATGACGAAAATCCTGCAATACTGGTCAGTATGCGTCATTCGTTAGGATGTATTCAAGTCCGGAACTTACCATTGCCACGCTTGAAGACCAGCTCTGCCGTTCAACTTCTGCAACAAAGTGGAAAAGAGACCGTTGAAAGCACCGGCAGCCATGTTGGCACTGAAGAACACGGCATATCGGCGCAAGAACTCGTTACGCTTGTAGTAGCAACCGATCAAATAGGCACATCCCGGGACGAAACCGGCTTCGAACATGCCCATGAGGAAACGGCAGGCAATCAATCCAGAGGTGGTTTTAGTCAGACCCTGTCCAAGGACGAGGAGACCTTGTTGCGCGTTAGATTATACTCTTTAGTTTAGGCTGCGTTAACTTACCCCAGCAGAACATAAAGATCGATAGAATCTTGGGGCCGAATTTTTTAACCAACAAATTGGCTGGCACACCAAAAACCACATATGCAACTGTGAACACGGTCACAGCGACATTGTAGTCATTTCCCTTCATCTTCAACGCCGTGGTCATACCCGCAATCTTCGCATTTCCAATGTTGGATCGGTCGAAGAAGGAAACCAGGAACAGAAACCATAGGATAGGAATCACACGGAAATCCAATTTGCGCAACAGTTTCTTCTCCAGCGCAGGGTCGATGGGAGTCTTGCTGTGCTCAGGTTTGGGCGACTCCAAGCTGCGTGGGGTTTCTAGCACCGCAGGCTCGATGCCTTTGGTCTTTTCGATTGAATCGACGGTGTCAGACATGTTGGAATAGTACAACGCACATACAATTCCAATGCAATGAACGAAATGTATGCAAGTGCCGGTCCGATTAAAAAGAAAGAAAAAAAAAAAAAGAAAAAAAAGAAATATTGCCGAGGGGCAGCAAGGTGTAAAATATCAAGCAAAGATCAAATAAAGTATTCTCCCCCCTTGCTGAAGTGAGTGTGGGCCCCGAAAAACTGACAATGAATGGATAGAGCGAGACAACGTGGGAGACGAAAAAGAGGCAAAGTCAATAAAAAAAGTGGAAATTCTCCGGTAGAGACGCAGAACATGCAGAGTAAACAGACCAGGGGTGGAGAAGATGTTGTGGGCCAGGCTCTATATTAACACTATGGCAAATGCATGCATCGGAGTACACGATACTAATCATACGTACTATCAGTCTTGACTCTTGATTTTACTTAGAGACCCGTGGACGCGTGGACACTGGACAGCTCATTGACCAATGAGTAGATGGTTATTCATTATTAAGGATAACTAATGATGCAGACAAAGTAGGATCAAGTAATGTTATCGGCACTTAATATTGCCTGGCTAGTCGATTCGTCGAGTTCTGGCCACCTTAGAGCTTGCAACTACGTACTCTCAAACAGCAACGAGGACGGAGTAGGCTCCGAAAAAAGAAATATATGGCTCATCCTGAGAGTAGATAGTACTCCGTACTACATACGACTGGCGTACATAGTACAATATTCATGAGGGCTAGATTAAACTTTAAAAAGCAGCTAAAAATTAGTTGACTTTTAAGTTTTAACTCTTTTTACATACGGTACTACGTAGTACGATTTCGGGCAAAAAGTGGGGATTTATGCTGAGCGGGGTGGACCGCCGCCATCCAGACTTCTCATTTAAAATTACTAGGCTGATACTAGCTCAATACTAGCGTATTGCATGATAAACTACCTGACGGTGGTTACATGGATAAGTCGGATCAGCGGCAATCAACATGTAAAATTACTCGATATAAACTGCTCGCATATTGCTTTTTCTATTCTTCGAGTAAAGACGAAAGTTGCGTCGTACAATAGTCCAGCTCTCGCTTATTCAATCGTTAAGTAGTTAGCCAAGGCCCAACCCCTTCCAAATCCATTTCTTCTGAAGTTATGAGTCGAAATGCAGACGCACTAATCTCACTTGGTGTAGGATCAGGCAGACTGTGCGAATACGCGATTAACGACGCTTAAACCAAAAGAGGAAAATGTCTGACACGGTTTCAAAATACATCGTTGCAGATGCTTTTCTGGAAGCTCTTGCAGAGGTAAGTGAAACACTTGTTTTCTCATCGATCTGCGTGGATTGTGTGACATTGCGTTATGGACAGCTTATGTAACCTCAAATCACACAGGCTGGGGTCGATTACCTGTTTACAGTGCTTGGCTCCGATCATCCAAGTATCATCGAGGCCTATGTGCGTCGGACTAAATTACAGGGGAAAGAATTCCCCCGTATGATTCTGTTTCAGCATGAGGTACGTTTCTTGTATTTTAAATCATTTCCATGAGCAACGTCTGCCCAAGAGTGGACTAGTTGAATCCAATAATGATTCAATAGACTGACTCACCTGCCGAATGGCAAATTTAGTTTGCCGCCATGTCTGCCGCCGATGGCTACGCCAGGATTACCCATCGCCCGGCCTGCGTTATTGTTCATGTCGACGTTGGCACCGCAGCCTTGGGACAGGGCCTGCACAATGCTTCTAGCGGCCGCGCTCCCGTTGTCATTTTCGCTGGTGTTGCGCCGTCCACGCTGCACGGAGAGTCCGCCGGTTCTAGATCGGAGCATGTACAATGGTATCAAGACATTCCCAACCAAGCCTCCCTCGTGGCCCCTTACAGCCGATATACGGCAGAGATTAAGTCCGCGCAACACGTGCAAACAGTGGTCCATCGAGCGGTCCTCATGGCCACCACCGGTTCGCCCGGACCAGTCTATTTGACAGCAACCCGGGAGATGTTGGCTGCGCCCGTGGTGTCACTGGAGCCCCGGCACCGTGCTATCCCGTCCTGCCATCTGGGTGGCTTATCGACTAATGCAGTGGAATTGGTGGCTGATGCTTTAATTAAAGCTGAAGCGCCACTGGTTATTACCGGATACCTAGGACGGAACCACCAAGCGGTGAAGAACCTGATAGGCTTAGTGGATATTGTCAAGGGTATCAGGGTCTTTGACTCGGAGATTCGTGAGGTATGCTTCCCTGCAGACCATCCTGCTTGGGTCACGCGTGGAACGGGTGCTGCCAAAGTAGTCCAAAGCGCAGATGTGGTGCTCGTCCTCGATGCCGATGTACCGTGGATACCCACGCGGGTCAAGCCGTCTCCCTCAGCACAGATTTACCACATTGATCTAGACCCCCGAAAAGAGAAGATGAACCTATTTGATATCGGCGCTACAGCAACGTTCCATGCTGATAGTGCTACTGCGCTATCGCAATTGACGGACTACATATTGAAGTCCGGCAAAGTTTCGGCAGATACCTACGCTGAGCGATGGAATGCCGTCAAGGCCAGTTTTGACAAAGGCCAAAAGCTCGTCGTAAGCCGGGCTTTGAGTGCAGCAGAAACGCCAGATGCACCATCCACTGTGGACTACTTACTACATACTCTTCGCTCCGTAGTGCCCGATGACACATACTTTGTCTCTGACTCCGTCACAAACCAGGTCTTACTCAGCGAGCAGCTTCGTTTCACTCGTCCCGGATCACACCTAACCAAAGGTGGAAGTGGCCTAGGCTGGGCAGGTGGCGCGGCTATTGGAGTCAAACTTGCAACAAAGCTTTACGACTTGACTGACAGACCCAACGTCAAGCAAAAAGATTCAAACGACTCGAGCGAAGAACCACTTGTCTGCATGATTACCGGCGATGGAAGCTTCGTCTTTTCCGTCCCGACTGCCGTGTATTGGGCTAGTCACAGACATGATTGTCCGTTCTTGACTATTGTATTGAACAATGGTGGCTGGCGTGCGACGCGCCAGTGTATCGTCGACGTCCATCCTCAGGGGGTCGCATCAACCGTGACAAATCAGGACTTGGGTATCTCGCTCGAGCTTGATGGTCCAAACTATGGTGAGGTAGCCAAAGCGGCTGCTAATGGGCATCTATGGACCAAGAGAGTCACCCGTGTGGCAGATTTGAAGGATGTTTTGATTGAGGCTAAGAAGGTTGTGCTTGAGCAGAAGATGTCTGCTGTTGTCGATGTGATTGTGAAGTAGTGAACCATACTATAAACCTAGAATATAGACTTACACTTGATATGGTCAAGATCATAGGTTGATTAGGATCGTTCACTCGCCAAGTCACAGGTAGCGACCGTACGTTGACACCTAAGTATGAATCCGAAACTCAGTAACGTCAAGGCATTATTTAATTGTAGACAGCTGTTTGATTTTAGTCATGATTTCTAATTCCATCTTTGTAGACTGACGCTGGAACACGGTGACATCAGGAACCTCTCATTACTGGAGTGAGCCCTAATTGAACCCCAAAATGAAACCTTGGGACCTGCAAACACTGAAGTATAATAAGACCGCATCTATGCCTCAAGCACAGACTTCAAATTACCATAGATACTCGGGGAAGAGCCCAAGTCTATCTATGTCGCTATATGAGCATCACTAGATGACTAGTAGGTCATCCGTTATAGTACCTAGGTACCGGAAATATATTTTCTCATTATTCCAGTGCCGTCTTCCAAGCTTGAGGTCGTCACCAGGAGCATCAACATTGAAGCACACCCTCATCATCCCTACCTAGAGCAGTGAGTAGATCCGCCTTGACCTTCTTCTATTCTATAGCATGAAAGACGGACGCAATCAATGGCAATACCCACGAGACGAGAACCGCAATGATCCCAGAAGTGTACCCAGCAGATTCACCGCATATGTAGTCTTAAGGCAAAAGAGCCGGCGATTTTTCCAAGGCAATACGAGATGAAGAAGACAGCCATTCCCGAATAAACTTTTGGTAGAGCCGGCTGTGTTTGCGCTGACTAGAGATGGGATTAGGGCTGTATAGCATGCCGTCATCCGGAAGAGTGAAGCTAGTCAAGCTGTTACACCGGAGGTGATGCGTTTGAAAGAGAAAAGAGAAGACAGACCGTGACTTGCAGCAACCCTCCACGCGCAGTTCTTAAAAGTAAATGAATCACCAGCGTCCCATCTACACCCGGTGAAATTGACAGAAACGCAACGAGACATCCGTGTTTCCCCGAATTCTAATGTCAAAGATACATAGCTACAAAATTCGAGAATAGTACAATAATCAAGCCATACGCTGTACGGAACACTTCAAGGAGTGACTCAGATTAGAGAATGGGAAACCCTTGATAATCAAGGCGCGACTGGTGACGACGGGATCGTAAGCTACGCGACTTGAGACAAGAGGCAGAAGAACCAGCTGTTGAGGTCTGTTTATGGTTTTTAGTAGATGATGGTATTCGGTCTGTTTGTTTTTCAGACTAGTATGATCTTTGCGGAGACTTTCTATGGCATGTCTTTTGCGTTCAGGGGACAACCACCACCTAAATATGCAATTCTAAAGCTCCTCACTTTGTGCATGGACAGACGACAGGATTATCATGAAGAAAGGTACAAGGGCATGCCTTCTTTAACAAATCTCTCCAGGTAGAGACATCGGTTCGGTCAACGGAGAAGGAAGCTCCATTGATGGACGAGGTCAGAATTTGCGTCAAGTAGATGACTCCATGCCCCATGGTTCAAATGTTGTGAGCTTCACAATTTCAATGTGCTGCCAAAATTCGTGCACATTGCATTTTACCCCTATATATCTAGAGCATTGATACTTCGTACATGTAGCAAATTTGCTGAAAGTACATCAAAGCATCCCAGGGTTCTGGGTCTATTTGCTTGACAGTTTGAGATACAAGTAGCTCAAGACCTGAATTTATTGCAAAGATGTATTGCTGATGTCTACATCCAGGTGGCCTCCAATCTCTCCGTGGCCTCCGCATGTCCGCAGTATCTAGCCGTGGACACGTGAGAGAAGAAGCCCTAGATCTACCTTATTCTTCAAAAACAAACAACGCAAGAGAATTCTCCATGGTGGGATTTCTGGCTTCATTTTCCTGCGTAGGTCGTTAGAAGCACACTTGAACCACTGGTACTGTAGTACGAGACAAAGCACAATGCCGTATCACTGCTAATTCGAATGACGTGGCTCTTGATCGCTATCAGAAAAGCAAACTCTATGATCACAACATCGATGACAAGATACCGCGGCTCAGTTGCGATTGATTCGGATATCTTACACCTCGCACACCCTGAATCCCTTAACGAATTTACACAGAGCCAATACTCGTCACGTAGAATGTGAAGTTCCCGTACTTTGACAACATATCAGATCCTGTACAACCAGGGAAGAAAGTATAAATGTGTGGGTAGACAGCCACTATTACTACGATGATAGAAAAGAAAAGCATTCCTTACAAAATGAAAATTATGTTCAAGTGAGTGCATAGTCGAAGCCAGTCATTGGGTTTCGGTGGCGAGAGCCAGGATAAGCATTACGTCCGGTAACATTCAAATAACGTGGTTTCATGAACAATGAAAATCGACTCTATAATTTCACCTCCATAGTGATATCGAGCTCAGAAGCTTGAGTCCCCATTCTAGTTACATGTATCAATGCCCTTACATGAGCATGTACAGATACCAAGCAGAAACAGCATAGCTGCATCAAAGGCGACGTGTCATTAAAGTAGTATTTTTTGCAAACTCCTCGGCGGACATGCGCTCGATACCATCTTTGTCGTTACCCAGCGCAAGATCAATGATCTTCTTCTCAGCGGTACGGTAGGGTGACGTATCCGGTAACTTTTGGACGGGGGGGGGGGAAGTTTTCCATGATGTTCGTGTCTACTGCGCCTGTGATAACGGATATGACGCGGACGCCGAAGGGTTGGAGTTTCAAGACGGAGCATTTCGCCGAATATGGCGAGGGCGGCTTTGAATGCGTTATAGACAGCTGAAATATTCTTGTCAGATAGACTCAGAGTTTCTGTAGTGTACCTTAAGTAAGGGAGCAGGTAACACATATAAGGCGTATACCAATAGCCCCGAAATACTAGCAAGATTCACAATCGTCCCTTGGCCAAAATGGATCATATCCATCATTGGTGGGACGTATTGTTGAACCCGAGTTGTTGATGAGGAAGTCTAATCCGCGGCCATTTTCTATGCGCAGTCACGAGTTCGACGGCTTGCTGGATACTGGATTTGGAAGTCACGTCTAGAGCGAGGCAGTGCACGTTCGGGATGAAGTTGAGGCAACTCATTCTGGAGACGTCGGCGAGCCGTTGCGAAAACGGTGAAGCCTTTACGTTGGAAAGGTTAGGGCTTATGGCGTGGCCGATGCCGCCGGTGATGAGGACGGATTTGGCCATTTTACTATTTCTCTTGCGAATGAAATGGACAAGTAACTGAGATTCAGCGGAAATGCTCGCTTGAAAACCAAACTTCAATCGGCGTCAGGCAGGTGGACATTTCAGATTGAAGCACTAGATTATCTCACTGCATCCTCGAACTCTCACTTCATCACCACCACTACTACCTCCATCACTCCAGCCAACATCCCTCCGACAATCCACCCCTCGCTACCCCTGGGTCAATTTATTCCCCCACACCGGTATGCGCGACGCCCTGATTCGCGCGCCGGCTCAAGGCTCGATGTACACGATTTCTGTGCTGATATGCTCGGATCAATATTTGATCAGTCCCTGGATCGGCGTGATTCTGGTTTCATGATGTTGGGGGGTAGTCGTGGCTTGTAGAGTCCTGGTTGTGAGGAAGTATGCGAGGCTGCTTGAGGGTTAGGGATGCGGAGAGATGATGCGGGCTACGAATCCATGGAGGGAGAAGAGGGGTGCAAGAGCTTTTGGTTATTTGCTGAATTGTCTCTACTGAGATAGAAGCAAGGATAGTTATGTAAGAATAAATGATCATAAACATTACTAACTAGGGTATATACGCGATAAACAATGCAATGCAATGCAGTATGTACATCTAAACAACCGGACAAAGAAAAAAAAAAAAACCTCAATTAGAAGCATGTCTCGACCCCCGTCTCGAATTCACCCACGACTTCTGCGCTTGATCCCTCACCATCTTCTCCCGCTCACACTTGGCGAGCACACTCAACCTCCTCTCTGGACCCGTCAACCGCACCCGTCCGCGACCCCGTTCGGGAAATTTCTCAGTCACCATCTTATCCTGTAGCATATCCACAATCTCGACCAGCACCACAGAGATGGGCACAAGCAGGAAGATACACAGTGCAACGAGCTCGGGGCCGTAACGGCTGCAGATCATGGCCACGTCCATGGTAGCGAGGTTGCGGCGTAATTGTTCAAAGTAGCCGGGTCGGCGAGGTCGCGTGTTCGATGATGATGATGATGATGATGATGATGAAGATCGGGTGGGCGGACAGGGGATGGTGGTGAATGAAGTATCGCCGTCAGCGGAATTTTCGACGATGACGCCGCATGCTTCGCCCACGATCAGAGGGTCGACTTGAATGGAATTGTCGTTGGCGCTGTCGAATGAAGTTGGTTTGGCGGAGGACGAAGAAGCGGATGATTTAGTTGGGTATTCTGTCCCGTAGAATGTAGACCATGTATGAATCATTTTCCGAGCTCGGTCGGACCACTTGTTGCCATTGTTGCCATCGCGGTGATGCGCAGCAGCATGGAGAAGCGCATCTCGATGCTCGGGATGGTCGTTGGAAAGCCACTCCAGGAAGTGAGGAGCATGTTCCTTGGTCGAAGAGGACTTGGTCATGACCGGGAATGGTCCGGCGTGGTTGTAGGTGGTATGGAGGGGTGTTGCGACGGCCGCGGAGAGATCGATGTCATCATGGTGGTGGATGGGCAGCGCAGAGGCCGTCCAGGCGAGCAGCGCGATTGTGAGTGTCGTCTTCATGCTTGTCTTCTTCCTCTGAAGCTCGACAGCGCGACAGAAGTCAGGATAGTCAAGCTGCGGCACAAAGAGAAGAGACAGACCATGCTGCCCCTCAACGACAAGCCCAAGAATAAATAGAGGAAGAGTCAAGCGTCGGGATTACATTACCTTCAAGACAGAACCTAACTTTACAAAGTCATACTATGTAGTATGTACTATGTAAGTTCACTGATCCCAGACTCCGTCCGGGAGAGTACCAAATCAGCCAACCAGACGATTGCACCTGCTCCGAGCGAGACGCATTGATTGGTTGCGGATGGATGATATTGATCGCCCATTGCGGCTTCTTTCTCTGCTTTTAACTTACTACGTAGTAGTACATAGTAATGCCTTAATGGCAAGGCAAATAGCTCGAACAGGCACGTGTGGCCCCGTGGAAGCTGATTGGACGCATGCGGGGACACAAACCATGTAATTTATCATTCGACTCGTCGTTTGAGTAAGAAATGCACCAATCAGAACGCTGTATCTGTCACGGGCGACCGTTTCCGCTGTATGTATTCACAGTGTATTTACGGTAATTATACAATGTCGACAATTGAACGCCATGAGATAGAACACTTGTACAGATAAATATGGTAAAAAGACACGATCATATCATCACAAAACACGAAAAGAAAGAAATAAACATGGGTATCTCAATCACTCATCGAATACATCTCATCGTCCCTGCTGCTGGCCCTCCTCGTGCATCTCCTGCATCGCCGGCAACTCCGCCGCAAACTGCTGCTTGCCATGAGCATTGTCCGCCGGCACATAAGGCGTATACCCACTGCTGACCACCGACGTCGGTCGCGACGTCGTGGTGTTGGACGACGCATATGACCAGCCATGCGAGGATGTGGACTGCATCGAATCGCGCAGATTGGGGCTGTGGTACGCACTGTTTGGGCTCAGAGTTTGCTGGTAATAGTTCGTGTCGCCGGGTAATTCGTTGGCGAATGTTTTACCGGGCGAAGAAGCAGGAGGTGGGTATCCGGGGCTGGGGAGACCAGAACTCGGATAGAGATTTCCTTGCTGCTGCTGTTGATCCGGCTGACTCGATGCACTCGTACTCGGCCGCGAAGTCACAGACTGATACCGCAACGGCGACGGCAACGGCGACATCGGCACAGTCGGCGACGTAGGCGCGTTCACCTGCTGCTGCTGCTGCGACACATTCGACCGATCCGCCGGATTAATCGTCTTCAACCTCCCATTATCCATCATCGCCTGCAAAACGCCCGCATCCAACAACTCCGCCTTCTTGATCAATCGATCCACCAACACCTTCGACGCTGCCTTGAGCTGATTCCGCACAAACGAGACCATGGCGAAATTGCACCGAATCTCAATATCCTCTCGTAAATAAAGTCCCGTCGAAGGCGCATTGACGCCTAACTCGCGATGTTCAGGTGGCTCGCCCGGCTGCGAGCCCGCGACACGATAGTTATGCCTCAAATCAATCCCCATGGGCGCATAGATATGCGTCTGCACACCCCAGGGTACGTCATGGAAACAGCCCCGAAAATGGATTTTGCTGCCCCCCAACCGACCAGCCCCGGGCACGACTTGGATTCGTTCCGAGATCTCGTACCATGTTGAATAGTATTCTTCGGCGGGGGCGTCGCGGGGCGCCGGAACGGCTTTGTGGTCGAGGACGAGAGGGTTGAGGGTGATGATTTCGCTGTGGCTGTGGAGGATGTCGAGGGCCAGTTGGCGCGGGATGAAGGAGGGTAGCGGGGTGATGTTGGTGTAGACTTCCTTTTTCTTCATCATCTTGTCTTCTTTGTCCTTGACTGATTTTGATAAGATGAGATGTGTTGTTGGCAGTTGAAGGAAAGCGAAGTATGCTGTATCAAAGCTCTTTCAAGCGGACGTTACGAATGTCTCAATGTAGCGCAAAAGAGGCACAGCGTAACACAACACCCGTCTTGTGCTTGCTTCTTAATAATCCTGCAGTGTAGCAGCGTCAATAAATCCTCAATTTCCGAAAATTGAGAAAAGACGTAAAAATTTGAGAAGGAAATGTAGGATGAGCTGAAAAGAACGTCAGACGAACAACAGTGCGGGTCATATATTGGCGTGGGGGAAAGGGCTTAGCACAACTTAGCAAGGGTCCAGGCCCACCGAGGCTGAGGCTGAGCCAAACCCTAGTTAACACGCAATTGCCTACGGAGTGCCTTAGGCATTGAAATGGATTGTTCTAGTGCCGTTGGCAGCAAATAATATGAAACGCGTATTCAGCCCTAAGATGTGGACATTCTAGTATTTACTAATCACGCTTATGATAACTAACTATCTTTAACTAATTACGAAAGCATTTATGATTAGTTTACTGCATATAGTCCACGCAAGACACCGCTGTGCGGCAAGGCTGAGTATCGGAGTAAGACAATCCCAACGTTGCCTCCAAAATCCGGATTCGGCATTAGCTGAAATGTAGTATATTCTGTTCGAGATTCTACATGAATGACTGCTTGACCAGTGGTTCTTGGTTTATTGACACCGCGCCAGTCAACATAATAGCTACATAGGGATGAAGAGCCGTTTTGATATTGTAATGATTCTGAGGTTTTGTGGTTTACACTGATCACTTGTGCTTAAAACATGACTGGCAAATGACTACCCAATGCAACATAGAGCGAACATATGGTATATTGTTCAGAGTACAAGTAGGTAAGTCATCTCAAATTCCCGTTCATGAACAGCAACGCAACACAACATAACATGAAGGTCGACGTGTGCGACATCATCCCAGCCCGAAAAGTAAGCAAGAACGCCGTGACCCAATCGTTATCCGGGGCCGATGATAAATGACCTGAGCAACAAAAATAAAATAAAAAAGATCAAACTCGCAGGAGGGGTATCATATCAGTTCCGTATGCTTCCAATATATCCCAGATAACATGCATATATGCAATGAAAACCGATTTTGTGTTATGACATTAAAAAAGACATGCAAGAAGAATGGTCATAAGCTCATGTGCTGTGGGTATGAGTAATGGAATGAACGATTAATCATGCAAAACGAGATAAAAAACACATTTCAATTGTCTGTTTGTGACTTCGGGTGCCATTCGTCCAATAGTCGTGAAACCTCTTTCAAGGACACGGGTTTGGTCAGAAAGAGATCAACACCCGATGTCATCGCTTCCGTCTCGTCGCGAGCACTGCTGAGACCAGTCAGAGCAATGATCGTAGCGGGCCGGCGTTCATCACGTTCGTTCTCCAAAGACCGAATTGCTCGGGTGGCTTCAAATCCGTTCATCACCGGCATTGATATATCTGACGAGTATTAGTAAACATGACCAGAATGAATGAAAAGGTCAACTCACCCATGAAGATTATATCATATCCATCCGTCCGCTTTTCCACGGCGTCCACCGCCATCTTTCCATTCTCGGCCGAATCCAAGTTTGTAATGTTTCGCCGGCTGAGATACGTCAACAACAGACGAAGATTGATATGGTTGTCGTCAACCACCAAAACGTTGACTGGCGTGGCAGGCGAAAGTGACAATTCCTGTCCCTCCGGAAGTGTTGGTATGATACCGCTTTCACCACTTTCGAGAGTCGGTATAGCAGGTGCTGAATGTCGTCCATGAACTCCCTCATCCATAAGATCAGGAGGCAGTTCAATCGTTGGTGAAAGAAGAACAGGCTGTGCAGACTCGAGACGGGGTTCACTGCTGGTCCGCAGATCTAGCAGTGAAGGTGCTACACTGCTTTCGGAACCCCCGCTGCTGCGTCCTGGCTGGACGATCTTCGCCTCCGGAATCGCCATGCGTGTGCGGTCGACCAAGCTGGGATGTATAGTATTGGCATACTGAGGAGGTGGAATGCCAGCAGCTTGCTTAAAACATCGAAGCACACTTCGAGCCAGTTTATATGGACCACATGGTCGGTAGAGAAACTCCACAACGTGTGTCAACTTTGACCAAGCCGAACGATAGGTATCGTAGTCGACCGTATTACTGCATATAACAATCATAGCACGACTTTTGACACTTGGGCGAACCTTCAGCTCTTCATTGACATCTTTGTCCGTAGCTAGTACCAGATCGGCCGAGTCGGCGCCAGCAGGCCACGGCACTATAGTAAGTCCACACCAATTTGTGATATACTTGGCAAGTACAGAGATTGTGCTGGTAGGAGCAGAGCTCCCTGGGTCGTACCCGATAATCGCAATTTTCTTATCCGAGAACCGTTCGCGAATAATCTGCAGGTCTTGGCCTGGTACTGACTGATGAGGACGCGCCACAGGGGAAGCCCCGGAAGCCCCATCATCAGGCCCTGGTCGAGCCAGAGGCAAAGTGACTTTGACGCTGGTTCCCTCTCCTGGTCGACTGCGAATGCCGATATGACCGCCTAGCGATTTGACGATACTACGGACGATAGACAGTCCCAAGCCTGTTCCGACTGCCAGGGTGTCCTCTTGAGCAAACGGTGTATATAGCCGCGCTCGAAGGAATTCTTCAGATATACCCTTGCCTGTATCCGAAACGGTAAGCACGACAAGCTCATCAGACTCTTGTCGAACCTTGGATTGAGCCGACGAGTCTTTACTCTTGATGGACTCTAGACGGACGATGATATGCCCGGTTTCAGTGTATTTCATCGCATTACCGAAAACATTCATAATGATCCGTCGAAGAGCACCGGGCTGCGTCTTGTAAACCCAGTCTCCTTCCTTAATATCAACAATCACTTCAACTTCCGGGCGGATTTCACCAGTCGACTCGCTATCTGGAGTGGATAGTGAACTAGAATCGGCGCCGGATGGCATTGAAGGCGTCCGCGATACACCCGAAGAACCGCCAGCCGAGCGACCATATGAATGACCAAGACTAACCCCTTCCACCACTTCTTCTGCCAACAGACATATGTCTTCGCACGTGTGCGTATCGAGTAGTGCTCCCATACTATCAATTCCTTTGATATTGTCCATCACATCCTCTTTCGGATCTCGCCGAGCCTTCTTCACCTGCCGCCAACTCTTTTCAAGCGACACAATCTTGCTGAAATCAAGCACTTGGTTCATTGTATCGAGCAAAGTCCGTCCACAAGCGTTGATAGTCTCCACCAATGATTTCTGAAACTCGTTCATATACGTGCCGTCCATGAACTCTGCGGCCGCGAGGATGCCATGAAGCGGGCTCCGTAGTTCGTGAGAAATACTACCAATAAAATCGCCCTTCTGTCGGTCTGCGATGATCGACTCCAATCGACTCAGCTCGGCCATAATAGAGTACCCAAATCCCATGACAGACGCCAATTCCACGGTAGGACTAAACACTTGCGTTTCAGTACAGCTCCAACAAAAGCATCCAGCAAACCATTGAGAAGTCGCAGCATTCCACAATGGTACAAAAAGAACCTGGCTTGCGCCAGGAAAGTATTTAGCTAACTGTGTAGCTTCCGAAGCGCGCCATTTTCTGCTAGTGCCTGGAGGTGCGTCAGGAGTCCTGACTGTCGACACTGGTGAACTGGGACTTTTCTCATCATCGTCGGAAGAGGCAAACAAGCTTCTATCCCGGTGAAAAGTCCAGACTTTACCCTTGGGATAGCGGCGAAGAACACTCTGGAGAAATCGTCGGTCGCAATTTGCAGCTGCACATGTTGCATCAGATCCAGGTTCAGGGGCGAACGGCTCATCGTTTGTCGATACTCCTAGCACAGGGGCTGGGGTGTCCGCGTCCTCGAAATACTCCATCCGTCCACTATCAGCGTCCAATGGCATATTACTATTTTCAAGGAAAATGACGCCGCTGTCGCCGTTGAGTTCCAAGCTTTCGCGGATCAAATTTGCTGCACGGCGGAATGTCCAGTGATTGCTGTGCATTTCGTCAGCTAAGCGGGCTTTGGAGCTTTTTGTACCGCTAAGCAACCAGTCAGGAAGCGGTGTTGTCACGTCAGAGGAAGTTCCTGTATCCTTGCCTTCAGACGATGACGGGCCTGGTGACTGGCTGGGTCGTACATCTACGCTGCTCCCACGCGAACCTCGTGAACCTCGTGACCCTCTTGACCGTCGAGACTGAGTACTTGGACTACCAACAGCTGGAGGAGATGCAGACGACCGTACGGATGTAGATGAGATGACGGAACCGCGCTGAGAACCACTGTGTGAGTCTCGGGAGCCGGAATGCGAGTCGAGATGTGAACCAGAACGAGAGCTAGATGGAAGTGAGCCGAGGCCGTCGACGAAACTGGAACTTCCTTCCACAAAGCAGCTAAGACCGCGCGATAAGCGAGCAGCACGTCGTCCTTCTGCGGCTTGACGACTGACGCGAAGGAAGTCCATGGACATGATTGCCAGTGAACCTAGTGATTCCTTTTCATGTTCGTGCAAACCATTCGGCCGAGGTTCTGGGTCGAGAACAAACAAGGCGCCGATATTGATGCCATTCTCAGTTGTCAAGGGAGTGCCGGCGTAGAATCGAAAGTAAGGGTCATTGGCCACAAATGATAAATTTGCATATCGTTCATCAGCGGTTAAATCGTTGACAATCTGAAACTGGTATTTTAATTTTGTAGACGCGGGAAGTGCTACAGTATTCTGTGTGCGGATTAGCAAACTGTGTTTCTGAAAATCCGGGAAACATATTTACTTACCACATTCAACTCCGGTCCGAAACGACCATCACTTCCGTATCCGATCCACAGACCTTGGTTACTGGTTTGCTCAGCGCGGGCGGCTTCGGCTAGGATATATTCTGTGTCACGGCCCAGTACACTAGACATTGTTAGACAGATACATCAACAAACATTGATCGAATAGGGCATACCAAATTATAGCTCGTTCCACGTTCAACTTGTGAGCAGCCAACTGTGCAAACGACGTCAATATTGTATTAGGACTCGAAAGATCCTCTTGGGGAGGCATCAAAGACACCGCCAGTGGGTTCCCCGCATTCTCTTCGACTGAGGGTATGGCATCCGGCGGATCGCCGGCAGGACATGTGTGATTCGGTTGGAGTTGATAGAGTAGGGCGGCAGGATTTGCGGGCTGAAAGTAGCGGTAAAGCTCGCGGAAACGACGGTCGTCGCGATGAGCGACTAGAGCTTCACGTCTTGGTGTCATGCTATTGTATCTTATAACGCCTGTGAAGCCAGTTGAGGACTGAGCAATGAAGCATAAACCATTCTTTCACCTGGCGGTGGGCGGGCAGATTGTGATGTAGCCCCTCCCTCACTTGTCTTCGTTTGTGCCTGAATAATAGGACGGCGGTTCAATCGAAGGCGGGTCGTGAATCGGTACAGTGAAGAAAGCCTGTATCAATATCGGATATATCGAGATTTGGTCGTACCGCGAAAGTTCAATGTGATGAGATTAGGCTGTTGGATGGAAGAAAGACTGATAGAGATCTCTGTAGACGCTGAATGTACCCACTCAGACACGCACACACCGATACGTATTGAAAATGGACCGGAAAAATTGGTAGGCGGGACGGGATTCGACCAGAACCAGATCGGCGATGAGCGAAAACGAAGAAGTACAATTATCAAATCTCACTATTCGTCTCTCGAAGGAGTGGGGGGCGGTCCTCGACAAGACAGACGTGAAAAATGCGACCGAAAGTTGACGCGGAGGAGGGTGGAAACTATTCGAAGGGTGCAGATATCGTCCAGTTACGAAGTCGGGTAGCGGAGTTGTTGGGGTCGATGGTTTGTAAGAAACAGACTCGGGTATGACGGCGTGTAAACGATATCTTTAAAATGGAACGTTGCGACCGACAGAAAAATCGATGGAGCGACTTGTTCGTTGCTCACACATCCAGAGGCGTCTTGGTGGCTTGAGTAGTACGTATGGTGTAAGTACTTACTACTTAGCAGTCGGAGAGTAAGGCCTTGCTTGTTCACGAAACTTCAGGGAGACCGGTAAGAAAGGAAAATGCTGGAAGACGGGGGGGACCAGACGAGCGCTCGTTGGCTGACGAAAGAACTGAGAACCGGTTCAACTTCTGGGAAGTTGGTCGCAGGCACCAAGACGGGCTGGGTCGGCAAACCAAAACGGAGCTAGGGCGAGGTATGAATTTGGCATGGGATCATCATTGCACTTTCGACTGAATGAATGAAAATCATATTATAATATGGGTTAGTTAGTTATGGAGATTTCTTCTGGGCTAATGAGAAATGGATCAACACGAGGCGGAGAATTAATCCATCGTCTCTGACTCTCTGGTAGCGAAAGTTGGAAAGATGGTGGCGGAAACACATACGTCGTCGGCAGGATGGCGTCGTACTCAATGTGGACACCTAAAAACGAGTGAATCACTCTGCACTTAACAACCGCGAATTGAGCGAATCATATGATCATCGAACACATGGCTGTAAGTTGCGATGGCAGATGGAATTCACTGGAGACTGTATGATTATCGGCGAAGGCGAAGAATCAGTCACGCAAGGGAGTCTGTCTGGGATCACTGAGAGTGAGAGGCGGTTGCTCCCCCCCAGTCAGAAGGCTCGCAGAGGGAAGGAGCAACCCAGATTCGCTATAGTTGGCAACTTGCAAGGCGACAAAAGTTGGAAGAACGAATGATATGACCGGGCAGATGGTGACTGTCGCAGCCAATCACATTGCATTGTCGGTGGGAGGAGGGGGTCGATCGGGATTGATGGGGCGACATGAACAGGCGAGCCAATCAGGACATGGCTGTTACCTCATCCCGCAGACATTGACTGGAGCGAACTCCAGACGGAGAATGCAGCTCGGCCAACGGGAGTCTCTCCTTGAAGCATCCACCGAGCCCACCGAGCCCACTCAGCCCACTCAGCCCACTCAGCCCACTCAGCCCACTCAGTGACAAGATTGAAGACAGGGCCCTAGCCCCCAGGCACGCACCAGAAACGGTCGGTCTGAGAAAGAAGCATCATCAAGCGCGCAGTGGCGCTCGATCTCTAAGCTCATCCTGCCTGGTCGCATCTCCAGGCTTTTTGCACTGTCATGGTCATCAATTTCCCACCCGTTTTGTCCTCTGGATTCCAGCCCATATGGCGATGGATAAAATGATCGAAAAATTCGTTGTGAAAATCTCAAATCCTCGCTGACTCAGGCCTTCCCGAGCAAATTGTGGACATTCAATTGGCGGAACAGAAGCCGTCCGCTGTTTGTCGTCGCTGGCTGGTCCGCTGATGGTGTCGCAAAATTACTTAATGTCGCTGTCGTCCGTCGTTTTTTTTTTTTTTTTCGCATTGCGTTGTTGATGCCTGAGAATCTCGAAGAGAAGTCACCAGGCATCAAACCGAGTGAACTCCACCGCCAGGATATTCCGACGAGCCTAATTACACAAACAGAGAAATGTCAGCCAACATCAACCATTACAACAAATCCAACAGAATGCACATTTTCATACTGAGAAAAATAAGTTTTCTCAAATTGCACAAAAATACTCACCATCTTTCAAAACAACACAAAAATACCAACCGTCGTTGTTGGTATACTAATTTCTCATGCAGAGAGAAAAATAGTATTTCCAAAACCAGACCGAAGCAGAGATTTGGCGACCGTCCCGCGCGTCCGGATCATCTTATATATAAGGGACGTTTCCCTTTTCAAAGTAGTTATCCTCCCCTCCACAATACCGTCAATACGTAATGCGTCTGGACTCCGGACATGCCATATTACGTAGCTAGGCGCTCAACCCCCGTAGCAAAAGCTAACGTGCAACTGCCGGGCTGACTGGCTTGAGATGCGCCGATGGGATCGATCGTTCACTCCCATTCGAGCCGAGTCGAGCGTATAGACGGGTCTAGGCCACGCCGCGAGAGCGTCACCTACGTAGTGCCGTAGTTTTGCGCACAGTACGTACGGGCTATCGCCTAGTCCGGACCTCCGTAGTCGGGACTCATGTGGTTGGTAGAGGACGGAGAGGCTAAGGTGTATGGCCGTGAGTAGGTGTTGATGACGGACCGGCTGATGCGATAGAGTCGATGTGCCGGCCTGTCTGATGCTTTTGGCTTGTATGCGCTTTTCCGCGGCGGGCTTGCTTTGCTGAGACGGTAGACCAGAGGGTTGTCCTGGTGGAATCCTCACCAGGTGACAGAGATGAAATCATGACGCGAGAGAACAGCATCAAGAACGCGACACTTACCTCTTTCAAATCCTTCGAAAAGTCATGGACGCTCACTCCGTGAAGAAACAGCAACGCAAGCAACGGGAACAACTCACCAGGGCCTGCGTCATTGCTATCTACCGGGCCCTACTCGCGCGCTAGAAATCCGCACAATCGAGCGCACATTTAGTAGAATCAGAAAAAATAATTGAAATGAAAAGAAAAGCATCGTAGATTCGAATAAAACAAGAATATGTACACTTTTTTTTTGCACACTGGGTGAGAAGAAATGCCCGGTGGTCGTTGAGAGGAAACGGCAGTATAATAGCGAGCGCGGAAAGAAAAGAAAACTCAACATGGGCCATGGAGGGGGACCAGTGGGCATAAGTATTTATTATGTGCGCACCTAGCTAAGGTTAGGAATAGCCTCAAACTTACTACGTATGGGCTGCAAATGGAACCGATTCGGCCGTCTTCTGCGCTGCGACTGTCGAATGTGAAGCACTCCGTCACAGCCATGTGACGTCATTCCGCGACACGGCTCTGCAGTCTGATTGGGTGGTGAGCGCCCCCCAGGGACACTGATGGATATAGACCCGCCTTTGGCTGGTTGTGCGTATTCTGATTGGGTGAGTGGCATGGCATGATGTGGTCTGTGGGGATTTGATTGGCTCCAACGCTCACAATCGTTTTGTACTTTTGTGCGTCTACTATATACATAGTTAGTACAGATGATACTCAGGATAGAGAACTGGAAGGTATGGAAATCATCATGTATGACAACTCGCTCATTTCACAACACCCAACTCCAAACTGTATCCAAAACAGATCAAATCAACGCCAAAGAAGCAAGATCTACCTATGCTCTAGTACACCAAACTGCTCAATATGCAAGCTAAAACTTCTCCATCAATTTCCGCTTCACCGTCCACATACGTGCCCGCTTCCCAAATATGTACATCGGAATAGAAGTCAAAAGGCAGGCAATTTGTATGCCTCCAATGGCAATAAAGACAGTCCGAGCGCCATCGCTCTTCAGCCAGTCCACAATGAAGAGGGAGAATATTAGTCCATGAAAGATATCTGTCTCAGCATTAGTCACGGCAGATAAAGTTGACGTAAGAAAGGGAACGTACTTTTACTAAAATTCAAAGTCACCAAAGCCTCGCCCGCATATTGCCGGTAGCTGTCTACGCAGAATGTGATAGACGTAGTGCTGCCGAGAGAGCAACCGAACGAGACGATTCCAAAAAATATAGTGGGGACAATCCAAGCGTCCCTCTCTTGCACACTCCAACCAAAGCCCATGAGCCCAGCAGCTGTCGAAAGTGCGACAGGGATCGCCATGACGAGACGAAATTCCGGCTCGTATATGCCTCCATTGCGTCGGGTCATATATCGGACGATCATATCAGACACTCGGCCCGCAACTGCTGTACCGAGAACGCCACCCACAAAGGGGGAGATATAAACCAGACCCGTGCCCAAAGCAGAAAAGTTGTATGTCTCTTTATTCTCATAGATTGCGGCCACCGACTCGGACAAAACGATCAGCCAACCAATAGACAAAGAATAAACGAGCGCCGACCACAGAACAGCCGGGTAGGCAAAAAGAATAAATGGTCGTATCGCCGCTCGGTACCACTTGTCGTGACTGAGTCGTCCATTCCATATTCGAAGTGTCTGTCTATAAGAAATTCGCGGCTGTTCGCGCAGGTTGTGAGTATAGAGCGCCGGTGCATTCATTGCTACACGTTCCTCGGATTCATGCCTCATAGGGGATAGACTGAGTGCCCGCATGGCCTCCACATCCACAGCCTCCGGGGATGAAACACCTGCTCCGGTCGATTCTGGACCGATCCCTGACGACCTGCGAGGGGTGCTTGGAGCAGTAGGAGATGAAGGATTGACGGGGGATCCAACAGAGTCCATTGATGACACACGCCCGGTGTTTCCGAGAGGATTTGGATCACCGACTAAGCCAAGGCCTGTTTCAGGAGGAGTCTCGATTGCGGTTTCCATTTTCTCATCCAAGGGATCTTCAGCAAAGCCAACATGCATGTCCCTTCGTCGCCTTTCAGTGTTCGGGCTGTGTACGATTTCAGGGCTCTGTAAAACCGACACTGTTTCGTCAGTCCTGCGTTCTGGGTGCCTTCCACGAAATCCTGCATGAGCAAGTTCAGAGACACTGCGGTAGAAACCAGGTCGTTTCGCCTTTGGCTTTGACTTGCGATGGGGAGTACGGTCCCAAAAGGTCTCTGGAACAAAGAAGAAGAGGAATGCAAGACTCCCTCCAACGATAATGGCAACCACCCTAATCTTATCAGTCAAGAGCTCAGACGCTACAGAAGAAGCGGGCTTACCAAAATACCCAACGCCATCCAAGCGCTCCAATGATAGCAGCACTCGCTAGTGGCACAAGATTCTTGCCTCCAAGAAGTAAAAGTGTATATATACCGATGCGATAAGCTCTCTCATGTAGGAAGAAAATCTCGGCAATTGTTGCCGATGGCAGACACTCCACTGGGCTCACAGCAATACCCATAAAGATTCGTGCTACCACCAGACTTGGGTAGTTGGGGGAAAGTGCACACCAGACCGCAGAGAGAATAAATAGCGTAGCTCCTAGCAGGTAAACAGGTCGCTTGCCCCACAGAATGGCTGTCGGTGCCATGATGACAGACCCAAAGCCCAATCCCAACATATAAAGTCCAGTCGTGTAGGCCACCTGTTGAGTACTGACTCCATAGGCCTTCGCTACATCGTTGAAGCCGGCAGCTAGGACTGGTGTCATTCCACCTCCCATGAGGCAGTAGAATCCCAGGGAGAGAAGAGCGGCATCTCGACGCCACCTGGGCCAATTCAAAGGATCATTTTCCGAGTCCTCCGGCTGAGGGTGTAAAACGATACGCCCATCAGGGGTCTTCTTGGCCACAGGAGCAACTGAACGTGAAGACGATCTGCTAGGCGGGTATGGAGAAGGAAGCGATGAAGCCGATGTTCGAGCTGGCTGGTTCCGCAAACCCAAGGGTTCGTTTCGGTCGGAAGCGAGAAGAAGGATCGTGCCTTTTCACCATAAGATTAAAACATGCGTCAGGCAGTAGCACCGGGACAATCCTACCGGGTACTTCATCTGTTTCGGGATGACTCAGAACACCGAGCGTCCATTTGGACCTGTTCTCCCACTGAGAAGCCATCCTACCGACGTGTGGCCGTGTATGGTTAAGAGATCTGGAAAGCAAGGAGAATAATGAGAATCATATCACGGCCACAAGCCTGTCGTTATATATATGTGTGTGTGTGTGTGTGTGTGTGTGTGTGTGTGTGGCAACCAACGCCGACGAGAAGAATCAGCCACAAATTCCTCGCGCAGACAACAATTTACAGAAAGCCACCATGCATATTTGCGATTCTCGTAAGAATGTCACAAAGAAAGATAATTAGAGAGGAAAAGAAAGCAGAAGACAAGGATAATGAGGTTCATATAACCAGCGGTTGGAGAGAGACCGACGGAGCTATGACTGAGTGACTGACTTATCAGCGTTATCGGGGGAAGATCTCAGGCAGGCGCGACCCACCCGCCAAGGATAGGCATGTGAATGACCGGGGTTGGTGTATTTACCAGGCCATACCTTGTTACGCATACTTTTCTGTGGCTGGCACGGTATCTAACAGTACCGATACACTCCCCTATCTTCTCGACGCCAACACCCCACGAATTGATTGCACGTTTCGTTTCTTTTCTTCCATATCATCATCAACATCATCATCCACGACCTGAAACAGACAGAAGCGTACTCTGTTTGGAGTAGGCCTCTCCCCCCTGAGATATAAGTATATGAGACATCAGTCACATCACACGACTTGTCCCTCTGCACCATCTCTAAACCCCATCCTTTCAGCTATCCTGCCATCCGCATGACATGGATTAGTCAATTTAGCACCGTGCCATGCACTCGATTGATTGGTATCGGACTTTTCGACTACATCATAAAACATTAGCTGACCTACACCGACGACCAAGCCAAGCCTGGGTAATCAAACAAGCCTCTACTGTTGCACAGCACCGCGTTTTACGGGATTGCTCTCGGTATATGAATTGTCGGTATTCAAGTGCCCACAATCCCTCTGTCGGAATCCATCGGTATTCTCGACATTGCAGGATTACCTCGACTGGCCAAAGAACATGTTATACACTGACCGGTGGATTGTTTTTCGACTATTAGAGCCTGACGCTCTGTCAATAAACGTGTACTATCATCTTTGTTGCTTGAATTGACACCTCTTATCGATCACCTGATTAGATTATGACGACAACATGCGTTGGCTAGTTAAAGTTGTATTGGCTGACTGTTTTAATTCTCTTAGCACACGCCCAGCACTGTCTTTGCGGCCATCTTTTTCTGAATCGAGCAGTGCATGCATATCTGGATACTTCGTTGTGATGAGATATTATTCAGGAAAAATACATGCCACATGGACGGCTTAAGTTTGTTTTCTAATCAACCCCGCCGTCGCTGCACGCCGAGCCGAAAGCATACCATCTCACAGCATATATAATCTAAGAACCACATGCGTCTGCGAGTGACGAATATCATGCAATAAAATTTATGATACGGCGGTTCGCTCGGTATGTGAGATTTGACGTCGGTTTGGCGTATCTCGAAAGGTATGAAATGAACCGGTAGCACATATCCGATCAAGTATGTGCTTAACAATGTGTCACAACGCAATTGACATCAGGTAATGCAAAAGTTGTCTACTGCACCTAAGCAACCTTCGTCCAGTATTATGCTACCAGTATAAGAAAAACAGCAGATCATACCAAATTTTGAAAGCCGACAGGACTTCATGAAAAAGATGACTGAGCAATTAGAAACGGCTATTTTATTGACGATATACATCGAATGATTCTCATCCGAGACTTGGTGGTGATACTATGCAATGAAGCAGCTGACAAGGAGAAGGCCATGACCATAGCAGGAATGTAGCAAATGATCGAACAATCTGACAATGAGTATTCAATTGCTTTGTTGATATGCCAGAGTATCAAACTGTGTAGATGAAGTGAGTAGATGGCCAATCGAAAATGGATAATCGCGGGAGGTCACGTGCGCGGATGCCGCTGCGAGCGGTGGCTTGGCTGCGTGTGGCCGGCTGGCTGGCCCCTTGCCAAGTGGCTCCAATACTTACATTATTTTCATCCTTTCTCAATTCCCAAACAAGCTGTCTCTACTCCTTACAGAGCCTTGCTAGGCGGATTATCAGTTCAAGCAGCTTTTAACTCTGATACCTTGATATCGACGACTATCGTCCCATGTGTTAACCAATTTCATTGTCTTTTTGCTGGGATCAACAGATCCGCGTCCGACTAGATTTAACCTCATTGAGGCAGCGAATACGCACTTCAACTCGCCGAATTCGACGCATCGCACAATGCGCATCAGCCGTCTTTCGACTGCGGCTGCCGTCGTTTTATTGGCAATTGGCACAACTGCGATCGAAAGCTCCTCAGACAGCCTTGCGGGCACCAAAGCGGATATCCTTGAGCCACCAGTCGGGGTACCGGATCATCCCTCGTCGCAAAAAGGATCTTCCTCCAAAGCCGCTCCCAAAGGGACGCTGGACGCCCCCGTTGACGGCAAGGATGGCAAACCTCACGATGGGCCGTGGGTAGAGACTGCCGCGGAGCGAGATCGCAAGAAGGAAAAGGCAGATAAGAAGACGTACACTGTCGCGGACACAGAACAAGTCGGAAATAATGTCGGGCTTAACGGCAAGGCGATTCCAAATTCAAACGAAGGGGTCATGGACGACCCTAGTCGATCGGGTCCTAAAGAGGGGACAAGAGGTACCGAAGGTGGTATGACGGAGAAGACTAAGGATACCAAACAATACAAAGACAAGAAGCCGGAAACACCCAAAGCGGCTCGTCCTCTGCCACATAGCGAGCAGGAGAAAATCCCTGGTTATGAGGATTCTTACGAGGTCACAGATTCAAAGACGGGAGATACCTTGCTAGAGGTTCGCTTTCTGAGGTGTCCAAAAAATGTGCACGTGCTAACATACTTTTAAATAGAAGCCCGACGATCTTCCCGAAAAACCACATAATATCCCTCCTCCGAAATCTCCTGGACAGACTACCGATGACTCTCTCGATCACAAAGCGCCACCACCTGGAAGAAAACCTTTCACCAAAACAGGCGAGTCGTCTACAGAGCCCGCCGGTGGAAATGTTTTCAGTCCTATACATTCCTTGTTCCTATCGTTTACTATGATCTTGTTCTCCGAGGTTGGCGACAAGACCTTCTTGGTTGCTGCGCTCATGGCGATGCGCCATCCTCGTCTACTCGTCTTTAGTGCCGCCTTCTCTGCATTGATCACGATGACAGTCCTCTCCGCTGTCCTCGGACACGCCGTCCCAACGCTAATACCCGCATCCTACACGCAATTCGCCGCCGCCGTTCTGTTTCTTGTCTTCGCGGCTAAAATGTTCAAGGAAGGGCGTGGCATGTCACCGGACGAAGGTGTCGGTGAAGAGATGAAAGAAGTTGAGATGGAATTGGAAGAAAAAGAGCATGAACAACGCCGCATGAGAAACCGCCGACGATCCTCCATCACGCCCTACGCACTCGAAGCTGGTCGCGGCGGTCGTACACGATCGACTAATCGTCTTCCTTCACCTCCCGAAAGCGTTTCTTCTGCATCGTCGCGCGAAGTGTCGCCGGAGCGCGGCTTTTCGTTGAACACTATTACTGCAGGAACCGCCAACCTTTTCTCTCTTCTTTTGAGTCCCGCATGGGTACAAACATTCGTCATGACGTTTCTTGGCGAATGGGGAGACCGTAGTCAAATCGCCACGATTGCCATGGCTGCTGGTCAGGATTATTGGTGGGTTACGATTGGTGCTGTTGCCGGCCATGGTATTTGCACGGCTGCGGCAGTCATTGGTGGTCGAGCAATCGCTGGCCGAGTCAGCCTTCGTGCAGGTATGTTCTTTGCTTCTTCGAGTGATATTCCAAAGCTAACCCTTTCTCTTTTGCAGTTACTCTGGGCGGAGCAGGCGCTTTCCTTGTCTTTGGCATCATCTACCTCATTGAAGCGATATTTTAGGACCATGTCTGTTTTATGTTGTTCAATGAATGTATTATATAGAACTGCTATTATATGATATACATTTATTCTTTCCTTATTACTTCATGATTTTGCTTTCGTCAGTCTGTAAGATTGAAGCATGCGAACAAAGAAATTGATTACGACTGCGGTATGATGGCTATTTAGTAACAAAATGGGCAAAGAACGCGTCACAAAGCCATACCGGGGCAATAGTAACGCTGGCTACCGGCAGCAATACCGCATATACAGTGAACAACCACATCGAGGTGCGGTTTCGACAAAGGCAACTGAATGCTCTACTCACTCAATTCAATCATAATCTTCGGCGATAAGAACTGTAAAACTCTCTGTACGTGTTGAGCCAGCTACTTACAAGATTACATCAACGCATGCAGTTTTTGTAGATGTTGACATACAAGCTGTACGAGGTTCTATGGCTGTCACAGAACCTCTACAATATCTGATTCGCTGAACACCGCCCATCACATACTAAAACTTGACGAGACCTCTTGAACGAGTCTGTAAAATCTTCGCTGACGAGCCTATCTCATACATGACAGATTGCGAGAAAATGTTCTCATGCCCATTTTGATTGATCTTAGTCCATTCTTAAAGGAAGATGACATGTGGTCATCGACAGTGTCTGTCTTACAGCTTGACCTTTCGATCCTCAAACATTGGACTACGAGACGTTCATTAACCTAGAAGCTCAAATCATGGTTAGAAACGACTGAAAATCACAGTAAAAGACGTGTATTGATGGGATGTCGAAAAGTCGAAAAATGTTGGTACACCAAAAATTGCCAAATGGCTGCCATCAACAGTGCCGGCAATATCCTCACTCGTATGAAAACCGGCGGGTTGGGGTTAAGGTTAGGGTTAGGGGTAGGGTTCTAGGTTTGCAACCCGTATTTGAGATTAGCGGTATCGTTTTGTATCGTATGTAACCTTGAATGAAGCTGCTGATTCGTCCTAATTAGCTTGATTACTACACAGCTGCGTATTGGAATTGAAATACAGAAAGATGCTTATGTAAAACAAAAACAGTAATGCCAAGGCCGTTATTTACCGGCTCAAGGGGTTGGCGGTGAAGCACCCGGCAGAACCAACCCTAGTGTTAGGATAGTCTGGCTTCCCCCCGATTCTCTTTTTTGAACGAGAAATTTCTCTTTCTCTTTCTTCCTCCCTACAACATCACAACGGTGAGCGTATTTGCTTCGATTTCACATCGGGCAACTTCTATGATCATCAATTACCAATCCAATTGCTCAAATCTGTTGTTCTCGATGTACTAGTCCTCTTATCTTATCATCATGTCGTCTTTTGTCAACCCAGTGGACAAGTACCCATTAGGTGCGACACCGCGTGCTACGCGGTCGGGCGCGACAGCATCACAAACCCCCGACATGGCCAGAGAGTCGCGCAAGTCTGCAAGTGCAGCGCCATTGCCAGCTGCAAAGACTGGAAACGCGAGTGCCGGGTCTCGACGGTCGCAAGCTGCTGGCGGAAGACGCAGCACCAGAAGCTCAAGTGGTGAGGTGGATGATGCCATCGCCCAAAACGGCAACGGCAAGAGTAAAGGAAAGAGAGCTCAACCTGGTGAGTATGGTTTCATAACCATTCCAATTATTATTTGATTTCTCTCGCAATTGGATTCGATTGCTGTTGATTCCACCTCGACTTGTGACGCCTTTTTGTTGCTTACTTCCCTCATTGCCCCACAATCCTTCTGTTCGTACAAATTCGAATCATTTCACATCGCATCACCATGGGAGACGCACAATCGAAATTTGCAGGCGCTGATCATTCTTCGGCAGGATTAGCACCTGTCGGTGAAGAAGATTCTGATGAAGTTGAATCTTCAGCTGTCTCTTCAAACGCAGCAAAACAACAGCTGAATAGCGAACTGGAACATGAAGCCATCCCAAACTCGCCGAATGGCCATGATATGTCTGGCGCTACACTTCACCCAGGAGACTCTGACGTCGATGGCGAAATTGATGCCATTGCTATGGTTGAATCGCTTCCCAACCTACAGACTGCATCTTCAAGACTCCTTGACTTCTTCTCTTCCAGCTTCTCGTCACCTAGCCGCATCGCAGAATTAGCACGGCATCTGGCCAACCCAAAAAGCAGTCAAGCCAGGAAGTTGCAATACTTGAGCAACAATTTTTCTTCACAACTGGATTTGTTTGGCTCTGACGCCTACATCTCACTCGACAAGGTGGCTTCCATTTTCCCGCCTATCGATCATGATTCAAAGACCTGGCGCGTTGACGGCATTATTTACAAGTCAAATTGTGCGCAGCTTGCCTTGGAGATTTTAACTCGTATCAACATGACAGAAGATGCTGAAGAAAGCTTGTATGCCCTTGAAGGACAATTCCCACTGCCGTTCCTCAGTGCATTGGCAAATGAAAATTTGGTCAAAAACGCAGGTATCAGTGCCCTCCGACGCCAGACATTTGACTTGGCACTTCAAGTGAGGACACAATTTCTGAAGATGCGTCTTCTCTACGATAAGGGTGAAACAGACCTTGACCCCAACTTGCTAGTACAAGACGTGTTTTACAATGCAAATCTTGATTCGCAAGCACCAGCAAGTACAAGCCCAACTCTTCGTGGATTCACTTTGCCATCCTTCCAAGATGTGGACGGAAATCTCCCTGAACAATATACTCAAGATGTCACCGACCGCATACATGAAATTACTGCTTGTTTCCAGGCAGATGGTCAGGTAGACTTTGATGCACTCGAGGAGCAATTTTCTTGGGAAGAATTTATTTTCACTGTGGCGAAATGGCTTCGTTTACGAACTGAAGAGCTCAATCGTCATCTTGATCAACAACCACGTGTGGAGGACGTACTTGATAAGCTTGAAACCGTCATCAATCAAGGAGGCCAAGAAGACATAGTTCATGACACTCAAGTGGGAGGTGATATCGAGCCAGCGTCACAAAGACAACAGGCTAACCAGCAACAGCGACGTGCGCTACTTCCGCCGGCGGAGATCATTGGAAAGCGTGAAGCAGGCGGGCGACAATCTTTCGGCGGTTTCCAGAACATTGTAGCCCTGACTCGTGCCAAAGAACGTCTCAGTACTGGCGGTAAACAAACTACTCCAGACTTTGGACGCCAACTTTCGAAGCTTACCTCTAAGCCGACTGCAAGGAAATCGCTCCCAGTGACGCCTGGTGCGCAATTGGATCCTGGTGATCTGGGACACCAGGGAGCTGTTCATGGAGGAGCAAACGGCAGACCACATAATGCGCAAGCATTCATCGACCGCCAGGCCACCGCTTCCAGAGTTTCGCCGATTGATTCACAAAGACTCGGCGTCGGTGCCCGCTCGTCGCGCAAACGCGCACGAGAAGAAGAAGTGGATGAAGATGAAGACGGGGAATTCGAGAGTGATGACAGACGCATAGATTTCCAGGACAGGCGTGCTCAGAAGCCCGTGCAGACTGCCAAACGAGCAAGACATGAACCTTCCGCTTCTCTGGCTCGTGCCGGTCCATCGAATACGGATGTTGCGCCTGTCCCTTCTCAATCGTCCCAAGCGTCACCCATTAAACCAGCACAAACTCGTCGGCCATGGACGAGCGAAGAAGACGCGCAATTCATCCGTCTTGTTGAAGAGCATGGCATTAGCTGGTCCAAGATCAAGTCACAGGATGAGACTCATGAAAGAATCCTTCATTCGCGAAAGCAGGTTGACTTGAAAGATCGAGCACGAAATCTAGTGATGATCAAATTAAAGTTAGTCCTCAGCAATTTTCTTTCTGCATTCGAATCTGCAAGTACTAACATGGTCTGTAGGGGTGGAACACCATATGATCAACTTCCAAAGAACTTTGAGTTGGTTCCCTTGAAAACGGCGGATATTGAGAACCTTCGAAAGAGGAACATTCAAATCCCGGAGCGAATCCAGAGACGTCAAACCAATTACTTTTAAGCCCTAATACTTGAGAGTCTTGGGTGCCAGCCACCCATATCACGTACATACGATTTCTTATCTTTCTTCTTGTATTTCAATTCCTTATTCGCTATCCATTCCGGGTTGACTATATGCACATATGAGTTTGTAATCTATGTCTATCTTCTTGATCACACCAATGTCTATTTAGGTATGGTACTACGAATCATCTCACGTAGAAGAGGGCTTCGTCAACAACTCCAGAAGCCTTTCCGATATGACTTCCCCCATCAAATCGTACCCTTTATTCGTAAAATGCAACCCGTCATCCCAGATTTCCTCTCGACGCTGCTCATCCATATCATGATTTGGAATTGCGGATTTGAGGTCATACGCATAACTAGATGTTATCAGCACCGGTGCACACTTTACATTTTGGCCAAGTATAAATAGGAAGAGTACATACAATCTCTCCTCCGCATGCCCCAAGATCGACTTATTCAATGCATCCCGGTTCCCATCTAATGTCGCAGATTTGTATGCGCATTCGGGGACCGTGAGGGCGAGGATTTTGGTGGTTGGTGAGGATGATAAGGCCAGAGACCAGACTGTTTTGAGTCCTGAGTAGACTTGGTCTGCGCTGAATTCGTCGCCTAGGTCACTTTTTGTAGTGGGATATGTCAGTGGATGTTTCCCATGTAGATACCCCCTACGAAGGCCCGGGAAGGAAAGAGGAAGTTGGTGCTGATGTGGATATGGTACATACTTTGTCCCACCGAGTACGATGACCCAGTCATATGTCTTTGCTTCTACTGTAAAACCATCGCTTGTCAGCTTTCTCGACTTTTGTTCGCATAATCTCCACCCTGTAGTCTCTGTCTCTTCGATTCCATGGAAGGAAGCAAAAACACATACATCTCCTCTGCATCCTCTCGATAAATTCTCCAGGAGGACAATTGACCAGATCACCCGGTTCCCCCTCGACATCAATATCGACTTTTCCATCCCCTCCGAGAATTGAAGCATTTAGTTCGGCGGAGAGGAGTTGCTCTTTGAGGGTCAATGCATATGGATGGTTTGGCTCGGTGCCGTAGGATCGAAAGCCTGCAGTTAGGGAGTCGCCGAAGCAGAGGATTTTGAGGGGCATGGTGCTTGATTCGTAGCAATCAAAATATGCTTGCGAGAATTTGATGCTGATTGAAGGTTGTGGGATGTGTCGGAGATGGCTTTGATGATTGTGGGGGTGGCGGCGATAGTTGGCTGTCTGAGCGAAGCCCTCGCTTCACTCGGACAGTCCCAGCAGAGCTCAGTTCTCCAGCTTTGTGAGATAGTAAATGCTCCATTGGTGGCGAAAATCATGACTAGTAAATCTACCGGAGCTGTTGAGATGCCCCGCAAGTCAAGCGCTGTGTTCAATCACCAACACATTTCGGATACGTTGCCGAATTTGATATTTTCAATATTGCAGGGGTTTGAGCATTATAGTCATACCTTTATCCTACATGCGCTACAAGTCGCTCGTTCTATCAAGTGCTTCATTCTAATCTATCTGATTGACATGCTTACCACGTCTCTCGTTCATATGCCTCCTCGCTCTGGATGGTATTGGACATGTCCATCTTTCCGGCAGAGCGACATGTGTCGCAATATGCGATTCCGAATTTCCATTTCCATTTGACGACGGCGTATTGCATTATGCGTCATTTGGGCGTGCCTTTGGGAGCGATGGATTATTTGAAGGATGTTTTCCACAAGGTTTAGAGGAAGTGAATGTATTTGATCATTCTGCACATAGACGAGTCTTTTCTTCGTGACGAGTGATCATCGATCATTGTTTCGAATTGAGCGATAGATAGCCCGAGTTTCTCTTCTTTTGAAGATAAACGAATCATAACGATGGCATAATTTCGATAATGCAGTTTGTACAAGAACCCGTTCAGGATCGGCAACCATTCCGAGGTTCTACTGAGACATCACATATCTGTAAGTCATTCAACTGATGGCCTTGTAGTAATAAGTATAAAGATAATGACTGTGCTACGTAGCTACGATAATCAGGTGGTCAAGGACCGAAATACAATTAGGGATGACAATGTTACATTCTTTGTATGACGAACCCACGCATCCGAGACAGTAGTCAGGTCTCTTTTAATAGTAAGATGGCATCATAGTTGTTGACGTGTAAAGATTTGTAAGAAGGGAAAGAATATTGCTTGATTGTATGATCTAACTAATAATCGTACTGGCAGTGGGAATCCCTTCCTATTTATACCTATTATCCATATACCAATATTTCTATTCTAAATATCAATTTCTTGTAACTCTAATATAAAGTAATTTAGTTAAAAAGTTATATTAAATATTAAACCTGCCTTTATATATAATAATTTAATATAAAAATAGAAATATATAATAGAAATATATAAAGATTATTTATATTAATATATTCCTATAATCAAGATATAGTGAAGCTATATATATAATTTAATTAAAAAATATTAATAGATCTCTTTAAGTTCTAATTAAGAGTAAAAATCTAAAAATTTAATTCACTTAAAAGACTTTATAAATATATTTATAATTTATTTTTCTATAGAGATATACTTAAGTATTATAAAATTTATAAAGATTATATTATATACTTAGAAATATTATATATCTATATACTTTAATTAAAAATAAAATTATATATTAAAAACTAGATTAATAATAAATTAACTATTAGATTATATAATTATTAATTATATATTTTTAAAATCTAATTTCTTTATAAGAAATATAAGCTATATAGTATTTTAAATAGTAATAATAAAAATATAAAATTCTATTTTATATATTAATAAGAAAATAGTAGTTTAAAATTTTAATTTTTAAAATATAAAATTATTATAAAACTTAAAAATTATATTAGATATTAAATAATAAGTATTTAAATTATTAATATAATTAATATTTATAAAAACTTTAAAAATCTTAAATAAATTTATAATATTATTCTTTTTAATATTATTATAAAATTTATATTTAATTCTAAAATTAAAAGTTCTATAGATATAATAAATAATCTAGATAAAAACTTTAAAATAAGCTTTACTTAAATTTAATATATAATAAGATAATTTTATTATAGATTAAACTAAATCTAGTTTAATCTAAAGTATTAAATATATAACTAATTTAATTTTTATATTATAAAACTCTTTAAGTTTTTTATCTATTAGTTTAATATTTTTAAATAGCTTTAAATCTTTCTTTATTAGTATAATAATAATTTTAATAAAATTAAAATTAAAAATATTAATAATATATTAAAAATATATATATTAAGAGAGTATTAAAATATATATTTTAATATTATACTCTATCTTTATACTAAAATAATATAAAATAAAGTTAATAAAAGAAATATTAAATTCTTTATTAAAAATAGTATATATTTTTTTAATAGTTATTTTATCTAGTCTAATAATCTTAATATTATTTATATAAAATATTAGTAATATTTTTATTTTAGAGATAAAGAAATACTTATTAATTTTTATAAAAAATAAATCTACTTTTATATAATTATAATAAAAGTATTAATATTATAAATAAATAGATTATTTAAGATTATAAAGAAATAAAAATAAATAATAATAAAAATCTAATCTATTATAAAAATCTAATAGCTATTTTATATAAATAATCTTATTATTATTAAAAATATTTTATAAAAAAATAAGCTTAGTATTTATTTTAATATAATAATAACTAAATATTATAATAAGTATAAAAAATAATTATATTAATTAAAAATATATAATAAAAGAAAAGATTTAGTTATAATTAATACTAATAATTTAAAAATATTTTTTTATAATCTATCTAGCTTTAAAGTATAATATTATATTATTAATTATTAATTTAATCTTATAAATCTATTTATTTTTTAGAGTATATTAACTAGTTAATAATTTTTCTAAATACTAGATCTTTTAAGTAATAAGATTATTATATTCTATTTTTATAATAGCTTATTATTATAAAATTTTAAATAAAGTTATTACTTCTTTATAGATATTAGATTTAATAATAGAATTATATTTATTTTTAATAGTAATATTTTTAATACTTATATAGTATTATTTTTAAAAAATAAGTTATATAATATTACTTTATTAATAATCTAGAAATTTATTAACTAGTTTATTAAGATAATTATAAGTTAAAAAAAACTAAAAGATATTATTTTTAATAAAAATTACTTTTATCTTATTAGCTAGAAAAATTATAAAAGCTATAAAAATAATAAAAGTTATAGAAACTATAAAAACTATAAAAGTAATAGAAATAATAGAAACTATATTATAAATTATTTTTTTATTATTATTATAAATAAGATCTATATTCTTATCTAATTTAATATTACTAGTAATCTTATAAGGATTATAATTATTTATTAGTAAAGCTAATAAAGATAAGAATTAATTATAGTTATTATCTAATAAGTTATAAAGCTTTAGATTAATTTCTTTAATTTATTTAATATTTTAAGTAAGCTTAATTTCTTTAATTTTTAGTATTTAAATAATAAATTATTTATTAAGACTTATATATCTAAAAAAATAATAGAGAATAGAATATATATTAATTTTTAATATTTTTTTACTAGAGTAGATTTTAGATAAGATTATATACTAATTTTTAGAATTAAGAATTATTAATTTTAAAGTATTAGATTTTTTACTATAATATATTTTAAATAGTATTTTAGACTTATTATAAATAAAAGATATATTTTTTATAAAAATAATTTTTTTTATAATTTCTATTTATATAGATTTTAGAATAATTTTATTATTAAGAATAGTATATACTTTAGTTAAAATAGTATAATTAATATATTTTAAAATAGCATTTTAATTATAAGTATATATAATAAAATATTTTTAAATAATACTATTTTTATAGATTTAATAAGAGATTTTATTATTTAAAAATTTTTCTTTTTAATCTAAGTAGAATTAGTTAATAAGAAAGTTTATATACTTCTTCTTTTTAATATAATATTTTATATAAGAGAAAGCTTTATTTTTAATCTTTAAAAAATAAATTATTATTTATCTATTATATTAATTAATAAAAAATATTTAATAATAAGCATCTTTTTTATATAAATTAAGTATATTAGTATAATTATTATTAAGATTAAAAAAAATATAATTATTATATTTTATAATTAATATTATCTATATATAATTTTATATTATTATAGTATTTATCTTAAGATATAAGATATAAGTATATTTTAGAATATTAAATCTTTTAATTAGACATGTTATGAACTGAACCTGAACTATGAACCAAAACTGTACCAATCCTAAGGGTCTAGTTATGATTTATAATATTAGAAATCATAGTAGGTTTTAATAATAATAAGAAAAACTACATAGTTTTTAAGTGAGTTAATAATATAGATTAGTTATAAGTTACTGGTTTGGTTTAAACTATAAGAAATATTATACTGATATTTTATTTAGTAATTTTAGAAAAATTCTAATTATAATTAGTAAATTATAATATTAGTTAATAAATAATAAATAGGGATTTATAGTAATGTAATAAAGATAATAAAATTATATAATTATTATTAAATTAACAATCTATATTTATTAAGTAGAAAATAAAATAATAAATAATATTAAATATTATTTAATAAAAACTAATAGATACTATAAGATTTTTAAATATTAGAAATATTTCTTCTATTTTTTATTATTAATCTATTTATAATAACTAGGGGAGTGAATACTTTTTTAAATATATATATTAGAAAGTAAATCTTTAGATAAATTTAACATCTAAATATTAGAATCTAAATTATTATAATTTTAATTATTATTATTTTTATTATTAGCAGTACTATTAAAAATAGCTCTCTATAATTAATTAAGATTTTAAATATTAATTTTATAATTATTATTATTTATTAGTATATTCTTTTTATTATTAATAAAATTAGTATTATTAAGAATTATTAATATATTAGTAGTAAGCTTTTCTTTTTTATCTAAAGAAGTATTAGTTAGTGCTATATATTTATTATTAATAATAAATTGATTAGTATATATTTAAAATATAATAGTTTTAATTATATTAGGTAGAAGGTAATTTTAGTAATAATAATAAATATTTTAAATACTATTAAATAGTGATTTAATACTAGCTCTAATTATTATAATAATAAGAAAGTCTTAAGTAATAAATAATAAGATAAAAAAGTAGATACTATTATTTCTTTAATATTATAAGATATTTAAAGTCTCTTATATAGTAATTTTAATATCTAATATATAATTAGAATATTACTAATTATAGTTAGTAAAAAAAATCTTATTTTTATTTAGATAAATATTTATCTTATTAAATTATTCTTATTTAATAATAGTATTAATAGATTTATTTTTATCTTTTTATCTATTCTTTTAAATTTTAATAATTTATTTAAAGATATTTATACTTAATAGTAAAAATATTGGCTAAATAATAATATTTATATTTAGAAATTTTTATTAGTAGTATTAATAGATATTATAAAGATTTTATATATAAAGATCTAACTAGTTTATATCCTATTCTTATTATAAGAAAGATTTAAAGATTTTAAGCTTAGATTATAGATCTAGAATAATACTAATAATATATATAATTTTTTTAAATCTATAGGTTTAGTTATAGAAGTTTTAAAGATAATTATAAGTAGTCTAGTAAGTCTTATATAATATATATTTCTAAGAGATTTATTTATATTTAAATTATATTATATAACTATCTAAACTATTAAATAGATATTTATATATCTAAAATGTCTGGGAAAAATTAATAAAAAATAATTATAAAAAGAATTTAGAAGAATAATATATCTAGTGAATAGTAACTCTAATATATTTTAATAAAATATTTATTATTAACTAAAAATTATAAAATAAATTAAGTAGATATTTAATATATTTTTAATTAGTTTTATAAATTTTTAATATCTTAATATTCTTTTTTATAGATATTAATATAAAGTAATTAATTATTTTATATAATAATAATATCTACTTAAGTATAAGATAGATTAAATTCTAATAAATATAATAGTTAAGTTGTAAAGATAAAATATTCTTTTTTATATTTTTATTAATATTAATAATTTTTTAAGATTGATGGAAAGTCGCCTGATGTTTTAGATTAGTATTAATAAATTTTATAATTTTTTAAATCTAGATAGATTAGTTAAGATAATTAAAGATTTATTAATTAGAGTTATTAATCTTTTATATTATATTAATTAGTCTAGTATTTATTATATATATCTTCTTATTATCTTAGATATAAATAATATTATTATTTTTTATTTGAATATAGAGTTTAGAGAAAAATTATTTAATAATATTATAAAGAGTATATATAAAATAAAAAAAATAATATTAACTTTCTAAAAACTTCTATATCTTATTATTAAAGATATAAGTAGGATGGTTTTTTTTTAGTTCTTAATAAATAGTTTAAAAAAATATCTTATTATTTATTATATTATTAGTTATAATACTTAGTATTTGATTTGTTAATTCTAGCTTATAGAGAATAGCTAAGAAAGATTTTAATAGATTAATATTATTATATTTATTTTAAAGATATAGGAATCTAAATATAATCTTATAGAATTAAAAGTTTTTTAAAATAAAGTATCTAGTAATCTTTATAAATAATTTTTAATTAGAATTTATTTAATTATTATAAATAATTAATATTTTATTTATAATAGGTAGGAATTATAGAAGAGTAATTTATAATTTAATTTATATCTTTATTAATTATTTCTTAATTAAATAATGGCTTAGAATTATAATTAATAGTAATAGATTTAAAATTAGTCTTAATAAGATTTTAAAAAAGGTATATTTAATAGTCTAAAAAGATAGATAATAAGTAATAATAAATTAAAGTATATAATTTTAAAAAAATATATTTATTAATAATTTAACTAGCTGGTATTATATATTTATTAATTTATAATATTAGAGAGTAATAAAAAAGAGATATATATCTTATTTTAATTAGAATTAAAATAAGATTTAATAGTCTGCTTATAAGTAATAGTATTATAATATATAAGATAAGTTTTTATAGAATTTGTATTAGCTCACTTAAGACTAGGATATATAAGAAGATTAGAATAATAAATATAATAAATAAAAGATTAATTATTAAAGATTTTTATAATTTTAAAATATTACTTCTAAATATTAGATTATTTTATAATATTTTAGATCTTATATTTTAAGCTAAGATATTTTAATCTAAAAATAGTTTTATACTATTAAATTATAAAATTTTTAAGTTATATAATCTATTCTTCTATAGAATAATTATTAGGAGTAGGATAGATGATAATAAGATATTTTTTTATTAAATTTATATATTTTTTAAGAGGTAAAAGAAGACTAGTAAGTTTAGAAGAAGAAATAATAAGAGAAAAAGATATAGAATTAATTATATTAGAAGGAAGTTCTTATTTTAGAATAAAGAAAGAAGATTTACTAGTATAAAATAGATTAGAGAGTAGATTAATATTTATTTATAGATTATTATTAAAAGAGATATCTATTATAATTAATAATTATAGAATAGAAGTATAAATAATAAAGATTAATAATTATAGTTAGTAAATATAAAAATTAAATTAAAATAAGAGAAGTAGAAAATATAAATTAAAATAAATCTAATTCTAGTTTTATATAATATAATCTTAGATTAATTCTTAAGTTATTAATATTAATATAAATTAATTAAATTATAAACTACTAATTAGTTAGTTATAATAACTTAAGATTATAAATATAGAATTAATTAATAAGTAATTTTAGAGAAAAAGAAAATATAATAGATTAAAAATAAAAAAGATGTATTAATTAAAAAATTATTTAAATTTTTAAAATTAATAGTATTTATTAGATTATTAAGATTTATATTAATTTATTATATATAAAATCTAAAAATACTAACTGTAGTTAGAGGAAAATAAAATAAAATAAAGATAAAAAGAATATATTAATTAAGAAATTATTTAAGCTTTTAAAATAGATAGTATTTGTTAGATTATTAGGACTTATATTATCTATTTTAAATTAAAAAATTAAAAATACTAATTATAATTATTAAATTTAAGAGTATTATAAGTCTATTACTTCTTTCTAAGACTATACTATTTGAACTTAAAATAAGGAAATAATTCTTAAGATTAGCTATAGTAAGGCTTCTTTTTTTATTATATAATAATATATCTATTTTTATAAATATTAATAGATTTATTTTGTTCATTTATTCTATAATTTTTAGTATTTTAGATATTCTATATTATATTATTTATTTATAAAGTTTTTGTTGTCTCTTTTATCTTTAAATCTAATAGTATAACTAATTAGTAATATTATTAATTATAATTAGTAGAATATTTATGTATTAGAATTGTTAGATTTTATGGGTAGATTATATTTTACTAGTATATTTATTTGATTATAAATAGTTTTTTTATTTATATTATTAGAGTTCTTTTTATTTATATTAATTTTATTAGTAAATTCTAAGGGTAATATTTTTAAAAAACTAGATTTAGAAATATATATATAAGTGGATAAAAAAAATAATTTAAATTAATTAAGTAATTTATTAAAATTATTAATATTAATAGAGATCTTATAAAATAAAAGAAATAATAATAATTTAATAAGTTGTATTATTGCTTATTAATATTTTTTTTAAATATAATTAGCATTAGCTGCTAATTATAATTAGTAAAGTCTAAAAGATATATATTAAAATAATAATTATTATAATTTTATTACTATTAATTATTTTTTATATAATTTTTTTTTTTATATTATATTTTAATATATCTAGTATGATTTTTTTAAAATAATAGTATTTCTATTTTGTCTTAATGATATTATAATTATAAAATAAGTTAGTATGAGATTTAGTATTATTTAGAATTTTAATCTTTTAGAGATATTAATTATATATAAAGTTACTATTAATATATATAAGATTATATAGGATGTATGGATACTAAATATCTATTTATAGAATGTTAATTAGTAGGTGCTAACTATAGTTAATAAGATATATATATTATCTTTTCTAAATTATTAAATAGTGTTATAGTACTAGTTATAACTAGTTTAATATATTCTAAAAGTAGCTAAAGGATTTAATATTATAATATATATTAAAAGTAGGTTAAGTATATATTAATTTTCTTAAATTCTTTAAAGTTTTCTTTAGTTAATATAGCTAGGGGCTTTTTTAACTAGAGTTTAATAATTATAATTAAAAGTATTTTAATAAATAATAAGTAGAAAGAATTAATTATTAATAGAATAATAAATATATTTTTTTATATCTTATTACTTAAAACTTTATATTATATATTTTAAAGAAATTTTATAATTTTTTTCTTAATAGTATTATTTTTTAAGTTATTATTTTTTTAAGATAAAGTGAATCTTTCTACTATAATTATATTTATAAATATAATATTATATATTTTATTCTACTAATATATATTTTTATAGAAATTAGTATTAATAATAAAAAATTATTAGTCTAGATCTATCTAAATAATTATATAATAGATAATAGATTTAATTTTATAGCTAATTTTGTTCTTAAAATTAGACTATTTATATCTAATAGAAATTAGAAAATAAAACTTGCTAATTATAGTTAGTAAGAATAAAATATATTATATAAAAAAAGTAAGAAGGTAATACTAGTATAAAAGATTAAATATTTTTATATATTATTAATTAATAAATAAAATAAGGAAATTAGAATGCTAAGTTAAATAATACTATTTATTAATAATTATTAGTGTTTTTAATTAGAATAAGCTCTTTAGTAGGGACTTATAATTTAAAGATTAATATTTTTTCTTAAATATTTATTTCCTAGTCTTACTAGTATGATAATAATTATTAATAGTTAAGAAGAATAGGAGGTATAATTTTATATTAAAATAGTTTTTAAGTAATTTACTAATTTTTTTTTAATTATTATATATAAATAGTGTTTATAAATTATTAAAGATTTTCTAAGTAAATATAAAAAATACTTTGATTTTTAGAATCTAGATTTAGTAATTATAATTAATATATTAATTTATCTATTTCTTAGTATAGAAGTGTATCTATATAATTAAATTTACTATTAATAATATTATATATAATTAATTATATAAATGCTTATTCTTTATATTAAGTAGTATAGTATTTTATAGTTAATTTTTAAAAGGTCTTATAATATATAATTATAATTATATATAGAGAATAATTAAGTTAGATTTAAAAAATATTATTAATTTATATCTTGAATTCTTTTTTTTTTAAATTCTTAATTTAGATTATAGATTCTAGTTCTTTTTAAGTAGTAATTAAATAGAAAGTAGTATATCTCTTATTATCTAATTTTTTTATATTATTTTTATTAACTAAAATAAATATTATTGCTATTATATTAAGAAGATTTTTTTTATAAATATTAATTACCTAATAGTAGTCTTAATTATAATTTAATTTATTAGTAATTATAGTTAGTATAGATTTATTAAATTTTATTTATTTTCTTTAGTATATTATTATAAAAACTTTTAAGAGCTACTATTTAATATTAATTATTCTATAAAACTAAACTTATTTTCTTAGGAATTTATATAATAAGAATTATTTTATTTTATTATTAATTAGCTTAGATTATTAATTATAGTTAGTAATATTTATTTTATAATAAGTATATTTTAAGATTTTATTTTTAATCTTTTTTATTTTCTTCTAGATTATTTTTTAATCTTTAATTTATTCTTTTAAAGTTAAATCTATATTAGAAATTTTTTTTATAGTAGAATAATTTAAAATTATATAGATTTTTAGCAAGTTTTTGAATAATTTAATGCTTATTATAATATTTAAATAATCTTTTAATATATATTAGTAAATGCTATATTAAAAAGAAATTTATAATTTGTGTATATACTAAGTATTAATAGTTTAATTATATTTTTATTTTAAGACTTTCTATAATATATTTAGTAAATATATATTAATAATAATATTATTAAGATATATTTTAACTATATTAATTAAGATAGGATTATTAGTAAGTATTATTATTTTATTAGTAGATTTTTTTATCTTGTTTATAATTTACTAATTATAGTTAATAATATTATATAAAAAACTTTAATTATTTTATTTAATATATACTTAGTTTCTTTTATTATATAATAATAAGGTTATAGGAACTCAAATATTAAATAATAATTAATTAAATAAAAGTAGAACCGCTAATTATAGTTAATAATTTTAAATTAAAAAAGCAGCTGGTTTTTAAAACTAATAATTAGAAAAGCAGCTAGATTTTAAAATTTTAAAAAAAGATATTATTTTTTAAAATTACTAAGTATATAAAAGAAGAAGAAAAAAAGGACTTACTAGTTAATAGTTAAAAATTATATAATAGAAATATTTAGTACTAATTTTAATTAAGAATAAATAAAATTAAAGTTTTTCTAATTAGGATTAATATTAAATATTTTTATTAATTATAGTTAATATTTTAGATGCTTCTTTTTATTCTAATTAATTTCTATTATTTACTAGTAAATATTAATATTTATAAAAAATATAGTAATAAATATTTTTTATTTATAATTTATATATTATTAGTTTTTTATCTTCTTTTTATTATTTAGTTAATTAATATTAAATTAATACTATATTTTATATATTTTATTAATCTAAAAAGCTATATTAATTATAATTACTAAAATAGATAGCTAGAGACTTTAACTTTAAAAATTTAAAAAAAATTAAAAAGTTTTTAAAATTTATTTTTAAGACTTTTTTTATTTATATTTTAAAGATATTACTATATCTATAATAATTTAATTATTTATTTTTATTATATATTTATTCTTAGTTTATTTTCTTTTATAATAGTTCTACTAAAAGTAATTAGAAATAGTTTATTATAGATATTAAATATTATAATATATATTTATATTTCTATGCTGCTTTAAAATTGAAGAAGAATATAATATTTATTATATTTAATTCTTATAGTATATCTTAGATTAGAGATAATAAATAGTATTATAATATATAGTATTATTAAAGAATTATTCTAATTAAATTTTTAGTTAATAATAAAAAATATTTTATTATTTAGGACTATAACTATAAGAAATCTTAGAGTTTTAGAATATATAATTTTCTTTTTTATTATTAATATTACTTTATTATTTATTTATAATAATTTTTTAAGATTATAAATATCTAGTATAATATTAATAATAGATTTTCTAGTTAAAATTAATATCTCTATTATATTCTAATTTAGCTTAAAATAATATACTTACTTAGAGATTACTTAATTCTATATCTAAATAATTCTTATTTATAAAATTATATTAGATATTTATTATACTAATATAATTATTATTTAATTATTAAATTTTAAATTAAAATTACTAATTATAATTAGTAATTTCTATTTTTATATTAAAATATCTTTTTTGGTCTATTTATTATTTAAAAGATTAAATATATTTTTTATATAGTTTTTATTAATTATCTTAATTTAACTATAATTAGTTTAGTAATAATTAGTATATTTAATATAGTTCTAATCTATCTATATAGAGATAGTAGTCTATAATAAAGTATTAGAAAATATTAGTATTAATAATTATATAGCTAGTATAATTTATTAAGTTTTAATAAGAAATAGTTTTATAAGTAATATTATCTAATTTAATATAATTTTTATAGCTATATTAGATATATACTAAAGTTATTTATACTTAATATAGGCTTGCTATAAGATCTGAGAGATAATATTAAATTAATAGTCTATAAATCTTTTAACTTAATATAAGTAAAAGTATATTTATTAAAAATAATAAAAAAAAGTAGTTATAAATACTAATTAAACTTCTAGCTAGTATTCTAGATAAGAGTAATATATAATAAATAAGTCTTTTTTTAATATTTTAAGTATATATTAATATTACTTTAAATCATAGACTATAGAATAAAGGATAAATAACTTAGTTTAATATAATATATATAATTTTCTGCTATATACTCTATTATCTTTTAAATAAAATTATTAAATTTATTATTATAAAACCTAGCTTATAGTCTTAGTAAGGAATAATTTAATATATAATAAGAAAATATAGCTCTTTTTATTATATAATAAGAATTATTTTTATAAATTAGTATTTTATTTTTAATTAAAACTTAATATTAAATATATTATATAATTATATATATTAAAATCTATATTTTATTTAATTAATAGAAAACTATTAAGTAAAAATAAATATAATTATTTCTTTAGATATTATTAATATTATTATATAATACTATAATATATATATATATCCTAGTAATATATACCTATAATATTATATTTTAGTGAAATATAATAAAAATCTAATATTCTATTATATTTTAATAGATTTTCTTATTATATATTATTATTTAATTTATTTTTACTTAGAAATTTAATTCTTTAATTAAGAATTATTAATATTTTTATAATATTTATAAATAATTTAAAATGATATAGATTAATTAGACTAAATTATAATTTAGTCTAATTATAGTTAGTAATCTCTTATTATATAATACTATAAAATAGTTTATATATAGTGAATTTAATCTAAAATTATAGTTTTAAGGTGTGGTTTGGTTCTTATATTTATATACTAAAAAACTGCGCAGTCTATTAAATAAAGGCCTGTAACCATACTGAACCGCACTTAATACATGTCTACTTTTAATATTTATTTTATTAATTATTTTTAAAGTATATATAATATTTAGGATTAATAAATAGTAAAAATAGTAGTATTATATAATTATATTTATTTTTATTTTATTTATTTTATTTACTAAATCTTCTATTAGAATTAAATTATATTTATAATAAGATATAAGTTTAAATAAGTAAGAAATAATAATTATAGAAATAATATTTAGTAGATTAATAGCTATATTTATAAATAAATTATAAATTATAAATATTAAATCTATTATAAATAAAGAATTTAATATATTATTATAAATATATAAAAGATATTTATTTCTTATAATATTATTATATTTAATAATTTTATTAGATATAGCTTCTATAATAATTATATTATTAAAAAGAAAATTAATACTATAATTTTTTTAGTTAAAATAAATTATTTTTAATAGATTAATAGCTATTTCTAGAATATAAAAATAGTTAGTAAGTTATTCTTTATATATATAACTATTTAGATATAATAAATATAAAATAATATTATTCTAAAATTCTAAATAGATAATTTAATTTATAGTTATATAAATTATATATTTATAAGACTTGCTTGAGTCTTTAATATAATAATCTAAAGATTAAATAAAGAAATTTATTATATTAGAATTAAAAATCTAGCTATTCTTATTTAAATAGTTATAATAAATAATATTAATAATAATCTTATTTTTAGAAATAATTTTTATAGCTATAATTAAGAGTATTTAAATAAGCTAATTTAAATAAAAAAATAATATTTTATTTATAAAAAGCTTAATTTTATTAGTTTCTATAATTTTATAATATAAAAAGATTAAATTTATCTTTTTATTAGAGATATCTTTATAAAAGATATATTTATAATTAGAGTATAAACTCTTATATAAGTTAATTAAAAATAATTCTTTTTTCTTTAAAGAAATAAAATCTAAAATTATTAAATTAATTTTATTAATTTTTATAAAAAAAATATTTTTTTTAATATCTTAGCTATTATTACTTATATTTTTTTTAGATTTAAATTTTTTTAAGTTATTAGTAGACTCTTATTACTATTTTTTTTATTATTTATTATTTTTTTTTTTTAAAATAGTCTTTTTCTTTATAATTATGCTTATAATAATAACTATAATCTTTATTATATTTATTTAATAAATTCTTTTTATTTTTTTTATTATTTTTATTATCTTTATTTCTATTAAAATAAATGTTTTTTACTTTTACTTAATTTATTTTAGATTTATAAAATTTAATATATATCTTTTTTTATAAAAAGATTAAAGTAACTAAATCTATAGTAATAATAGCTCTATTAAAATAACTATTAAAAAAAAAATAAGAAAAATATTTTAAAATTCTTCTAAATTATTAAATAAGAATTAAATTTTAATAAATTTAAATAATTTTTTTTTTTATAATAAGCTTAAGATAAATTTCTTTAAAGTTTTAGATATTTTAATATAGTAATTATTAAAGTTTTTATAATTATTATATTAAGTATAAATAGCTAGCTATAAATCTTTAAAGAATTATATATTATAAATAATATTATAGATTTTATTTAGAAATTTATTTAATTTATAAGAATTTTTTAAATTCTAAGTAATAATCTTATATTAAATTAATTATAATAAGGTGCTAAGAATAATACTAGTTATAATATTATTATTTTTATTTTATTTTTTTTATTTTTTCTATATTAAATCTAACTTTTTTAATTTCTTTTAAATATATAAGTAAGTCTTATTTTCTTTAGAAATTAAATTATTTAGTATAATAAAATATTTATAATCTTCTATAATAATATAATAGAAGTGTTTTATTTTAAGCTTTATAATAAGTTTTTTAGATTAGATAAGCTAATTTTCTAGTTTAATTAATAATAATAATTTATTTAATATTATTTTTAAAGAAGTTATAGCTTTAAAGATAATTAAATAATTTTAAAAATATAAATAAAAAAATAGTGAGATATAATTATTAATAAATAATAGATTAATATTAATTTAATATTTAAAGAATGATTCTTTAGGCTTATAACTTATTAATATATAAAGATTTATAAAAAGAAAAAGAATATTACTTAATTATATAATCTAACTAATAATTATACTAGTAGTAGAAATCTTTTTCTATTTATATCTATTATCTACATACTAATATTTCTATTCTAAATATCAATTTCTTGTAACTCTAATATAAAGTAATTTAGTTAAAAAGCTATATTAAATATTAAACCTGCCTTTATATATAGTAATCTAATACAAAGGCAGAAACGTATGGCAGAAACACACAAAGATTATTTATGCCAACAATAGTGAGTAGGTAAAGAAGACATAATCATTTGACTTGACAGACAGAATAGAAAAAATGTATGTCTCAGAAGATCTCCAGACCAGTTGATAGTTCGCATACTGGAGGTATCTTGACCACGACGACCTCGGTATGGCAAGTACTGCTTCATCCAACAAGAATTGCGTCACAAATAATTCTCTCATGCCTGACTAGTTACATAGTAAATAATGCTTAGACCATAGCCCCAAACCAAGAGCATTGCATGCAACCCTGACAGTACTAAATTAGCGTCCTGGATGCTCATTGCTCGGTAGAGTCAATTCTCAAGAAAATATGAAACAAGCAGTGTCAAGCACTTCGAAGCAACCAAAAGTACCGGACTAAAGTGATGATCTGCTAAATTCAGTTGGCCGGGGCACGTTGCATTTTGATCGCTCTTCTACTCTCGAGTCTCGTTGGCCCCGAGTTAGGGATCAGTCATCCGCTAAGCCTTAGTCGCGGTGGGTTACCTAGGTACTCCGGAGGAGCCAGCCAGTCAGAAGAAGTTGTTGCAATGAATGTCTCAATTGTGGATGCTGCTTTGAGTGCGTACCTTACGTAGTGCGTCTGTCTGTTGTCTTTGAAGTTTGTACCTGCTGGATGCACATGTTCTATGATGTCTCACTTTATGAAGATGGTATTTATGGCCGGGATTTCTTCCTTGGGATTACTGAGAATATCTCCAACTTGATTAACTACCATCATACCATCACCGGGACACTCCCTGTCGTACGAGAACAACGTTTGACGAATTGCGGCCGATTTGCATCTGTACTTCCCTTTCCATTTTCCGCCCCGAAACATCTGCTACTACGGGGTATTCTGACATTCCAACGTCAAACCTGGGGATTAACCACGTTATTAAGATTCTGTGCTTCGACGAAGAATACAGAGTTACATTCAATTTCTAATTCCTTTGGCATCACGACGCTGCCAACGCTAAAGGACGATCCCAAGTCAAGTCTAAAATCGGTGGAATCCGTGGTTTCGGCTTGAAACATTTGACCTTTTCTTCCAGGGTTGAAGTAAGTTATGCTACCCTGGTTCGGTTGATTATATAGACCCTGCTTCCCCTCTACTATTTTGGTTCCGATCAAGTCAATCGTTCTACTCATACGTACATACTAATATTTGTCTTTTACTTTTTTAGAATCACTACCCGTTATTTGTATTCATCATGCACTCGTTTGTCCCCGTCTCGCTGGTAGCGACTGCCACTCTTTTCTCTGCTGTGCAGGGTAAGTTTTCATTTCCTGCCAGATTTGAACGTACTCTAACCTTTAACCAGGAATTGAAATCCTGAAACCCGCCTCCGGTGACACCGTCGACGCCACCCAAGGCTTCGACGTCGTCTGGACCTACGACTCCTCCGACTTCACCAACTGGGAGATCGAGCTCGCCAACCCTACGCCCGGAAAGCTGGTTGCCACCGATGTGACCCAGGCCCCTATCTCGGGCTCCGCAACGTCCACGTTCTCCTACCACGTCGCTGCATTCACTGGCGTCGCCGATGGAACCAACTACCACGTTGTCTTGGACCCCCGAAATGGAGGTACTGGCGCATTCCCCGAGTCCGGGGAATTCACTATTGTGAACGGTGGTGCTGGATCGACAACCACTACTACCACCAGTACTTCTACTTCGGGCTCGACGACATCGACTGGAAGCACCACTTCAGTTTCCGTCACATCTACAGGAACCAGTACTAGCTCCACCCCTCCCATATCTCAGACCACCACCACTACTACTACCAGCAGTAGTAGTAGTACTCCAGTGATTACAAGCAGCAGCTCACCAATTATAGCATCTTCAACTTCAACTTCCACCTCTACAGGGTTTGCCTCCCTCGTCTTTTCCTTATCATATCAAACATACTAACGATATTCAGATCAACAACCTCCGTAACCGGCATCCCAACCAGCGCCACCGTCGTCCCGCCCATTTCTGTTTCTACCGGCGGCTCCAACAGCACCATCACCACCTCCAGCACCAGCTTCTCAACCTTCATCTCCGGATCCGTGACCTCCCTGATCCCTCAATCGACCATCATCAAGACCACCGTTGTTCCCGCCGGCGGCCCCACAACTACCAGCACTGGAAAGGCTACTTCCTCGCCTACTCTTCCGAATGTCGCTAGTGGAAGCGCTGTTTCGTCAGTTGGATTGTTGAGTAGTGTCGTTGGTGCTCTTTTGGGTGTTTTCATGCTATAAGTGAACTTTGGAACAGTTGACGTTGAAATGATGTTTTGGGTATGGGAAAGAAAGGAGAAGAAGGGCAATAATCCGCTAGACGGATCTTTTTTTTTACTATGTTTTATCAGATTTCAAAGTGTGCTTCTGCGAATGTACACATCTGAATAATGATAGCGAATATGAACCAGAATGTACATAGTTTTGATTGGTGCAGACAATCGTCTGAATATGTTCTGATACCCAAATATTCTATCTTGATGCTCCGTATTTACCAACATATGCCTATAAAGTTCGTATATTATTCTAACGTTCTAAGATCATTCCTTGCCAACGACATAGCGGCTAATCTTCATACGTATCAAATGCCCGGATCAATTCTGCAATCAACATTAGCATGACTCTTATCATGTCAAAATAAGGGGGAAATACCATAGTAAAAAGCCAACCCCTCCAAATGCACAGCCATGTCAATTCTCTCATCAACCGTATGAATATTCTTGGTCCCATCAGGGCGGATGGGACTAAATCGCCAAATATTGCGTGTCAAATTCCAGTAGAACCGTGTATCGGTGTTACCAGTCATGACGTCCCCGACAACCAGCACTGTCTTGTTGTCTGACGCTGGCAGGGACTCAAAAAACTGCCGAGTGACGCCGGACATACGGGTCCAGATCGCATCGGAGGGCGACGTGGGACTGATCGGTGCTGGTTCAAGTGCCAAAGAGAAATCCGAGATATCGAGATGATTGTTCGCTTGCGATTTATCGCCTGCACCAAACGCGGAGAAAGTGAGGTTGTGGGCTTTGGCGATGGGCGTGATGATGTTGATGGCGCGGGCACGGATGATGTCTGTGTTTTCGTGTATGGCGACTCGGTAATTTACGGTTGCGTTAATCTTTTCTGGTAGTGCGTTGATTTTCACGCCGCCGTTGATCAAGTCGGCTGCTTGGGAGGTCTGGTACAGGAAACGGACCGGATCACCGCGTGATGCGGCGAGGGCTTCAGCTAGACCGGTGTAATCGGATGATTCAAGAGCGGACCAGAGCCAGGGCTCGACGAAATCGGGTGAATGTTTCGCTTGACATGTGAGTCCTTGTCGGGATGGGTGCGACAGATCAAGTCGGGGAGTGAATAGTTCTTCTCGCTCAAGATGGTAGATAATCTCGGAGATGATTCCGATACCAGTGTGTGGTGGTGGAATCGATGAGTGACCGCCATCAATGCTGAGAGAGATGTGAATATCAATCGAACCCTTCTCGCCAACACCTGCCATGGCATAGATTTTGTCTCCGAAGGTTTGAATGCCCAATCCACCTTCGTCGATGATAAACTCAAAACTGTCCTTACCGTAGCGCTTCTCGAGATGTTCGGCAAGACAGCCGGCTCCCTTCCAGCCCTTTGATTCTTCGTCGTAACCAAAGGAGAGGACAACGGTACGTGTCGGAGCCCAGCCCTGTTTCAGCAGATCCTCGACTGCGGACAAGACACCAATAAGAGTGTTCTTGCAGTCGCTGGAGCCTCGGCCCCAAAGCCATTGGCCGTCATAGTGGCCCGAGAATGGAGGATAGGTCCAGTCATTCGGGTCATCGATGGGGACGACGTCTTGATGGGCCATGAAAAGCGCGGGTTTCAGCGCTGAGTTGGTGCCATTGAAGGTATACGCAAGGCCGAAACGATTAACTTTTTCGACTTTGCCATATGAATGTCTGCATTCGTTAGTTTGTGCTCTATTTCAGATAATAAGTCAACGTACACTAAGGGGAAGAGCTTAGCCAGTTCATCGTGCAGGTCGAGGAAAGGAGCATAATAATCGCTCCATGGATCATCCTCCAGCTCCGTAGAAGTGCTAGGAACCTGCACAACACGCGACAAACGCTCGACTTGCTTCGACCGATAGGAAGAATCTTGAATAAAATCTAGCGAAGAGTGCAAACCGTCCTTTGGCGGTGCAATTTTTGGTGGAAGCGGACAGACATCGTCGCCTGGTGCATCTATGCTGATAAGAGTGTTGCCGTTACTAATTTGTTGAGGGTTTCCAATCGGGGTTTGGCCGAGGGATGAAACTGAGCGCGAGACTGCCCCTGTGGCTAGGATGGGAGTCAAAATCACCGGAACACGCATTCTGGGCAATTATGATATGGTATTGTATTCAAGCAGACCTTCGCATCAAGATTGAAAAGAAAGAAAAGGAAAAAGAAGAAGGAAATGCCGTGATTGTTTCCCCTCATGGTGAATCCGGGCCTATCTTATCGCCAACTGACTAGCCCAGCCCTAATCGCCTTTAGGAAGGTCGATCCAGTCCAACTTCTGCTAATTATTTTGGAGCTAGATGACTGGTCAATTGGCTGTTTATCACTGTACTACGTAGAATGGGTCCTGGGTTTGATTAAATGTTGGCCTCGGGACATTGCTGGAAGTTGGAATAATGATCACTGGCGTCATGACTCATGATACTGTGTGACTTGTTGTATGCTGGTACACTTGATGCTCATCTCCTTGCTGATCATTTTCCTACATAGAATTTGTTGTAACCTTGGATGAGTAGGTCTTCAATTGACGTATTTGCAATATTGGAATGACTGCTGAATGAAAGCTGCACCGGCAAAGTCACGTTTGTTGAACGACCTCTTCCACAGTCCGCTCAAAAGTGCCCATCACCTCTTCCATCAGAGAACCCTCAACGATACCATCTAACCAAGAAAATCCGACGTTGAGAGATCCACCATCGCCAGTGACAAGCGACACTTCAATTGCAGCTCCAACAACATCCGCGCTTTGACTGAATATACCTCTTCTAATCTTCCAACTGCTGTTCGCGTCACTATCGTGTTGACCAATTCCAAGGGTGCCGATGTTGGAAAACTCAAAGCCCACAGCTCTCCATGTCGATGTCTCTTGGGGATTGTTTTGCTCACTTGTCACGTGATGTGTTGGCGCCGACGATGTATATCTTATATCATTACTTAGGCAGCGGTCTATTTGTTTTGAGCCTAGCTAAGTCCCATATCATAACAGGGACCATCCGCAAGCTCTCGAAGTCGCAATTCATCAGTTCCAACTCTACTCAACATGGCTATGGACGCAATGGCCAACTCGCAGATCGATCAGGAGTTGAGGGAGATGCACGACACGCAGATAAGTCAGGAGTTAGAAGAGATGAGCTCATCAATACCATCTCTTCCCGATTCTTGGTCATCTCTCCAAACGCGAGCTAAGACAAAAGTCGACAACTATCATGAGGAGACACGAGATAGGACATTGAGTCGCGTCTTGGAAAGTTTCATTGACCACCTACCTAAGCATGGCAGCAAACTTGTTTGCAAGTACATCATCGATCATGAAGATCGAATTCAAAGGCTGGGTGATCATTTGCTTAATGCACTTCTCATTCGCAGTCAGTTCCCTCGATTTATAGTACAACTATGAAAACAGCTAATATCAAAGTTAGCGCAAGGAGACTCTGGCAAAAATACTACTGTGACTCCCGGCCCCTTTGACTCAGACGATGAGGAGGTTGCACAGCACATGGAAGCCTCGGTCCCTCGACAGCAGGCAGTGACTAAAAGACATTGTTTGATACGAGATCAGTATCGATGCATCATCAGCGGACAACTGGATGCAATGAGCCGTGATAAGTTTCCAGACGTACCCAATGCCGATTGGTTAGAGGTAGCCGGACCTACGAATGCCACTCACATCATTGCATATCGACTTGGCAAGTTCGATGATTCTAAAGGCGTAAGTTTATGGTCCGTTCCTATTTTCTAGTACGTCTACTAAGAACAACATAGGAGAAAGAGATATGCTACGTTTGGAAAAGTCTTTATGCCTTGTTTCCAAAATTGAAATCAGTCATCGGGCAAGAATCGGTCAACGAGGAAAGAAATGTGATGACGACTGCCGAAGATTTCAATCGTGCCATTGGCACATTTCGCCTTGCCTTCGAAGGAACAGTAGGTCTCGTATTAAGGATTATGATGAATACTTATGCTAATTGAACTAGGACGAGCCGAATGTCTACAAGCTCGTGGATTACGGACTTTTTGGAAAGGTAAAGAAACAACTCCCAGAACCAAATGCACAGGGGGAGAGAGTGGTTCGTTTCACCAAGCCATCGAATGTGAAATGGGAGCTTCCAAGTCCTGAAATTCTTGCTGTGCACGCCACACTTGCCCGAGTTCTGCATGCCAGTGGCATGGCAGAAAGAGTTGAAAAGATGTTTCAAGATCGAGAGGAATATCGTGAGGAAATAAAAGACATGCATGTAATGAGCGATGAGGTACCTGGGGTTTTGGGAGAGCGTTTGTTACTTTTTGCGTATCGTTGACTCAAGTTACGAAGCATCGCTTTTGATGTCTATCTCAGCGGAGACACAACTTACCGGCGAAGCGGAGGTTTCTAAAAGCTTCCTTGTCCTTCATGACAGACAACTTCGATACTGAGGACCGCTGAATTTCGTCCAAGGACTCGCAAATAGTCGAAAGGCACGACTTCAGCAATTCAAATTGACTTGATAACAGTGCTTCTAGGTCTCAACATCGGAGATCATCTTGGCCCCTACTTATTCATAATATAGTCCATTATGGTGCTTTCTGTTGATTCTTTCCGCGCTGCCATGCCTTGTCGAATGAGGGGGTAAAGCCATGGGTGTTGCGAGATTGCGAGGACTGTATCCATCCCTTAACTACCATGATAGGATTCGTGCATCTTACACAGCCAATGAGTTCGCTCAAAATCGGGGAGGCTTATTAGGTCCATATTCGTGTTCAGGGTGCTAGTCTGAAGAATTAACCTGGTTGCCTGATAAGTAGTACGTACGTACGTATTTCCCTAGATTCTAGGATTGAGCCATCATTTAAATTACCCTAAGTACACCACCTCTCGGCACGCTGAATTTCTACTACAGTGCAGTGGATCGATTGATTGAGACGAAATTGTTCCCGAAAATTCGGAAATACGAAATGGCCTTCCATGCGTACGCCCCCTACTGCAACGTATCGTAAAATCTGTGATGGCTGTTGGGCCTGTTGTACATTGGCATTGTACGATTTCAGAAAAAGGTGCTGGCACCTCAACGCCCTTGTCTACTCGAGTAGTCATTGAAGTGGAAAGGATCAATCGGAAGTGAAGAAGGATCAATCTGAGGCTGCCAAGCAGCGTCAGCCCTTGGCGAAACGAACTGTCCAACCAGTTTCTGCGAAAGTCTGAAGAATTGTCGAATTTGTGGAATACTTGAGGCTTGAATCTCTTAGCGGCAGTTGCGTACCTTGTTTTTGCTAGAAGAACTATTTTTAAGTCTCGGTTTTCCATGTCAGCTCGTTTCACATCCCGTCGTATTTGTTGATCGTTCGTATAGCCTCGTCACTCATTATTTTTCTTAAATACAGTCAATCTTTATCCAATCGCTCGTTTACATTTTATCAATACTTATCGACATCCTGGAAAATGCTTCGATCTACCTTACTCCTCGTCGCCGCCACCGGTGTCTCGGCCCTCGAACTCGGCTGCTTCTCCGACACCAGCGAAACCCTCTCTCATTTCGTCAACAATGGTTCCTTTGTTTTCCAGTCAGCCGGATACTGCCAACGGGCCTGCGCCGGTATGGTACATAGCTACTATGCGCTAAAAGACACTGATTGCTGGTGCGGTGATGCGATTCCGCCTGTCAGTGATATGGTCGACGATAGCAATTGCAATATTCCTTGTGCTGGTTATGCGGCCCAGAACTGTATGTTTATTCTCAGTTGGAACAAGACTCGATGTTCTGTTCCTTTGTGGATTTTGCTAACAACCCGATTTTCTAGGCGGCGGAACCCATGCTTTTGATGTCTATCTCAGCGGAGACACGACTTCGATTGAGAGTATCGCCAGCGGATACTCGGCCGCCGCAACGGCTTCAGCCACAGTCGTTGCCTCAGACAGCACCACTATCCCAGCAACCGCTACTGCTGCGTCCTCGTCTTCGGCCTCGGTTTTGGCTAGCTCTGCTCCTACTACCTCAGCAACTACCAAAGCATCATCGTCTGCTGCGGTTGTCCCATCGTCGACATCGACGAGCACGAGTGTACCCACCGGCGCCGCCGCGGCGGTTAATGTGCAAATCGGGTTTGGATTGATGGCTGGGTTGATGGCTCTTACGCCTGCGCTGTAAATTGATAGTCTTATTACGATCTGAGATTACAGTGAATGCATAAGTCTGGCCTCCGGCCGGACTGGTTGGGATAGTAAAAATATTCTAGAGACATGTAAGGATAACTATTTGATACCAAATAAATGTAACAACCTTCAATGTGTACATTGTCTATGACTTTTAGATGCGGTAAGAGCATCCTCGGCATTATTCATACGAAGATATGGTTGCTACTCGCTATAATGATGATTTAAGTATAGCTATTAGGGTCATGTTGATGTCGGATGTAGTCCGGCCCGGCGGAGCAGTTGAAATATTCTATTCCTAGATACACATTTCAGAACGCCAGATTATACCTGGCCGAAGGGCTCTTCATAGTCAAGGTGAGATTCATCTATTGCCCTTTTACCTGTGAACATGACAGTTCAGCCAAAGGAGACTTTGGGGTATCAAAATACGGCATTAGGGTTACGGCCAGGATATCGGGGCGAAGTCCGGCTTTTCGTGATAACAAAATCAGATCCACCGACCCACCAGGACTTAAACTCTTTAATCGAGGAGGAAAAAAAGACAAATATACAGCTATGAAACGGCAAGATCCCATCAGAAAAAGAGGAGGAAATGGCGGAAATAAAAGCCGTCCAAGCACCACCTCTCAATGCGCCCACCTCAGACAATATATGCGACCTCTGGGCCATAGATGCAACGTGCGAAATCGTGCTGGACACCAAATACCTCTTGCAACCGGAGATTAAGGGCCACGAGAAATTAAATTTGCCGACATTTGCATTCTACATCTATAACCCGCGACTTGATAAGCGTGTCCTCTTCGATGCGGGGATACGTAAGGACTGGTGGAATTTGACCCCTAAAGTCGTGAGTGCGATTACCTCAGGCGGCGTTACGGGTTTGTTGGTCAAGGATGAAGTATACGATACTCTAGCGGCGCAGCATCGGTCCGCTAGGGACAGAAAAGAGGAGAGTATCGTTGATCCGGATACGATTGATGCTGTAATATGGAGTCACTTTCACTACGACCATGTGGGCAATATTCAGCGATACCCCAAATCCACCAGCATCGTCGTCGGTGCCGGCTTCAAGGAAACTATTCTACCGGGCTTCCCTATTCGCAAAGATGCGCCTCTATATCAAGCTGACTTTGAGGGTCGTGAATTGATTGAGATCTCCTTTGATGATGGATTCAAAATCGGCGAATATGAGGCCCATGACTTCTTTGGGGATGGAAGTTTTTATCTTGTGAGAACGCCTGGACATACAGTCGAGCATATATCGGGGTTCATTCGAACAACGACCGATACATTTGTGTTTCTTGGTGGTGATATTTCACACTTTCCAGGCATGTATAGACCGACGGCGTACAAGCCTATGCCTACAACTCTGCCGATTGAGACATATCTTGACTCGCGATTACCGGTTCCTTGTCCATGTTCAATGTTCACCCCATGTCATCCAGACCATAATAAAGAGGATATCGACGATCATGCAGCGCGGACTCGGCCATTCTATCAACCGAATGAGCAGTCGTCTTGGTACCATTCCACGGCTATGGCCTCGCGCACGGTTGAGTCCTTGCAAGAATTCGATGCCGATGAGAATGTCTTTGTGGCGATTGCACATGATAATGCATTGAGAGATGTAGTCGATATATTCCCCAAGGGAAAGATGAATGATTGGAAAGCAAAAAAATGGGGAGAGAAGAGTCATTGGCATTTTGTAAATGAGTTGCCGGTGGATGGAAAGTCGGGGAGGGTGATGCTTGTGGATGGGCTTATCAAGGAGGGGAAGCTTTACCAGTAATCATCCCTGCGTCCCCAGAACGAGCTTGTTGATCATAGTAAAGGATGAAGTCATCTATTCGTAGATGCGAGCATGTCTAGAATGTAACGTAGTAGTCTGTGGGAACGACCGCGTGTTAAATGTGTCACAGACCTGGTAGCTGGTGGAGTTCCCCGCAGATGTATGTCCTTTGTCCGGGGGTATTTAGACATCCCTTGACTCACCCATTCCCCGAGTTGAGATCGAAGATACTTGTCAATAAACCATCGGGACATAACTATGGACAAGCTTTCAATTGCAGTAATTACGGGTGGTGCAGGTGACATTGGCCTGGCAATCGCCAGACATTTAGCTCAGACACACTCTGAGATTGTTCTTCTGGACATTGACCCCGACAAATCTCGCCAGGCCATTCTCAATCTTTCTCCGGAAATCGGTGAAAAGATAACCAGTATCAAATGTGACGTGACCGATCCATCGGCATTATCTCAGGCAGTTGATACTTTACTCTTTATGAAAGGAGCGAGTCTAAAAACACTTGTCAACAACGCAGGCGGCACAATGATTGCATCTCTTCAAGAGATGAATCCCTCTGCCTGGAAAGCAGAGATGAGCTTGAATCTCGATGCGGCCTATTTCTGCTTCCATGCATTTGCAGAGGCCCTGAAAGAAAGCCAAGAACCATGCAAGAGCGTCATCAACATATCATCTGCCAACGGAATACTTGGCACATTCGGTAATCCAGCCTATAGTACCGCAAAAGCAGGCCTGATACAGTTCACGAGGACCATAGCCTTGGAGTATGGCAAGTACGGGGTTAGGGCTAATGTAGTTGCACCCGGAACAGTCATGACGGATGCTTGGAAAGAGAAGATGGAAAGTAATCCGAATGTGTTTGAGGATCTGAAGAAATGGTATCCTATGGGTCGATTGGTTGAGGTTGATGAAGTAGCTGGTGCGGTGGCATTTTTGGCGAGTGAGCAGGCTACAGGTATAAATGGAGTTTGCCTGCCGGTCGATGGAGGATTGACGGCGGGAATGCCGCCTGTTGCGAGGAGTTTTGGCGTGAGCGATTTGCTTTGACCGCCGCTTGCTTGGATTTTCGATGTTCAGCAGAGCTGTAGCTTTTGTTCGGTGATACAAATCTTTATTGACTCAACATCGTCTCAGACATAGTCTCAGGACAGCCGGAGCCAGGCCTTTGCTTCCAAGATGCTTGCTTAAGAGCCAAAATGGCTTCCGGAACAGTTCAAAGATCAAGCACAGCTGCTCTCCGAATTGACCTTGGATTTTGAATGACTCCCGCACTAGTCGGCTATATGTTGGAATTCGAATTGTGAAATAGGTTGCGATATTTGCACTTCCTCGATTGCTGACCTTTTGCGCACTTTTGCCGCATTTTCTAATCTTCAGAGTCACATATTGGGGTGACTGCCACAGCCAGCTTCCGTTGTAAGCCAAGAGTTTATGTAAAAAGAAACTGGACAGACCGCTTCGTATCCTTTGCTAACCAGGCTAGAGGTTATGTAGCATCGTCCAAATATAATCTCCTCGATCCGAGCAGGATAGAATCTTTTAGATGCATAGTGTGGATGTTGGTCCTCTTTCAATGTGCAGGAAGTCGGCTTGGTTCGGAACAGATATTATCGATATATTAAATCAAATCTCTTCATTGCTCAATCTCGATCGAGGTTTGTTCTCAAAAGGGGGGATCGTACCGGTAATATCTCGTTGCATGAAAGGCTACCTGCCAAAATGTCAAGATACCTACAGTAAATGCCAAGTTACGTAGTTCCGTGTACGCAGTATGCACTGACTACACATTTTAAGCCGATCAGCAGCCACCAGCCCAAATGATCGTAGTCAGCCCTTCTCCAAGTGTCTTATTGGCAGGGAGAGGGCGCCACTAAGAAATGCTGATGGCTGGGCCCGTTCTTAATGTGACCGGCTGCTCGTATTGGCCCGGGAAACAACCAGGGTGAGATCGAGATGTGAGATGTGAGATGTGGGATGTGGGATGTCAGAAGGTGATACGTGCAACAAATTCGCAGAAAGCGTGTCAAACATGAAGAGATACAAAAGTGGTGGGAGAAAAGAAGCAGGAAAGGCCGGCTAAGGCCCACGGGGAAAGTGCGCAGGTCACGAGGTCGGCCACATGAAGTTCGAGTTTCACCTTCAGCTGAAGCTTCAAACTAAAGACCCCCTCTAACTACTACTGCACACTAACTAATATGCATGAGAGTCGCTTAGGCGTGTTGAAGTCTGGCGGCGGGTCAACCTAGGCTATTGGCGACTGTTTTTATTTGTTTACACTTTACAGCATCCCAGCAGGTCGCTTGATTAAGTTGACTCCAATGGTCAAGCTTCAATTCAGCCTCATGCCCTGCTGATTTAGTGGCGGCTTTCTTGCACGAAAACGCGTCAATCGTCTTTTTTATTTTTTGCTCTTACGAGAAATTTCACAGCGAAAATTTTTCTCTATTTCCTAATCTCCAGACTGACCAGTGTTATTGTTTGTTGCTGTTCGGCTGCTGTTTACTTTGTCCGTACACCCCGCATCGTACAGGAACACACAATATCGACACCGAGAAGAACACTGAAAAAAAGTCCATGTCGTCTCTACAAGTAAATGATCCACGTTCGCGTGGTCGCTCAAAGTCGCCCAGTGGCCGAATTCGTGAACGCTCTACTTCGCGCGACAATCGGGCCCCTTCGCGATCGCCAGCACCGACCTCTCGGGCAGTCTCGTCGGGCAAGAAATACTACGATTCGGATTCCGCCGAGGAAGAACGTCGCAAGCGAACTGAATACTCAAGTCGCAGTAGCCGTAGTGACAAGAGAAGTTCCAGATATGATGATCTGTCCGACTCCGAAGAGGAATACAGGGCCAAGGCACGCACGAAAGACCGTTACTATCACTCGGATTCGGAAGATGACAAAAGCAGCAGTATAAAGAGAACACTTCAGAACAAGGCTTCCGAGTATACCAGCAGCAAGCCCTCATCGCGATATCCAGATGAAGCAGAAAAGGATCGCGCTTATCGTCGTTCGGCCACCCATGGTCGCTCACGCTATAGTGACTCAGAAACCGAAAGCGACTCTGATCTTAGCGCTCTAGCATACGGAGATACTCCTAGCCACGTGAAGCAGCAGCACCACCCAACCTCACAAGACTCCCGCTCATCGCGCGAGTCCATTACATCCAAGTTGGCTGCAAAATTAGGCGGCGCATCTTACCGCCTTGATGACTCTGCTCATGATCGTCCTGGCAGTCATCCTAGTTATGGGAAGCCAGATCAATTCACGTACCAGCAACCCAGTGCACCTGTACATGCTCAGCCAGGACAATACGTCGACCCGAGGATCCAGGCACAGATCAATGCTGGTCAAATTCCACCGGTGCTGCCTCCGGACTGGGCTCCTATTCCTCCTAGTGAAATGCCTGGTTATGTACCACCGGGTGCTCACCCACCAAGCTCGCAGTCCATCCCAGGCGCTTTTCCAGGCGGATACCCTACGACTACTACCGCGCCTCCTACCACTCATTATCCCCAAAGTCAAGGATATACAACAACGCAGTCATACGCAGCCCCGGGTCAATACCAATACGCCAACCCAGATCCAAATATTCGATACGCTTCCAAGGGCAATGAACGACAAGCATATACAGCAAGTGCGCAAAACCAGTATGCTTCTCAAAAGCCCGCTTACACCGCAAGTACTGAGCCGCAGTTTCTCGAAATTGCACCGGGTCGTTCTCGAGCTGAAAGCGTAGGTCGTCAAGGTCGCCCCCATAGCCTATCTGTATCCAGCAATCTCTCAGTGGGTGGTGGAATGGGTCCAGCAGCTGGTGGTCGCCCGCCAGCTAGTCCGCTACTTGAAGCATACAAAGGAACATACCAATCGATCTCTCCTATGCCATCGCCCATTGCACGCCCAATTGGACTAGCTCGTGACTCGGACATCTCCGATCTCGAAGAACTAGGAGGATCATCCGGGTCTGATCGACGCCGAAAACACAAGTCCAGCCGATCAAGAGACGAACGCAAAGAAAAAGAACACGAAAAAGAGCGCGAAATCGAGAAAGAAAAGGAACGCAGACGCCATTCGAGACACTCCAGTCATGCGGGTGAAGAAGTTATCACGATTGCTCCAGGCTCGGGCCGGAAGAAGGTCGCTTTCTATGATCCAGAGGATGACGCAGTAGCGCTGAAAGATGCGCTATCTCGTCATACCAGTCTCGATACCAGACCACTCATGGAGATTTTGCCGAATCTTTCCAGTGATCAAATGTTGACCTTGCGCGCAGAGTATAAGAAACACGCCAAAGTTCATAACAAGGGTATCAATATCGCGAAACATATTAAGCTGAAGCTGGGAAATACATCTTTTGGAAAAGTGTGCTATGCGACTGCGCTAGGGAGATGGGAATCCGAAGCCTACTGGGCGAATTGCTATTATCAAGCAGGCACGTCACGACGCGAGCTGCTCATTGAATCGCTCATCGGCCGCAGTAATGCCGAGATTCGTGAGATCAAGAGCTGTTTCCGTGATGCGCGATACGCCGACAGTCTTGAGAAATGTATGAAGGCAGAGCTGAAAGCTGATAAGTTTCGGTATGCCATTCTGTTGGCCCTCAGCGAACAACGGCAGTCTGAAAAGGAGCAAGTCAGTTCTCGAGAAGTGCAGGAGGATGTCGTTGCGCTGCGTCGGGCGGTGACCTCGCGAGAGGGTGGTGAGACAGCTATGATAGATATAATCTTGCTGCGCAACGATGCACATTTGAGGGAGATTATGAGAATGTATGACCATGCATACAAGTCGAACTTTGCCAAGGATGTGATCAAAAAGTCGCAGAACCTCGTTGTACGTATCTCTTCCTCTCTGTCAATGGACACTATACTAACATCTTGACAGGGGGAAACACTCGTCCACGTCCTCAACGGCGCCGTCAATAGACCAATGCGGGACGCTCTCTTGCTGCATCAAGCAATCCGCGAATCTCACAGCAGCAAAGAGCGCTCCGAACTCCTCATTTCTCGCCTCGTGCGTCTGCACTGGGAGCCGAAACATTTGGAATTGGTTAAAGAGGAATACCGCTACCGATACAAAGAGCGCGTTGAAGAGGGTATTGCGCAGGAGGTTATTACGTCGAGCGGAGGCAGCGAATGGGGAGAGTTTTGTATTGAGCTGGCTCGGAGTTCGTCCAAGATGGTGGCCTAAACTGATACGTGTGTCCTTCCACGGTATATACCTCTCTTTTTCCTGCTTGACGGAGTTAATGAAAAATGAAATTTACATGTATGTACGACTGAAACTGAGATATAATGAGTTATGCAATGATGATATGATTTTTCGAACCAACTAGTATGACGCAGATTCAGTGAGTAGAACAATAGTGCCTTGCTGAGTTCTACTCAGTATTTATCAAATTAGGGTTACAATTGCTCATACTTCCAGGCCACTCGAGAGGCTGCCATGGGAGTTGCTGCGCTGGTTGCAACGCTGACAACTCCAGTAACGAAGACGGAGACCCACGTTATGTCTGTGGCGCCGGTCGAAATTACAGTTGTTCCGTGATTGTTGCATAAAGATAGGAGAGGAATGTTACAGATGAATCTTATACGCATGTGCTTTTCAATTCAAAATTGTGCCATAAAAGGACAAAGTAACATGGTGGGAATCAAAACATCAAGAAAGAAAAAACCTTGGCAGGGAATAGACACTGATAATACAAATTTCACGTCAAGTCACCTGAGTATAAGTAATTTGAGACGCGATCGTTTATATTCCCTGCAGTACTCAGGCATGGCCACTGAGAAAAGAGTTATGGCTCATATGTCACATCGATGCAGTCTCATGACTCGAAAACGAATTGGAAGAAAAGTATGGTGCAGTGTAGAGGATCAATCGATCATGGATCGGCACCCGGCCAGAAGTAGAAAGGAAATGGAAATAAGGAAATTGTTGTATAAGAAAGAATGAGCGTGAAAGTTGGCAAGAACCCGCTTCGTGAAAAAGATAAGAATGAAATCCTCAGTCACGACTATCGATTTGCGCGACCACTTTTCGATGGTGGAGGTCCATAGCGTCCGGTATGGCTAGGCTTGCTAGGAACAGCCTGTTTTATATTCAATCGACTTGTGCGCCAACGTTCATAGCAAACCTCGCGGCTAGCTTCGCGCAGCTCAGCACGCCAGTCCTTGAAGACAGACTCTTTGAGTTTCACGAAATCGCAATGCTCCGGGTTATAAGGGTCTGCATAGCCCCATGGGAAATGTCGGCCGAGAGGTAGATCCGGGGAATCCAAAGAATGCGGGTCTGGTGACAGGATAGACAGAGGTATGAAAGGCGTGTCGGTGGTGGAAGTAATCGAGACGGAGTTGTTTGACCTGTGGCTCCGTGTAGGAGACGCTTTGGGGAGTTTCTCCTGTAACTCGGCATCTTCTCCTGCCCCGGTTTCGGTCACATCTTCCACCTTGTCCCCCTTGTCCTCGGATGGTCCATTCTCCGCGACTGGCGTAATATTAGAGTCTTCATCGTCATCATCGTCGTCTGCAGCGGCTTCTGAGTCTTCTTCCTCCGCCTCTTCCAATATGAGAACCTCCAATGGATCGATCCTGGCCTGTTTCAAGCTATCCCAAACCGCCTTCTTCAAGTATGCCATGTGCGCAGTGGTGATGGTGTCAGCTTTACTAATAACAGGGACGACGGCTGTCTTGCCCTGCATCACGCGAAGAAATTGGAGATCGATTTCCTCGTCAAGGATACCGACGACGCGCGATGAATTGGTGTATTTGCCATTAGCTTGTCCGGCGGCTTTTTGAGCCGCGGCGAGGTTAGAGTCCAAGCGGACAGGGTCGAGGATCCAAAAAACGCAGTGAATGTGAGTGTCGCGAGCACCGGGGGAGCGCACGACTTTCATTTCCTCCATCAAAGTGTCCTCGAACTTGCTCTCCAAGAAAGCCGTGATATCACGTAATTGTAAATCGACGACATTCTTGTCCAAGCCTTCGGAATCCCATAGTGTAAGACCGACTCGTTCGCCTTCAATCTCAGTCTCGAGATAGTGAGATGTAAAATTGGGGTTGGTGGACGAATTGATTTCCTCCAAGATATCTTCAGAAGAGCGAATGGGGAGTTTGTTTGGAGGGAGCGCAAGGGATCTGCGCAAAAAGTTGAGAAACGACGTCTTTCCGCTGTTCTTAGCACCGACAACTAGGAGACTTTCGGAACAATTAGTTTGGATGTCACGATGCACGTGGAATGCAACTCACTTGTAAGGGGTAGGATCCTTGCGTCGTCGCAGTCTGCGGGGACTATTGATCGTGCTGACTGCGCTGCTAGCATAGCTGTAACGACCACGATGAGTCATGCTCTCAGTTCGTGCATAAGGATCGATTGCTGGTGGCGGCATGCTGAGATGCGCAGTGCTTGTCCTATTCTCAGGAGCTGGAGCAGGCACGTTGGCGACTTGTTCCTCTCCTCCGAATGTCTGCATTCTCGGGGCTGGTGCGAGATCAGGGAGACGCGGGGCTTGCTTTGGAATCGACTCGCGCTGGCGACGGAGCTCTTCTTCTCTCAGTTGTTCTTTCATCTTCCTGCTGACTTTGCCGTTGGAGCTCTTGCGCTCAGAAAGCGGTTCAGTTGATTTCGAGCGACGCAAGAATCCCAGCGAGGATCTGCGTGAAGCAGCGTCCAAGTTGTTTACGCTTAAACGAGTGGTGCTGTCATTGGCAGAAGACGAGGGAACGGCGTCAGAAGGCGGCGGTGGAGGAGGAGAAGAAGGGAGAGGAGGCTGACTGTTGCCAGATTGGACGGCGGCCATGCTGGTTTGTCTCAGAAGGGGAAGGAGCGAGCTTTCCTGTTTGGGCGTCCTGTCTGCGGCGGGGAAACAATTAGACAACCTCAACTAAACAAAAACACCAACACAACGTCCTCTATTTATTCTCCTTTGTTCGCGTTACAAAAGACGTACAGACAGCGGATCTGTGCCTGGGCGCTGTACAACACACGATAATACGGTAATAATGATCGGGGCACCAGTCACTCACGAGTCACAATTGATTGTACACACAGCTGGCTGACTTGACGTTGACAGGGTGTGGCTCGACGGTGTCGCAGACGGATTTGCTAATTTCCTATCGGTCTGTTGAGTCGATTGTGAAACAGCTATTTCTCCTAGGCGATGCAATGACCAAATGCTAGGTCACTGGCTTTCTTTTCGGGTGCAAGTCGACGGTAAATACTGCGGTTGCGTACCAATCAACGAGGCGACAATCACGAGTCCAGCAAGCGAGCGTCTATATTCAGACCTGGGCCAGGGGCTGACGTATGGAAATAAAGAAAGCAATCGAGAGACGGACCGGCTCTCGCTGATAACACAGTCACCGCGTCTGATACAAGATGGTGGTGGTCCCGCTATAGAGAAACGAACGACAAGCGGGTGAAAGGAGGATAACGAAGGAGACGACGTCAAGGAGAAGATGGTGATTCTCTTCACATATGCAGTACTCCGTACAATTCTCACGAGGTTTTCCACGCTTGTCCTACCGTCTACGAATATGGTGTTCTCCACCCGCTAACTGCATTTTGAGCTTAGTTAGGCATTTCCGGAACCTCTGTCCCTGGCGCTTTCCCCAATCAACAACTACGAAGTCCAAACAGTGCGAAGCTGGGGAGTCGGACAGCACGCCAGAACTCAGGGGCTCCCGTTTCAGCCAGCTTGTGCTCCCCACTTGTCCAGGCTCAAGCTGTCGTTGGTTAACGCGATGACGCCGTCAGCCACTAGGCGTCCGGCGCTGCAAACCACCTCCTGAGCCTAGATAGGATTTGGCGTTGTCTCCAGATTGCTGTTGACGAGTATTTGAGTTTACATGAGTCGGTCAGTGAGTACAAAATGAGATACGCGACAATGTTCTTGTTGCCGACCGGAGGATTCCGCACGATCTTGACAAAGCACCGCAGGAGACTCTCGTGGCATGTCTCGAGCATAAAGACAATTACTTTTCCGTCTCCACAATGGCACGTTCTCTCTCTGATTACGCAGCACGGACACCGGCTCGACACGCCAATCACAAAATGTCGCAGTGAGCTAGCCTTCGGTACCTGGTGAGATCACGTGCCAGGCACTCAATTCAGGGGCTTTTTCGAAGTTCTCGGCCTGGGCTCTCATTGCGATCGCAGTTTTGATGCCAAATCTGGTAACTACAGCTGAAACGGCTGGACCTGCAAATCTTGATTTACAGTGGTGTATCGACTCGTCTGTCGAAGAAGCGAAAAAAGCCGTTGATTTTCAAAGGTATGAGTACGAAGTACTATGTACAAAGCATATGCCACGCATGATAATATCACCGATCTTGCCACCAAAGACCCAACATCCATGCAATATGCGATTCTTGGTCCATCATAACAGAGGTCCTCGTCAAATATATACAAGTTTCCTTCGGCATTATATAAAATGCGACATATCAGCTTGTCCGCCATCCTAGTACCACAAATAGTCGCGCACATCGCAATCGTCTCCATCAGGACATACATTGGTGCGAACAAGATTCTTGAATTTGGGGCCGTTGGGACCACTGGTGTACTCGTATTCACCAAATATTCCAGTCTGGTTGGCAACTTGGATATCACCCCATTGGCCGTTGAAGTACAGCCACCTGACGGGATAGCTGGAATCATAGGCCGTGAATACAGCAGTGATGTTGTCATAGCTGTATGCGTAGTGGTTTCCAGTTGGATCCCAGAGTGTGCCGTTGCCGGTGTAGTCGTTGACTGGCCCGAAGGGAAGGTTGACACCGGGGATCGTGTGGTCATGAACTCTACAGTAAGTCAGAAAAACTCTTCTAAAAGAACATGCTTGGAACGATATACGCACCCCTCAATGGCATAGTTGGCGTGGGTTCCCAAACCAGAATAAGCGACTGGTCTACCATCGATCTTCAAGACGGCATCGTAAGTGAATGCCTCGCCGCCGGAGTGTTGGCTGTACCACAGAGCCTGTGGCTCGCCATTTTCGAACCGAATCATGTTGTGCTCCCTATTTGATCAGCTGACAAGTCTTCCAGATCGGATGGAAATCGCTTACCAGTCACCGACATGATCACCCCAGACCACGCCAAGCACAATATCACCCTTGTTGAACCTGCAGCCACTTCAGTCAGACCAATCCACCAAGAAATGACCAAGATAACCCACGGATAAAAATAAAAGTAAAATGCATCCAGCGTCCCATCGCCATGATCAACCGTCACAATCGCACAGCTCGTCGCGCCCTCGGTGACACCATCACTATTCGGCTGTATACCATTAAACCAAGCCGGAAAGGCCTCTATCCCTTCATTAGAAGTCAAGTACACGCTGGTGTTCCCGAAATCATTGAGTTGATCGAGATTGTCGAGGGTGAGCGGGGTGGTGTAACCGGTGATTTTGGTGTAGTTTAGGGCTGGGTACGTGTTTTAGACTTGACCGTAGATGTCGCCGGGAAAATAGGTTTCGTTGACGTCGAGCCAGACTAGGGGGGCTGCCATACATTATTAGCATTTGACGAGATTTCAAGATATGAATTCTTAAATAATCGAGGGAAGGACTGTGCGTACCGTATGTGAGTACATAGTCAGGCAAAGACTGGGCCGCAGCATACCCTGCGCCTGCACCCAAGACGAGGGCAAGAACCGACTTCATCTTCTTGTTAAGAAATCTCTAGACAGCTAATCGTATCTATATACGTACGACGACAAAAAAGATGGGTGGCGGTCAAAGGGATGCCATCCGAGGAATGTGAACGCAGAGCCGCCGGCTTTTTATACATCTGTATATATCGAAGTGACATGATCATCATTATCATCGATGGGGAAATCACAGCAAAAAGTAACATCGAACCTGACCTCGATCTAAAAAACATCCAACAATAGAGCCTAGCTATGTCGATCAGGAAACAGAACGAATGAGGGCGAGAGAACTAAAAACGAGCATGAAGCGGTTGGGTGAAGGTTGCATTTAGATGATGGGATGATGGATGATCGGCTGGGCATGGTCAGGTCACATCGATTTGATTCACGAGGTTTTCCGCTTGATCATATATATATGCAGGGATATCATCATTTCGACCAGTCACTCGACCAGAAATAACAGCATGTGCATATCCATGACGATACTGCTTTTTCAGGACCCGGGCCTTCCGTAAACATCCAAGCTTGAGGTCGAATTCTGCCTGCATGATTGCTACTCTGTTATAGTTACATGAATTAGTCGATTAGAATAATCTAGGCCAATGCCTGTCGATCTTCAGCGATATCGAAGATGTATACAATACACATAAAGATTTGGAGGATGCTGATATACATATGTAATCAATATTTCTCTATTGGGACGGTGACGGTTAGGGCTTCCTCTGCCATGTCGGTGTTGGGATGCAGATTTGAGAAAGGACGGTGAACCTGCACAGATGGCAAATATATATATATATATATATATATGTATATGTATCGCGACCTTCAAATTTTACTATCCAGGTACACTTATTAGGCTTGAAATGGTGACTTGAGCTGGAGCAATCCATCAGACCTGGAAATGGATCGGTACAGTATGCATAGGTAGGAATTAACATAAAATTGTGTAATAAATATAATTGTACCTAGGTATGTGGCACTAAAAGATGATAAGCAGATGGGATATTCATGTACTATATAGCCTTTGCATTCATGGATACGGTGATTAATAGATCGTCTTACTAAATCTGTCTATACGACAGATCACATGTGCAAGATTCGTGCTATCCAAATCAATCAATAACTACCACTCCGCCTTAACATCATAATGTCCATGCTCATTCAGAACCTTCCCTCGATCCCACTCCCTTCCTTCCCCTTTCTTAGCCCATTTCACATCCTCAACCCGTCCCTCTGCATCATTATTGGTAGTACCATTCGCAAACGCCGGATCCTCTTTCCAACGCTGAACGGTACCCTCGTCAAATCCCGCGGCGCGGAGGCGCTCTTCACCCTTTTGTCGCCATGTCGCTCGGTCGCGGAGCGCCTCCAGCGCCATGTTCCAGTCTTCGTCTTCGTCTTGGGTCATGAGACCGGCTACGGGGCGTCGGGTCGAGCGTTTCGAGGAAGTGGTTTCGGCGTTGTCGGATAGATCGACGTCGAGTTTGGGGTTGTAGTCGCGCTCGAAGTGGGAGTCGATTGTGCTTGTGTTTTGGCGGTAGGAGCCTCGCCCTCGTCTGGAGACACCGCCCGTGCGTGTGGACGATGGTAATGGACCCACGAGGTCCTCTAAAGGATCGGATTCATCATCCGAGCTATGTGTAGTCTTGCGCGATTGTGATTGCGCAGTGTGGTCTTCCGCAGGACGATCATCAACTCGCCTTCGCCGCTCGTTGTCTTTGTAGTCTTCTCGATGCCGCTTCGAAATATCCGGCGACCTTGACCCGCGAGGTGACGCACTCCTATTGTGCTTAGACTGCCTGGATGATCGGTGCCTGGAGGAATCCCGGCGCGACCTTTTCGAGCGTCGTTCGTCATCGCGATGTCGACGGTGAGATCTTGAAGAGGTTTCACGGTCTTGGTCCGTTTCGGTATCATCTTCACACCGCCGGCGATGTCGTTCGGACCAAGAATTGTGGTGTCCCCTGCTCGAAGAGTCATCTGCATGCTCTCTTCTCGACGAGCGCTCCTTTTCACGGCGGCGAGGTGACCGATCCCGATAACGTCCATCCTTGTCACTGCGTCGCTCTCGGCGCGGAGGGGGAGATAGCTCCCCACGCAATTTGCGCATACGTTCGCGAGCATCTTCTTCTTCCTTGCGCCTCAATGCCGCGTTGTGGGTATCTGTATCTCTGAGAATATTCTTCAGAAAGCGAGTATTAGGCTTCGGAGCTCGGTCGGTCGGTCTGTACAAGTATCAGCACGAATTCGAAAATAACCCAGTAAGTAACATACCGACGAGGAAGATATGCCTTGAGGCCAAGCGCAGAGTATTTCAGCGATTTATCCTTTGCCTCTGAAGCAAGTAGCTGTGCGACATATTCGTCATTGCTTGTGGGGTCATCGATCATGTCTCCAAGCGGCATGGTGAATGAGGTTATAGATACACATGAATATGAATAAAGAAAAAAGTCAAAAACAATATTTGGACTGCAGTCAAGCAGTCCTCGTATCCAAAATTTAGCGCATTTGAGATGTTGATGCAGACGTTGTTGTTGAGGTGAGAGTCAAATGAGAAGTCGTTGATTAATTTGCCGCCCAATACCTAGGTACGAGACAAACAGTGCAAACTGTCCGCGATAGGCAATCGGTATTGTTTACGCGGCGGGACAATCGCGATAATCTTGAGGTAGCGTACAAGTTTTGAAGAGATTTCCTTTCATTGCGCGCGCTATGCAGGTGCTCCTGTCTATTTTCTGGGATCACGCTATACCGAAACACCAATCGACCGCGTACAATGACGTCCCTATCCCCCGCCGAAGCCCTCGAAAAAATCCAAGATCTCCAAAGAGGGCAAGATGTCGAATCAAACACACTTGCGATCCTGCGCATAAGTGAACCTATAACATCTTCCTTAGATGTCGACGGGATACCGAGATCGCCCTCAAAGCGCGCTTCAGATGTATCCATAGTCTCCTCCGAGAATCCGACGCCGGCTTCATTGGAGGCTGATTTGACACACTACAAGGTTGCTACATACCTGCCTTCTTGAACAAGGATACATGACTGACAAGTCAACTCGTTTCATATCTCAGGAACTGTTCTCAAAACTCCGCTTCTCATATCTGGAACAAGTCACAAAAGAGAAATTTCTTCGCGGAATTGTCGGTGACCCGCCGCTGGTCGTCGGTCATAATGAGAATGTCGAACTGGAGGCGACGTTGGCAGAGGCAAAGCAGCAATTACAACAGCGCAAGGAAGAAGTAAGGGTTATGGTGGAGGAAATGGAGAAGACTGGGAGGGAGCTGGCTAGAAGTGAGTTCTTCGCCGAGGGTATTGAAGATCGGATCGTGCTAATATGGTATAAAGGATACAAAAACGTCCAAATCGAAACCACGAAACTATCGGAACTACCCAAAGAGATCGCACAACTGGAGCAGACAATTGCGACTCTGAAACAATCCCAAGCGGCATACGCCGCAGCCTCGGATCCTCACAACACTTCTTCGTCACAAAACCTCTCGTTGCCGGCGACTCTGAAACTGCTAGCGGAGCGCGAAGCAGAGTTGACTGCGATAGATAGACAAATGGCTTCTTTACAAAACACTTTACCGCGAAAGACGCGCGAGGCCGAAGCGATGGAAAGGGAATTGGGTGTCTTGGAACGGAGAAAGTCCGAGGCTATAGGAAAGGCGCGAGAAGCTGAGAGGAAGAAACTCGAGGGTGAGAGTGATGGACTGGAGGAAATGGGGAGATGGTATCGAGGTGCGGAGGCTACGTTGAAGAAGTTGGTTGATGTTGAGAATTGATTTGCCGGCATGCTATGTATTATGATTTGATGAGGCGCTGGGTACGGAGTTTGGGAGAGACAAGGATGGTTATGTCTTTTGTATCTGATATCTAGTTCTAAAACAGATTGTGAATCTCTGAAAGTGGAGCTACATTCGTAGCAAGTTCATATTGAATCGTGATCATACAGCATGCTATCCTATGATGCAACAGAAAACCCTCAGAGATATCATAAAAAGACTTTTTATTGTTCTTTGCTAATCCTTTACTCTTCCTCCTCCTCTTCCTCACCGTCACCACCCTCGGCGGCCTTGGCCTTCTTGCGGCGCACACGACCAGGGCGACCGCCACCGAAGGGAGAGGTGAGAGCGAAGTCGATGTGCTTCTGGGAGTCAAGGCGGACCATGTAGGAGGGAACGTTGACGATCTGCTTTCCGACACGGATGTGACGCTGGCGGATCAAGACACGGGCGTGGTGGATGGACTTGGCGAGACCGAGCTTGTAGACACAGGTCTGGAGACGGCGCTCCAAGAAATCTTCAATCTTCAAGGCCAAGACGTAATCGAGCTTCATGCGGGACTCGTCGAGCACACCGACACGGACGAGACGGCGAATGAGGGCATTTCCTTCGAAGAGACGCTTGGGGTCCTTCTCGTCGAGAGTGAGAAGCTCACTACTCTGATTAGCAGAGTATCACGCGTAGTTCTGATGGACGACATACCGAGCAGCACGACGAATCTTGGAAAGAGTGAGCTGGACACGCCAGACCTCACGCTTGTTGCGGAGACCATACTCGCCGACAGTCTTCAATTCGGAGTCACTATCGAGGATATGTTAGGAATGGACAACACGACATAAGCAGAAGCACGCTTCCACTTAGTGGCCGGGAGGTACTGACAGACGAGCCGACTCGTAAGCTAGGAGAAGTCAGTATTCTATCTTCAACGCATTTTTTCGAGGTTCACGGATTCAAGGACTCACGTCGACGAGGGACCTTGTAGGTCTTGGAGTAAGAACGCCTGTAAAACGAAACACACCGTCAGAATTGATTCTCTCAATGGATCGTCATAGTTTGCACTTACGGGGCTGGGGCCATGGCTGCAGTGGTGTCTCCCGGTTGTCGCGATGAAGTCGAAGTCTTGAAAGGTCGATAAATTGGAGTTGCGATTCTTTTAGATCAAACTGAGAAGTGGAGGGTCGGGAAGGGACCCACTAAGCGAAGCGAGACGGTCCTGATTGGGTGCGGTAGGGCAAGCCCTAACACCTCACCCAGAACTGCCTAGTGCGCACACTAAGCGGGAAGCGATGTCTCATCATCGAAAGTTTGCATAGCGGAGGCACTTCACTGTGTTCAAGTCGACAGCTTCAACCACCATCCCAGCACACACGACAACACCGCCGAGATGGGTCACTCTGGAGGTTTGCGCGCCGGTACTCGGGTATGTCTACAGTCAATTATTCAGAAATGAGAATCACGACAGATCTTTTCGGGACGATGGAAGTTGTGGTTCTAGATGGACGTTGAACTGACGGTTCTGCGAATAGTATGCCTTTTCTCGCGATTTCAAAAAGAGAGGAGCTATCGCTCTCGGAACCTACTTGAAGGAATACCGGTATGAACGATTGAACTCGAAAAACAACGAATTTGCGAACCAAGATCTAACGACGGATATACAGTGTCGGTGATATCGTCGACGTCAAGTGCAACGGTGCCGTTCAGAAGGGGTTAGTGATTGTCCCTCGCCTACACAATTTTTCGATTATTTGAAAACAGGAGGAACGGAAAGAACGAATACTGAATTGCTACAGCCTCCCCTACAAGTACTACCACGGCAAGACCGGTGTCGTCTACAACGTGACCAAGTCCGCCGTCGGCGTCATCATCTACAAGCGTGTCGGCAACCGCTACCTCGAGAAGCGCCTTAACGTCCGTGTCGAGCACGTCGCCCACTCCCGCTCCCGTGAGGAGTTCATCAACCGTGTTAAGGAGAACGCCATCAAGAAGCGCCAGGCCAAGGAGCAGGGTGTTCACTTGCACTTGAAGAGACAAGCCGTCCAGCCCCGTGACGCCCGCGTCGTCGAGTCCGCCGATAACTTCCCCGAGACTATCACTCCCATCCCTTACGACACCCACATTTAAATTTAATGTATGCGAATTTATGTGTTGGATTCTGGGGGAAAATAACGGGGTGTTTTGTTCTTTTTCTTTGATGTTTTGTCCCGCCAGAATGGTGGAATTGCATGATGAGCAAAATGGTTCGGGAAACCTTGTTGCACTGATAGCCTGTGCATAGAATTCCTCAATGAGAAAAAAGAATAATACCAAAATTTCCAGTTCATTCCTCGCCTGTCTTGTGGATGATATAGCACGCTGAAAATGCTGGTTTATTATAGATTGGACTATGGTTGAGACGCACTCAATGTTTGCCTGGGCTTGGTAGTAAGCGGATAACTATCAGAGCCGATTTGTAGAGTTAGCCTGGCACAGCTCGACTCAGGTTTGAACAGAGGATTGTTTAGCTCAGACAATCGAATAAAGGTACAGCACAACGTAATCATACCACGCAAATATCATCCAATCCGGGGATTGATCAGTCATGGCCAAAGAAGGCTCTGTTCTAGAAGACCATTCAGGAGGCGATCCTCGACCTGATTGGCCGATCTCTTTCCGGGGCCGATCTCTCCGTCAAAAAAGTTCTCGGGAGTTTGATCCCAGCGTCTTACCTGTTCACTCTTCTACCTTTTTTCTGTTCTTCATTCTTTACAATCAAGCTTTTAATTTTATTCAATGATCAGTATTTGACAATTTCGCTTCGCGGACTCAAGTCCCTGATTACCACGCCTACCATACCTGCAACAGGTCTGCCCGTTGGGTATGACCTCTTTAACCACTTCCAATGGCAGCTCTGCGCAGGCGCAACTGCCTAATAAGGTTCATCTAGGAGAAGGAGCAACGGAATCCAGAGAGCTGGGTGCCATCACACCGCAGAATGGAGAGGCACCGAAAGCGAAACCTCTCGCTCATTTTATCGCAGGAGGGTACGTCGCAGCCTACCTACCCTATACTTGAGATCATGAAGTTTGCTGACAAGGTTGTGTTGCTCAGAATTGGTGGAATGACAGCGGCCACACTGACGAGTCCCCTCGATGTCCTCAAAACCAGATTACAATCCGACTTTTATCAAACCCAACTCCAAGCTTTGCGCGCTTCACATCCCGTCCGCCCAGCTCCGCTTTTCATTTCGCTCCCTCGCAGCGCACTTGTACATTTTAAAGAGACATTTCAAATACTCCACTCTATATATTCGCATGAAGGGCCTCGCGCTTTGTTTAAAGGTCTAGGACCAAATCTTGTTGGTGTCGTACCCGCACGCGCTATCAATTTTTACGTCTATGGAAACGGCAAACGCATTCTCAGCAATTACTTTGGCTATCATGATTCAATGACCACGCCATGGAACATTCATCTCGGCGCCGCTGCTATCGCTGGTATAGCCACTGGAACCGCAACGAATCCGATCTGGCTCATCAAGACTCGATTACAACTAGACAAATCGAACGCCGAAAGTGGCAAGGGTGGTCGACAGTATAAGAACAGTTGGGACTGTATCAAACAGACCGTCAGACACGAAGGGATTCGCGGCTTATACAAGGGTCTGTCAGCGTCATACCTCGGTGTCACTGAAAGTGCGACACAATGGGTTCTTTACGAGCAAATGAAGATGTTCTTGGCTCGACGCGAGGCCGCGAAGGCCGCTGATCCGAACCACGTCCCGTCCACATGGGACGACGTTGAGCTTTGGGGTGGCCGCCTTGTAGCTGCGGGTGCGGCGAAGTTGTTTGCTGCAGTTGCTACTTATCCTCATGAAGTTGTGCGCACGCGGTTGCGACAAGCGCCTGTTGTGCCGGTGGCGGGTGGTAAGTTGCAGGTCAAATATACTGGTCTGGTTCAGTGCTTCAAGGTCGTCGCCAAGGAAGAAGGGTTGGCTGGTCTGTATGGTGGTCTGACGCCGCACTTGTTGCGTGTGGTGCCGTCCGCTGCCATCATGTTCGGAATGTAAGCTCTCCTTCGCCCTCTATAATTTATTGAATCAGCAGCTAATGTGGTTTCAGGTATGAGGTCATTCTACGTCTTTTCGGAACCACTTCTTAGAGGTCAATTCCTACGGTCTCAACTTTATTCTTAATGCTTCTTCGGCTTGTATTATATTACTCCTTTTTTTTCCTCCTTGGTCACTGCAGGGATGGGACTCCGGTTGGTCAACTTGGTGTCTACTTCCCAATGATATATTGAGAAAACTTCGCATTATCGCTGGCGCTATTTGGGAGAATACATCGTTGACTGGGCGGTTGTCCTCTTTTTGTACGATATATTTAGACGGTGTTGGTTTACTTTTGGGTTACTACAGGACGAATAGATTTGATGCGGGTGTATGTATGTATAAAAGTCAAAATACATCTTCTCTATATAAAATCCAAACGGCATGTCGTGTCAGGATGACTTCCCTGCCTCCAGATGTCGATATACTTCCAAGGTTGCATGTTGCCCTAACTTTCTATCAAGCCGATCACTTACACACCTTTGGCTCTATTACTCTAAGTAGGTATGTACCAATACTTGATGGGAAAGAGATTGATAAGACTTGTTGATATCAATTCAGATTCCACTACAGGTCAAGACACCACTGTCCAATCCGATCAGTATAATTGCTACAGTCCAATAATCTGCCTTTAGCAGCAATCACCTTCCATCACGCCCTAACTCGTGGACTGTCAAGTCCTTCTGAACCCGATGTTCAGTTGGAAGATCGATCTACTTCTTTCCACCGCTGCTGCCACCATTCCCACCGCTAGAAGGAGTGTAGCTGGAATAGCCACTGCCGCTATTGTAGTAGGTGCTACCGTTGGAGTTGCTGTAGTAGTACGAGCCGTCCCTGTAGACACCTCACAAGTCAGTCTTCTGAGCTTCCCCCCTGCGGCCGATCATTGAAATGTAACGCACGAGTTGGAATAGTGGTAAGCGTTGGAGTTTGCTGCGCCGCTGCCGTAGTCGCGGGAGCAGTAGTGGTTGCCCTGTTGATTGTTGTGATTGTATGTTAGTTAAGGCCTGTTGAAGCTTATCATGAGCTCCATGCGGGGTAGAGGTGTGTCTGCATACCTGGCTGTTGGTGCCGGAGCCTTTGTAGGAGTAGCTGTCAGGCATGATGGTTGATGGTTGATGGTTTGTGAGATGAGAAGGTGATTTGTTTGATGGAATGTGAGTTGTAGAGGATGAGCAAGATGGTTGATAGTAGATGGAAAAGGAAGAGCAAGACGAGGCTGGGGAAGGTGGGAGATGAGTATAAATACGCTGGAGAGGAGAATAAAGTTGGAACTATTTCTTTGTATATGCCGGAAAAGGAAATTTGTAGAAGGTAATTCCCAGGAAGCTTTTGCACATTTTGCATCGTGAGACGGTTGAGGCTTTTGGTTTTGATTGGCTCGCCGAAAGCTGAGATCTCCATTCATCAGTCTCTTTCATTGCCATTTCGACATCTTAATCATGGTCAAGTTCTTCAGAAGATGCCAAAAGCCGCGACATTCTCTTTCCATGCCGATACATGCCAGTCTCTCCATCAATAATAGGAAACTCCAACATAGCAACTTTGTGATGCCAGCTAAATATTTGCTTCTTGGATTTTCTACATAAGGTACGCGTCAGACCTCCCAGTACTGAGTATTGCCAGCTCTTCGTTCTCGGTCGTTGTAAAATATCTGGGGCTTTCTGCGTTTGATAACGTCGCCCAAGAATCAGTTACAAGACCAAGATGTACTAATCGCTTCTGATCCCATAGACAGAGACCGAGATAATCTGGAAAGCAGGAACCATTCTTATCACCAAATAGGAACGGGTTCTGACGAGCACATTCCTCCCATATGGACCAGTAAAACTTTTTAAAGTCATTGTTGACTGTGAAAACATTGTTGGGTCCGGGATAGCTTGGTTGCATCTCCTCATCCCATGAGCGTTTCGGATCTTGGAATTTCCAGTGTGAAGTCTTTCTCAGAAAATAGATGATATATTGTCCGAATTTTCCCGGTCTCGCGAAGTGCGTCTGACATGCATCTCATCTCCTCGAATTCATGGGGAATAAGGCCGTGCTCCCTCCGTTTTCCGATGCCCCGTTTTATATCTACCAAGCCAAGGTAATAATGCTCGTTTTTTTAGCTGTATATTTGTTGGCGGGAATTGTTTGCATGTTGCAGCAAACGAAAAGCTTCCAGACTGCCTGCTTAACTCGAAATTTCTGAAAACATGATGCAGGCCACCAAGCGGTTAGGGTGAAGAAGACAGCACGAGGAAACTTTTGCTATTGGGGACACGTTCCTTCTCGCGGAAGATTAGCTCATGGATATCTCGGAGAAGATAGATGAAACAACTATGGGAGAGGAGCTCGATACGGTAGGCTGTGAGCAGTAGGTAGCGAGGTCCCGGTGTGTTGGCAGCGAATGCATATGATGGCGTAGCAGTGCTAAGCACTTCATCAGGCAGTGAACGAAACTTAGCTTCCAAAGAAGAGAGGTTTAGATCGGGTGATGCGCGCATAATGGTGCCAATTCCAATGATGATAAAACCCATGACAGCAATCATACGAACCATACGCTTGAGTTGAAGCTGACTTGAGCGATCAAGAGCTCTTTCGAGGATAGGCGCAGGATCAAGCTCAAACGCTGCATTGGCCTTTCCAGATGCGCAGATGAACTTGTAAAGTGACGGCAGGTCTGGCACGTTCTGCAGAATCTCCAGCAGGAGTTCAAGCATCTCGAGGTAAACATGATGTTTTAAGAGGTAGGCAGATTGAGCAGAAGCGAAAGGTCATAGTCCCCCGAGGATCGTGGAGAGACTACAGAATAGACCCCGGCTCTTCAGAGTAACCAGCGATATATCAGTTGGCTATAAATTACTGCCTGAGGTGATTTTTGGTTCTGGTACTGGTACTGCCTAGTGAGAATCTTTGGGAAGCTGGGGCTGGCGCCTAAGACTTATTATTCCACATGCTGAGCAACTTCCTATCTCTTTTTCCTTCGCGTTTCCGTATTTCCTTCCTTCCTACACTACTGAGCTGGATCATCTAGGGCATTACTTGCTATTTCGATAAAATTTCAAAAGCCGTTCTCGAACAATGTCTTTGCCTGGTTACTAAATCCATCTTTTCATCAGATATACCACAATTCTCGCGTTAGCCTTCTCGAATTCATCTTACTCCCTTGAGAGTTCTGTTGACAGTAGCCGCTCCTATACCAGCCCTGATAGTAGAGTACTTAGTGTTAGGACTGATTCCAGTTCTTACAACTACCCCGACTTGCTAGTACCACACCTCTCATGAAGGTTTTATAGGGATACCGAATCAAACTATTTGAATAGTAATGGCTCCGAGGGCATAACTGACCACGCTGACTCCAATCCTTCTATAAGTGGTAGCTGCGGAAAGAAGTGAAGCGTTGAATGAAGATATGGTGCTGCAATAACCCAAGTGATTCACAAGTGAATAGGTCTGGAAGGTGTTGTATCCTTGATTAGAGCAAGAGTTCGCATGCTGGACTAACCGCATACGTAAAATAGTGTCCCATATGGGATTCTATTTCATGTTTTGGGTTAGTCAAATGAGCCTGCGACCTGTAATAAGACGCAAGTAGACGAATGAGGCCATCTTGGAGAGGTGAGCAAGATGTATGATTGGTCTACTCAGACGAAGAGACTTCTCTACGACTGCTTCCTGTTATTTTATCTCACTTGACGCAAAATCTTTGACACTAACCCGACATGAACATGTTTGCATTCTCAGGTCAGCTCGTTGGTCATCTTAGCTCAAGTGCTACGATGTACATATTTCTTACATCTCATGACTAATTGGATAGAACTTCTCTCTCTTTGCATCTTATGTCAAGATAGAAGATAAAATGTCTGTCTGCATCAAATATCGTTCATCCTCCGATGCTCTCATGACCTCTGTAGGGGTACATGCAGCTAAGCCCACTTCCGAGCCTCGCGAGTTGCCACTACCTTGATTGCTCGGTTGGAGATTATTGTAGATTCGGCGCATTGCACTTCTCTGGCATGCAAGCCGAACGAATTGCATTCTCGGGGAGGATTTACAGTTGTGTCATGTTCTACAATGGATATTTTCTTTGTACACGAAACCTTGAATTGTAAGGTCTGGTTGATTCCATCTGCCGGTTGCCAACGACCGTCGGCTGAATGATGGTGAGACGGGCATACAGGCTGGATACCTATCTGGTCTAGACTCTGGTCGTCGTCTCTACAGGGCCCGTCCCGACATGGGAGAGGGCCCAATTACCGCGGGAATCGCGTCCTGTACAGGCAAGATTGGGACCTCAATTGGACTTTGACATATTGGAGATATACACTGTATACACCAATCTGTAATTCTAGAACAAATACAGACGTCTCTGTTCAGTATGTAGATCGATTTGGCAAGCCTGATGACAGGCAGCCGAGAGAAATACCCTCGTGTTTATTGTTGTAACCGACTTTTTGAAGATGTCAATTTCATCACGTTAGTTCTGACCTCGGTGTCTGTGCTATGACCGTATGGATTGCATCTATCAGATAAGCAGCGTGCCAGTGCTTCATGGCATTTGGAGTGAACTCAACGGGCCGTGTTGATCGTACGCAAAGTGATACGTAAGGTACTGAGCAGTCAGTATAGGGTTATACCATTTAAGGTACCACCACGAGATCAGTACGTAAAGATATGTACTTCACACCTACTTGACATGGTTTGGCATCGAATGAACTGGATGAATGACATGCAAGACTCAAGACATGTCATATCTATCCGGCACACGTGCGGCGCAGCCTTGTGCTTGGAAAACTACTGCGGCTTTTATGAATCAATTCCATTGACCGGCTTGCCAGCCTTGTCCATTGTAACCTAGATGAAATGACGCATTAGAACCTACTGTCGAAGATACTTGTCGGGTTATTGATACTACGGTTCGGCGCTCCTGCGCCCTGGGTGCAGAAGCAGGCACCAAATTGTGGGCTTTGTGGGCTTCGTGGGCTTCGTGGTCTTCGTGGTCCCACTACTCATCTATGCTATTGTGATACAGACCGTAGTAAACCGACAATACTTTCGTGCGGTTCTCCTATCCCAAGCTAGAGATTCAAGCAGAAGGCTGCATAGGGGTCTATTGGTCCCCAGTTTCGCGATCAAAGTATTTCCTATCTACCTATGCTTTCGCTCTTTTCTCCTATCATTGGCATCTCTTATAAATCCTGAACCTTGTCTGCCCCAGACCGTGGCGTCCGTCAATCTGATGTAACTGCCACAGCCTGCAGCATGTAACCCCTTTATTCTTGTAAGTGGTCACTGCTCCTATCCATCAGGCTTTCAAGGCCGAGCTAGTGATAGTATCCATGTAAATCACCATGGCCAAGCAGTAATCGAAAGCAGAAAAGCAGTGTTAGGGCAATAATTAGCAGTACAAAGATGATCGTGTTGACAGACTTATATGACCACTAATTTACTACCCATTAACGGGGCTCCTTTTTTGGTCAGGCACCATTAGGTAAAGGAAGAGATTGGGTCGACAGTGCCACCGGAGTAAACAACGACGCCGCTTTAAAAGAAAACTATGATTCGCGCAGTGGCCGGCGATTGCCTGGCAAGTCGAGCATCGGCGATCATTGGTCATCTTTGCGGTTCTGACACAATTGCGAACCGCCGACGTTGGTTCGCAAATCATCTTTGCGGTTCTGACACAATTGGTCGGCGGTTCGCATTCTGCAAGGCAACCGCTACATATGTACTGAGTTCTCACAGTACCGAACTATTAAGTTCAGTCACTGGTTTCTTAATTCACCAAAAGACCTGATTTCTCGGCTTCCGCGCAGTTTTTTTCTGAGATGTGGCAATCGTGCAGGACCAGTTGACTGCGAGACGATGGTGCATCAATATAAAAGGAGGCGTGTCCCTCCTTCGTTCTCGCATCATGTCTACGTCCATGGACATACGAAGCTTGTATTCCAGTTATAGTCAGCAATTGCATTCGTAATCTAGCGTTGTTCATTTATCTTTCAATACAGAGAGCCAATTGCTCTCTATTTACCTGAACACTCAAACATCAACTCGAAGTTTGCCTACGTAATGAGTGATCCAAAGAAACATGACACTCCGACTGACTGTCATACATGGGGCCAGTTAGTCTTCCATTCTTCTCCAAGCTGTTCTACCCCCGTCTCCTAGCTCAGTGCAGCTATACTCAAAAGGAGTTCCTCAAATTCACACGTGAATTTTGAACAGCCCCTTTTGGGTCGAGTGATACCACGTGGCAGATGCATGCTTCCAACATCATATAGCACACTATTTTCATGTTCAACACGTACGTCAATTGGATGGGTTGCTGACGAGTATTCTATATAGATCCGGAGCGGATTACCCCAACGAGGACCTTCGATCCTCCTCTTCCAGCCTGCAATACATAGGAAGTTGGTCTATCCCTGGCCAACCGGGTACCAAAGTCGCCCCTGGCGGCTCCGAGAAAGATCACACCGCTCAGAAGAGTCACCCTCACCCTGACGTGTCTGAGGCATCGCCACCGGACCAGACTCAAATCAATGATCAGGCGCCATCAGAGCGTTACCTGAAGCAAAGCGTTCGAGATGAGCCGTCGAACCTGCTGCATGTCCGACCAAAACAGACTTGAGCATGGTGGCTGTATGCCCAGTATACTAGGCCCATGCCAGTGTCTAAATCTGGGTAAGCTCACAATTGTATCTCCCTAAAAATTGACTAGATCGGTACTAACGTCGTTGCCTAGCTCGGATTAGGGTTGGCGATTTAAGGATTATGATGTGATGGGTTGGTAAGGGTCATACAGTCTTTACCGACTTTTCATTGAAGATTGATATTGATGACCTGAGTGGTCAAGACTGTTTGTAATTATCCGAAAAAATCCATTTGGTATAGGCTCTGGGCTGTTCTATTTTGATATGTCACTCTGATTTCGTGTCCCGATTCTCGCAAAGAAAAGACGTCCTATATAGAAGGAGGCTCTTCAAAATCCTTGATGTCTTGTCATCTGCCTCGCTCACGCAAGTAATTCGGCAATGCAAGGGCTCACCAGATTTGAAGTTAGTCTAGATACGTTTGTATGCTTCCATTCAAGAATAATCAACCACAAATTTTTTCATGCATCTCGTGGCAAAACGCACTTTGCGCAATCAGGGCATTGCTCAAGGAGATCGGTATGCCACAAACGGCGATGTAGACAATGTGACTTGCATGAAACCCTAAATGAGTTTTATGCATAACACGTCGATATTTCGCCCCGTTCACGCGAGTCATTACCTAGAGGATGTGGGAAACAATTGCATTCTTTCGCTCCTTCATGGAAACCATAGACAATGGTATTATTACTTGCTTGCGCAGACCGCCATTAGTGTCCTTGAAACTTTAGCCCAAATTGAAATCTGATTTCTTGAACACTGACTGGAAATTCAGCCTTGTCCTCACCCGTCAAGTTGCCAGTGGTCGATCTTCATTTACAAGGGTACACCGCTCTTTGGATGAAGACATCAACACTATAGTAGGTATGCGGCGACTGACTGAAGTGATCGGAGACACTACGTCTAGAATTAGGCCAGCATATAGATAAGTCCGACAGCTATAAGACCCCTTTGTTATTGAAATAAGATTTGTTCCAGGAGTCTGACATATGCAGGGATCGAGGAAATTTGCACCCCATAGTATGGAAGAAATGGTGCGCATGCACTCATCCGTTCCGATGCACAATGAATGGCGTGCGTTGTCCTGACAGATCACAGCTCGGCCAATGATATCTGCGAAGCATCACTTGATATTGCTACTGCTTCAACATGTCATTTTAATTGTAGCTCATCATAATAGAAAATCATTAAGTTGCCGCGCTATGCGGGACGAGGCGAATGAGTTACCGCTACATAGAAATGATTATGCGACATGAACAATCTGCTTAGATACCAACCATCAGCGACAGACAGCTTTAAAAAGTTAAACGGAATGGACAATCGGACAGCAATCCCCGTGCTGAGATCCTAGATGGGGGCCCAGCCGGCTGAGATACTGTTCATGCTGCTTCTTAGTTTCTTTTTACACCTTTCTACTTCGTTAATAGGTTCGGCATCTTCCAAGGACACTATGCGCGCATATGACCTGGACGTAGCTCCAGCAATATCGGTTGATTGGTTCGTTCCAACTCTGGTTCATTACTGGCATGGCGGTTCCTAGTGTCTTCTCGAACGCGCATATCAGACCACATTTAACATTATTGTGTAGTATATTCTTGACTGTGTTTGGTGTCCTGATCGCCAGTCTGTCAACGAATACTATCACGTCTTGCTATCTCAAGGTATTGTTGCCGGTCTTGGTATAGAATTGACTTTCATGCCAATAGTTGGCTTGCCAAACCAATGGTTTAGTAAGTTACGAGACTTAGCTGCTGGGCTGATACTTGGAGGATCTTTTGACGGCGGCGTCATTTGGCCTGAGATGTAACCAACCGATAACTGGAGACTGTATCAGTTATGCTGGGACTACGCGAGGAATTGGGTTTATCCAGGTGAGATTCTACCCGCTGAATACTGAAATCACTGCTTTGATTAGGGCTACGCACATGTCTATTTATCTGGATGTACGCTGACGATAAACTTCGCTAAGCTCAGAATTATTTCGACATTGTGTTTGGGTACATCACCATTTATGCGCTTCACTGACCCCTCTGGAGCGCATGCAGAGTGTCCGTGGAAGTCGTTTTTGCATAAGGCTATCACCGATCGTCCCACCTGATGCAAGCCATCATCTGGTAGAACTTACAATACGAAATTACATCTAGATGTCAAGCTTGCATGACCTACGTTTTACGTATACTATACTGACTCGGAAATTGTACGGCATTCGCGGAGTCTGCCTATGCAGAAGGCGGCTATCAACATCAATTGGTGTAGTGCAAGCGGTCCCTGACCCTCAGCACATCTCGATTCATTTACTGGGTAATTCAAGAGCAGACATGTTTAATTTGACATTTGCGTGATCTCTTTTTAAAGAGAATAAAATGCATCCCTGCTGTATAAATAACAATGCTGGAAATGGGAAAAGTTCTGACTAAAGATCCACCAGTTGACTATGTAGATTGAATTTCCTACGCTTCCGGACCTTAGAAACGAAATACTACGAAAGAATTGTCTAAATAAATAAGAGGTCTAAGGTTGGAGCTTGGATTGTTTCAGCCCTGCATCATCCTGGGATCTGCGAATCAAAAGGGTCATTTGCTGCCCGGTCCTGTCTAGACGTTCATGCGTAGTAAATATATCAATCCTGCTGAATAATCTAGTAGATGAATTGACATGATAGATAAAACCTTGCAACATCTTTAAGCCACCAGTCTTGGTCTTACAAGAGGAAATTTCTTGCCCGGCAGAGCGAACCATGAATGGCCTAATCCTCTTATGCCATGCAGCCAAGTAACAACGATGAATCCTGATATGACTCACGACGTTGAAAATACTTGACATTTGCATACATGGTCAATACCTTTAGCGTGGTCCAGGACCCGCCATTTTTTTTTAAGCCCCTGGATGTTGGGTGCAGTTTACCCAGCCCCGTTTACCTATTCAAGTAATCGCGTGTTAGAAGACCGAAATCGGGTCTGAAGCTCAGGTGGAAGCAAGAATTGTTGGGAGCTCATTAACAGTAGAGGGCAGCACCTATTCCCACTCCATTTGTTCTTCATGTGACACTGTTGTATTGTATTTATTGTGTTGTTTCATTCTTTTAGCGTTACAGCGTGCTGAAATATTCTTCTACCTTTTAAGTCCAAGGTTCTCACTTACGATCCAACAAGTGAAATTTCTGAAAACGATTGATGTTTGTGTTCCAGCTATACCAACCTGAAGCCGCACTGCATACAGTTTCTCATCATGTCGGAAACGAACAAAAGTAACAGTGGTTGTTACAGATGGGGCCAGTAGGTCTTCCCTTCAGATTGCTCAGTCTATCCTGCAAAAGCCTTGTGAATTCAGCGGTGCTTGCTCTTGATATTACAATAAGTCTGTGACAGGAATTTTCAAGTTTCTTACGCGTGATTCATTTTAGGCATGATGACGAGTCGAACGGAGACATCCAAGTCCCGTCAATCGAAAGTCAATCCCATGATTTCTCAGATATGGCGGCCTGGATTGAATCTGACCTCGACGCCCACCACGGCGGAATCCTTGCTATTGACAACGACGACGCACATGCACAGGAAGAACGCATTCCCCAGCTGATGGAAGATGAGGTTCCACAAGACCGCAGTCAAGCGGACACTAGCAGCATACTGGAAATGTATTTGAATCAGCCGAGTTCAGAGAGGCCCTGGAAGGCAAGGGAAAGCTTCAAGTAGAAGTGTCGATATTCTCAATAGGTGGGATGGTTTTGAACCAAGGAGGTGAGTCTAGCCATAATGTCTTTACTACCTGCTAATGAGCATTTAATCTTGAAAGTATATGAGCGCGAAACCAAAGTACCATCCTTCGACGACGGAGCTATTTGGTGAATTTATCTCTTGTTTTCTTCTTTTATGCTACTGTTCATAATGTGTTGATATGGGTGGCTTTTCGAATAGAAGTAAATGGGGTTTGAGCTAATGAAGCCGTAGCAAGAAAGTCGGTTCACGATGGCAAATCGCTTAAGTAAATGATAACCATGTAGGCCTACACTGTTGCATCAATTTGAACTTGGATCTCGAAGATAGAACGTCCATAGAGTCTTTCAAGTTGAATAATTGGTTTCGATGGCACGGACCTCGCTACCTAGTACTTCCCCCCCTGCCACGTCATCAGAGCCTTTCCATGTAGACAGCCACTTATGCTGCTTATCTATCGTCCCATAAGGCTGAGCTCAAACCCGCGTCGTTTCTCGGTGAAACACCTATGGAAGCCAATCGGAGAAATGTTTCCGATTTTAAAGAACAGACAGCACGCAAACTCGGCCGTTATGGAAAGTTACGACAGCCTAGCCGATGATCGGGAGATACACCTGAAACACGAAGGCTGAAGAATCAGGTAGAAGAGAGAGAATGATGGATATACAGTGGGTATAGCTGCAGATGTGAGGTCAACTGATCATATCAGTAATGCCGGATGACAGCTGAAGATGGAGATAGGACATGAACCGAAAAAGAAGACCAAGCGAATAGAATACAGCGCAGAAGAAATTCTAGTAATGGAAATCCTGTTCCTGGGTGATCGAAGAAAGTTACTCTTACCGAGGTAGAGAACTCGATCATATACCTGGGCATGTACTATCGTCTCCCCACCGGTTGCAATTGAAACGAAAAAGCGTTGAGAGCCAACCATCTGTCATATTGTATAAGCCATTATTCAGTCTCGTCTCACATTGTCTCACATTACGCAACATTTGACCCTTTTCTTCTTTCCTTTCTACGATGTCTACTCGGCTCTAAGTGAGGTCCGGGTGACTGAAAGTATCGTGTCCGGTACGTATATCGTGTTTGAGATATCGAGTTAGAAACGATAAGGCATCAGTGTTTTGAAAGAATACTAGCCCGATAAGAATAAAATACATTCGGAGATATACTCTCGATACGTTCTAGTACACCTTTTAACGGCGGCGATCAACTATTCGAGGCAAGGATTGCTCATGCTCATGCCCTTACTTACACAAATGACGTGCATGCCAAAAATTGCTATCTAGGACCCCTATCCGCGACAACTAAGAACTGTAGTTAGTTGCACCTATACATCCGACGTAAGACCTCGTTTCGTGTGGACCGATTATGTATGTATGGAATGGTAACGAGATTACAGGGAAGGTGTCTGGATTGAAAGATGAATTTCAACGCCGATTGAACCATCGCCTAAGCACTCTTGGAGAACTCTTAGGTAGTTATGTATCACTGGGAATCTTGGGACTTGAGTGATATCAAGATTGACAATGACGCAGTCTCGGATATTCCAACAAGACCCTCTTCTTGCTGAACCCACTAAGTTACATTATCGGTCCATTTTGAAATCACTGTTTCCTGATTCGCAGGTAATTTCATTGAAGAGACAAATGATTGATTGTATGGTGTAGATATCGGTCGATAACGATATTACAGTTGGTCTCATTTTGTCAATAGTTTTTATGGTGTTAGGTTTTTGGTCCCGAAGCCCTAATTGACCAAAAATTGCCTATTATAGTAACTACCAACATCTGTATGAAATGACGTCGACTTGATATATACAAGAACCTCTCTAAAATATCGATAACAGAAAGAAGGATAATGTGAGCAGTCTTTTTCTTCTACTGCAATGTAACTACATCACCGGCTTCAGTAATTGAAGCAGCGAATAAAGCACGCCCGCTCGAGATATCTTGTCCATTAAGGTTTGCGTGGAACAAAATCTTGGTGCCATCCACGGAGAAATCCGCGCCACCGGGAGCGCTCAATGCACCGTCGTTGCTGGTCCCAGTTCCGGTAACCAACAAGGGCGCATAAGGCGCAGATTGCTTGGTCCAAGGACCAGTAATCGACGAGGCATAGGCATATGAAGTGTCGTAGTAATGAGTGTTATAATAGTTGGAAGAGAAACTGAGATAGTAGATTCCATTGGAAAGAAGCAGACTGGGAGCCTCAATTAGAGGACCGTCAAGGTCGGAGCGGTCAATGAGTTGGATGGGACTGCCTGTTGGGGTTGTTCCGTCCGCCTCCATCTGCTGAAGCATGATAGGGGTGGAATGGGTGGTTCCATCACCGTCTAGGCTGTTCCCATCGATCTTGTATACGACGTATATAGTGCCGTCTGCGTCAATAAATCCGTCAGCATCAATAGCCCCTCCCTGATCTAATGGGCAAGCAACGGCGCTGTCGACGGGGGCATAGGGTCCCTCTGGGGAGGTTGCAGTTGCGGCACCAACGCAGTGCTTGCTCGAGTCGCTCGCGGCAGCTGCCGAGAAGTACATGACATAGCTGCCATCTGCCTATTGTTTACTTGTTAATACCCTAGCAGACCAAGCTCTAGAAGTGTCATCCTATATGAGCATACCTTAGCTAAAACATCTGGCGCCCAGATCTGCGGAGAGGAAGCTACCCATGAAGGAAAAGGTCCTGGGAGGGCATCTGTGCCGGAGAGCAGAGTCCACGTATTGAAATCTGGCGAAGAAGCGACTTGCGCATTAACTCCGTTGCCGGTGGTGCCAAATGCATAATATCCGCTGGATGTTTCAATGAGACTGGGATCGGGAAAGTCGCTATTGAGTGCCAAAAATGGCTCGGCCACAGCCCCGCCCAAAAGGGCGAGAAAAGAGGCATAGGGGAGGATACTGGGACTCATGGTGCGTATAATCCGCACTGATAAAAGTTGTCGTCCTATGTATAGTGATGCACCTTGAAATTTGTGGCTGTTGCTAATGAAGTCAATGTACCTCATAAATTGAAAAGAAGCCTTGGAAGGGAACCGGTCTTATTTATATAGCTGAAGGTCGATGGTGCCACCTTATGTGATTACTAGAGTCTAGCATGGATTTCCATCGTGCTCCACCGTACAGTACAGCCAATTGATTTGTGAATGAACATTCGTAAGCTTTGTAGCTGTCTGATGTTACGCTAATATCGACCCCAAGAGGATACCATAATGTATTATGGGGTAGTCCAGGTAGCTGATGACTCGAAACAGTACTTGAAAGGAGCGTAATCTAAACATGCATCTACAACGCCACATCCTTTGCTTCAAGAATTGTGCACCTGAGTGACCTGACTGAATCATTGCTCATGGTTACTACTTCACTCCTTGCAGATAAGTTAGGAAGAGCGGGTATGAGATGCTCTAAAGATGGGCGTCAAACGAATACTTACGTTGTATGTGCCTTGTTACATTTGCCAACTTCTGGATTGAACCTAGTTATGGCTAGTTAGATAGAAAGTAACTTAAGCTTGATCATTAGCGTGCTTGGCCGGTACTTACTACTGTTAATACATACATACTATCTTACTCTGTAGTTCGATCTAAGCCTCGAATGACCTAATTCGAAAGTGGCTAACTTAGTTAAATGGCTCGATCAAGGTTACTTCAGCACGCATCATTGGTGGGGGTTTGAATCATCACTTGATACTTTGTGTAAATACTCCATTTCATGCAACTTCACTGCTACCTAGTACCTAGTCTGCGCACAAGGACCCCAAAGCTGGCCGGTGGGTCGAATTTTCCGGCCCAGCAGCTGGTTTTGTGGCGTTTTTCGACTGCAACCGTTAACGGCGAGGGGGTCTAAGTGTGTTTGATGTATCAGACGGGGCGTTTCCAGTCTATTCTCATAGGTTATCAGAATAATATCTAATTCTGTGTACACGCTGTTGGGTGATCGTAGATTCAATGAAAGTCGCCTTGCGATCTGCGAGAAGATTTGTAGCACACCCGCATTGACCTGCATTGCGGAAAATTGTAGGATGAAATACGTAGTACGTAGAAAGATATTATCTGCGAACTGTAAGAGGCTACAATTAGGATCAGCGCTGTGGATACAGGCTACGGGCTCTTTGGTTAAGTTAGGCGTCTCCGAAGCTTTGCTAGCCCTAACCGAGCCTTTCCCAAAAGGGTCCGACTTCAGTCATCAAAATGCTACGCTGTATGGGCCTGTCCATACTACAGGCTCTAATCAAGTCGTCAACAAAATAACCGTGAAAGCATGACTTTTTGTGCGTACCTTGATTTGTCTTCGTCTCACCTTTACCTTGAGTGACTTGTTCGTGCATAGAAAGGTGCACAGGCAAGTTACTTGTACGTCAGGAGGGCCGTGGCATGCAAAAAGCAGTAGTACAAAGTATGGTCATGGAGTATCAAGCTTCGTCAACTCTCAATATGATACAAAAATCACAAGAAGCTAAGCGTTGTGCTTCATCAATCTGTGAACGATTCTTGTTTTGCTGTCAGTCGCCAAGGGATGATCATCTGAAACTAGAGACAATCTCACAGCCTCACGGATCAATTGGGTTCTTGTCTGAGCTTAAAGTAGAACAAGACAGGTTGAGATGTAAGTGTAACGTGGGTCAATGAGCTAGACGAGTTTACTTTCAGGTAGCGCCTCGGATTCAGTGGCCAGTTGCTAATTATTAACGAGTCAGATTTAGGGGAAGCCCTAAACAACGAAGGCCGGGGCTACCCAGCAGTTTGAAAGTAAATCGATCCATCTATCACTACCAACACTGTGTACCACAGTTTTTTTAGAGAATTAGTGTGCATATATCGATGTTTCATCAGGGTCATATGACTTTCACTGTGCATTTAGCAGCAGCTACATAATACCAAGAGAAACGGCTGGGCTTCAACAGATTTGGGGGTTTAGACTGGATCATAGCGTTGCATTGGACGATACGTCAAGGAATTTGCCATTTATTGGCACTTTGAGTATGTCGTATCCTACCTAGGAAAGATTAATAATGATAATAATCCCGCGTCTCTTGGTCTAGCTCTACGTATTCTATGATTATCATTGCTAGCTATGTCATCGGCTACTCATCAAATGATCTAACTTAAAGCTAATGTTCATGTTTTTCTCTCTTCCCCAGAGCAGTAGGCATAAGGCGTGTATCGCCTTGCCCAGTCTCCGTGACACAGATTGCAAAGTTGGACGATTGAAGCGTCTTCAAGGTACTTCCCATCTGGACCTTTGGAAACGTTTGTCATGTTAAGTACTTCCGAATCAACAGGATGAAGTATCTATAACGAAAGTCACCTAGGTATGTGGCCTACCAAAAACAGTCATAATTGGAAGAGCATTTTGAATTAAGAAACTCACCACACGGTGTTGAGATACTGAGGAGCATGGCTTCTCTTCGACTCAGCTATCACTGTTGAGGTTCTGATGGTATAAAGAGGAAAAAGACACTGACTGATACCAACACGGTAGACTCGGATTCTAACTGTTTTGCATATCTCTCTCGCGCATCTTGATAGGCAGTAAAGCAGAACTCACCGGCTATTTTCTTCGTCGTAGCGACTGCAGACTTTTGCATCTCTGCACACCGGCCTTGGAGAGTGCCTTTTCCATAACCTCAAGCCGTAGCTAGTCTATAATGATTGAAATTACATGATAGCTGTTCCACCACAGGCCAATATGCGCATCAGGGTAGCAGTGCCACTCTTGCCCATATGAGAAAACTTGAATCCTGACATACATGTAGCCCTACATGCACGTAATATCAACCCACCATGTATTGCAAATGCAAAGACACTGCTCAATGAACAAAGTGCTAGTTGGATAATTGACGATACCAACTTGAAGCGATCTCGGACTTGATCCAAGATGGTGACTAGTACCTATTGACCCGGTATCCTTTCAGTTTCAGCAGCCAAAGTCAGATAAACGTAGACTACCCGTCCAAAGCACAATAGAAAATGGTGCTCTTGGAGGCTCAGCTTATTACAATGAGGCTATATCAATCGAAGACCTGATTAGGAGGGCTCATACCGCCAAGTAGTCTCACTTTCGTGGTCGGGTCCGGTCGACTCGGACTCGGATGGACGTCCCTACCTAAATGTGAAATCCACGTCTTTACCATACGACCAAAAACGGATCCCCGTTAATGGGTGGTAAATTAGTGGTCATGTAAGTCTGTCACAAACCCCTAAAGATTACAAGCCTTCAAAGCCTCCATTTAAATACGCGGCTATTTAGGGGAACGTCTGATCTACATTAACGAACAGACCTATAGCTATGAGGATCACTAACGAACAGACCTATAGCTATGAGGATCACCCAAGTGCCATTACCACAATTCTTTGATAACACCAAAGAACAACAGGTTCTATTTACTATCAAACAGCTTATCCGCATTTAACTACCGAAGCTATTACCGTAAAATCCTAAGTCCCCGAGCGACCAAGTGGGTACCTATGACTCCGCACTTTTTTTCGATTACCAGCAAGATAGGCCTGGATATTTCTGTTTCTCCGTGGATTGCGATTTCAAGTAATCCAAGAATCAAAAAGAAACGAAAGTTTCGCCAGGTCTTTCTTTGCTATTAACTCCAGGATTGCAGGGCTACAGACTTCCAAAACATGAAACGAAGCCTCGCACATTGTTGAAGGAAATACGGAGTATAGAGCGCCGGATAATCGGCACGCTCCGCGAAATAAACCATGAACAAACAATCCTGGAGGTCAAAACTGAATCTCGGGCAAAGAGACCTAGAGAAAGGAGCTCGTTCTCCTCCCTCTTTTGATCCGGAATATATCGTCAAATGGGCACCCAATGACCCTCAAAACCCCCAAAATTGGTCCGATCGATACAGATGGTGGATTACTTTCCAGCTCGGGCTGTTGGCGTTGGTTGGTAGCCTCGGCTCAAGTATTCTCACGCCAGCCGATGACACGATCGCGGCGTACATTGGGGTCAGTAATGAGGTTTCCGTTCTTAGTCTCTCTCTTTACGTGTGAGTGGAACCAGACTATAAAGAAACAGTTGAAATACGATTGCTAATTTTATGTTAGTCTTGGGTTTGTGCTTGGTCCCATCGTTTGGGCTCCTATTTCCGAGATCTGGGGTCGCAGAATCAGCATCTTGCCCGCTGTTTTCTGCCAGGCTATTTTCTGTATTGCGACTGGACGCAGCAAAGATGCAGCTTCGATTTTTTTCACGCGATTCTTCGCGGGATTCTTTGGCTCAGCACCAGTCAGTAATGTTACCGCTGCTCTGGGCGATATGTGGAGTAAGGAAAGCCGAGGGACTGCAGTGAGCTTGTACGCCGTAGCAGTTAACGGTGGTCCAGCTTTGGGTCCTGTCATTGGTGCTGCGCTTGTGTTGAATCGTGATTTGGGATGGCGATGGGCTGCGTATATACAGGCTATTTGGGGCTTTGTCGTCTTCACGCTCACGTTCTTCTGTCTGCCGGAGGTCTTCCCCTTGGTCCTACTCAAACGCAAGGCACAACAAATTCGGAGGGAGACAAATGACCCGAGATACTACCATCCCCATGAGCATATGCAGCTCGACTTTCATTCAATTTTGACCAAACAACTAGCTCGACCGCTGAGGATGTTGTTCACCGAGCCTATAGTTACCTGCATCGCGTTCTATGCCTCGTTTGTTTACGGAGTCATGTATCTTGCACTGGAGCTTTTCCCTATCGTGTTTGAAACAGAACGGGGATGGAATCCTGTAGTTGGCTCTTTACCCTTCCTCGGACTTTTGATTGGTGTTATATCCTCTGTGGGCGTAAACATCTGGAACCAGTATCGTTACAATCGAATCTCGCGTGCAGCGAATGGAGCCACAGTTCCAGAAGCACGACTACCACCCATGGCATTTGGCGCGATTTTCATGGTCGTGGGACTCTTCTGGTTTGGCTGGACTGCAGAACCGCGCCATCACTGGATCTTGCCGTGTCTAGCGACAGTTTTCATTGGAATTGGTTTCAACTGCATTTTTCAGCAGTGTCTCAATTTTCTGATTGATGTGTACAGAATTTATGCGGCCAGTGCCACTGCAGCAGTCACTTTTCTGCGCAGTCTGATGGCTGCTGGCCTCCCACTAGCTGCGATGCCGATGGTCAGAGCATTGGGCATTGGACCGGCAACTTCAATTATCGGTGGTGTTGCGGCGGTTTTGCTTCCTGTGCCGTTTTTGTTCATGAAATACGGACCACAATTGCGAAAAATGTCAAAGATCGTGCCGAGCGATTCATAGATTTGCATTATAGATTTGACACTACATCTTTATAGCATTTTGTGCATGGTGTTTCGGTCTTGTGCATGCAATGACTGCACAGGAATTCTTTTGCAGAGGAGAAGCACAATTTCATTGTCCCTTGTTCTCCTCTGACAAGACATTGAAACATATCCTTTATCGAGGCAGCTTTTAGTTTCCTCTTTGTTTGCGCAGAATTCTGCTCTCCCTTCCGCCTGAAACTCGCAGCCATAGCAAAAAAAACGCCCCTGATTGGCGATGGCTCGAGCCCTGATTTGAACTTTCTCCATCGACTGATGGGCAGCCTTGGTATTCATCGTCAAACTCCTACTTCCACTAAGCGTAATTTTTGCATAAGCCGTCAACGCAAAATTGAATGTAGATGTATAAAACCCGTCTCTGCACGCAGAACCATTACCTGGCATAGTAGAGGACATTGATTATGCGTTATGAGCTCGAGGAGACATTGAGCCTGCTTTCAAGAAGACAAATGGTAGGGCAATCAATCGAGACAATGTTTTAACCCTAAGCATTTTACTTAGGGCTAGAGCAGGAATAGCCCTAAGAAGTAAGTGATCTCATACAAGAGTCAATCGAATGTTGCCGTACAATAAGAATCGCCCTATGTCATAAATTCTTTGTGTTTAGGAAAAATATTCCATATCACACGCGTCAAAGGGATCTCCAGGGAGCCGAATCCAGTACTTGAAAGGCCTAATCAGGAATCTGCCTATAAGGTCCATTGAGGGTCATCAATATTTGTCGCCTCCAAACAGACAAAAATGGTCCGAATTCTGATTGCTATGTCATTGGAAGGGTATACTCCCCATTTGTTTAATGTATTTCGGATATCAGTTGGGAAGTTGAGATGAGGCTTAGGAGAACTTTCTCACCGAACAGGCTATAAAAGCTTCAGGTGCTAGCTAAGACTCAACTTCCTCTCAATCAAGCAAAACTGGAATACCCACCCTCCTACTCTCTCTCTCATTTTCCAGTGCTTGTTTCAACTCAAATTCACTCACTTTTAACTTGTCAATCTCAATTATTACAGGCGCAATGGGTCGCGTGTGTGGTGGCTGTGGCCGCGACCTCCCTAGGTCATCATACACAGAGCTCGAATACCTCAAGGGCCGTGGCGTCTCGCGTTGTGCAGATTGTTCTCAACGCCGCTATTCTTACACTCTTTCCGCAGTCCAATCCAATAGTGGCCGGTACAATCACTCTGAGATATCTATTTTCAAGAACAAACATCTAAAACACCCATTTGCCAATGGCCATTTTCGATGGGTGGCTAAGGGACACTACGTTTCAGGACCTCGTCAAGGCCAGCGTTGTGTTGCGAAATGGTTCAAGGATGGCGCCGTATTCTCTGACGACTTTTTCACACTCGATATCAAGGCCGTGGACAAGGCTTTGGAGATAGTCGAGCGGTTCAATCAGCTAAACATGATCGACAAAGTCATCAAAATCAATATACCCGCAGTATGGCGTTTCGACGACGATTCCGAGGAAAACTGGGCAGGTCAAATGGCTCTATGTGAACCTTACATCCACAACTATCAGAAGTGGAACAGCAACAATGGATGGAAGAACGACCGCACGGCGTGGGGGAAAGTTATGCAAGCCCTTAGTCATTTTAGCTTCCACGACTCCGATGGACGTTATGTGCTCTGTGACCTTCAAGGTGGCATACATCAGCATGAAGTTGTTCTCTCTGACCCTGTCATTCTGTCTCCGACCCGTGAGTATGGCGTCACTGATCTCGGTGTTAAAGGCATGAAGACGTTTTTCAGCAAACACAAATGCAACGAATTCTGTCGATCGAACTGGATCAAGCCAGCTGACCGCGCTCAACGCTTTAACATCGTGCCTGGTACGACCATGATTCAACACAATGTGGCAGAGGGTCATTCTCGGCCGCATCAGGCACACTGAAGGTAGATTCCAGTCGAAAAATTTGGAACATCTGGAGCGTCTTCTGCACACTTCGGGAATAGCACTCGGCCAAGCTATCTCTGCCTGGGATTCTTCTTTCATCACATGCAAACGCAGGGAACAGATAGAAAGCATTTTCTAGCATACACCAGGTTCTTTTGACTCATTCCATATGGAACAGGAGCGCCATTGATTGGTTGACCGTCGTCACCGTCATGAGACTTTGTATGTCAGAACAAAGTGCTTTTACTACAATTTGTGATTCGGACACGGATGTGATGGGAGGTATGGAATGGATTTCTAGCTAGGACAATATACTAAAGTTCAAAAATTCCTGCTATGTAAACTATGTAATTTAGAGGAGTAAACATCCATGGCATGGATTTGCCTATGTAACATAATGCCAATGTCTTCCTGAGTTACCAGTTGACCTATTGCTCTAACAACCAAGTATTCTTATCTACATTTCCTTCCACGTGGGCACCAGGTTAATATATGACAACCCTTATGAATTTTTATTATATATAAGACTACCTATTCCTTGCCATCATGCAACTCTTACCTACGAATTCATATCATACTCGATAAAGAATTAGTCGACCTGATCCCTTCGTGATAACCATCCATGCCAGAAAAATACCACAGCATTCCACTCTCAAATAAGATCGGCTTCAGCGTGAATTTCTGGTATCGTTCTCGGGTGACTGCATCTACGATTTAGGCTTTCGTGATGCATTCCACAGCACTGATTACTTCGTTCAATGCGAATATCGATTCGTCACGATGAGTGAAAGTGAAACGGCGTCCTTCCATTAAGTCACAAACTTGGTGCAGGTCGTTAAGAAGTCAGATCGCTCGTGCTCGCTTTCCTCGTATCGGCGCAGTACATATGATGTACGGAATGGTGATGAAACGCTGCATTTTTGCCTAGCGCTCGAATTTAGAACCCATATTAACCGTTACACTTCCACTGCCTTTTTGCATTAGACGCATGGAAGTCATGTCCTCGATGGTAAGTTGCTGTCCCCAACTTGAGGAAGAAACAGAGCGCTGAGCAAGAGGGGCGCCGAGAAGAGTCTTGTCCAGGCAGCAATTACTGTATGTAGTAAGAATCGAGGACGAAAGATAGTTTTTTGGGTAAACGATACCTTATACTGGGCAAGATTTCATCAATGTCGGCAAATCTGTGTTGCTGTAGTGATAAGCCCAAGAGATCCTCCCGATGTCTGCACAGAGACGGAGTGATGCTAGGAGTCTGATTGTCGGTCATATCAATCAATACATAAGAGAGAAACGAAAATTTGATTCTCAGATGGGTTATATCTTGAAGTTTGTTTGTTGTCGTTGATGTACCTAACTTTACTCGAATATTGATAGTATTGAGCTGTTCGATATTTATAAAATGCATATCCATACATCTAGACTACGATGCGTGGATGTCCTCCGCACCGGACTCATTCACATGAATGGCGAATTGAGCCTCAACCCGACTAACAGGATACGCTCGAGCATCCTTACTTCATGAGAATGATGAGATAAGTCTAGCTTCGTTCGCCCTACTTTTGCCATCCAGTCGGGTCATTTCCTCAAATTAGAACATCTGCCAAATTCAATTTATCAAAGTTTATGGACGCCTTGAATTTGCGGAGGTCTCCGACAGCCCGTTTATTGACAGGAAATTGTCGTCCGGAAATATTTCCGTTGCCTCACTTAGTGTATGCTTTAACACGCATAACTTTAGAAAGAGAAATTTTAGAAGCACGCACTTGTGATAGATGAACCGGAACAGGGTATTTAGGTGAAAATTGATTCTGAGTTGACATAGACTGTGATAAGGTTCTTGTTTCTGTGTATTTGACGCCATCAAAATTGATCAGGTTTGTTAGTCCAATATGGAGTATTATCAGTCTATGTCCTTTCAACTAGGTACATACGGTCAATGATACAATTATTGATCAACTTTGCTACCAGCCCAAGAAGCACAATCAATAAATATGTCATCGTCTTTTGAAAGCAGGAGCCTTTTCTTTCCACATCTCAACAGCATACAGGTCCGTTTCATGACAATCATTTATGCAGAGCTCTGCATGATTCATGGCTTGCATAGACTTTCATAGAGCACGATGTGGTGGGGCACATATCCAACTGCGCGACTGAATTCGTGTCGTCTTGGGAATTGAAAGATTATTTCTTAGTTTTGAAAAGGGAGACTTTCGAGTATGCCGCTATTTCCAGTATTGTTGCCCCAACACCTTGAACAACTCCATTCAGGATGCCCAGAGCAGCACCTCCAGCAGCGGCACTTTGAAGCGCAACAAATGTGCTACCAACAGCAACATTGCCGATAACAGCCTGGGCGGCGGCGGCAAGAGAACTTAGTTTTAGCAAGCCCGGTCAGCGCAATATTTTTCTTTCCCTGGTCAAACGCGAAAACTATTACAACTTACCACTCTGCACTCCAGCACTCGTAATTCTAGCAACGTTCAGAATGGTGGTTGAAACGGCTCCTGGAGCAGCAATCATAACTATACCACCAGCCGACGCGACAGCACACATTGCTAGTGCGGGGTTTTTCTGAGCCCATTCTGATGTTTTCTGAAATAGAGTCAGAATTAGACTAGTAAATGAGGGAAAGGCAAATGACAGACCTTCCAGGCTTTGTTAGAGCTCTACAGCTGTGTGTCTGTTCAATCCCACTTCAAATGTTGATGTAAGGTGACAGTTTGGGCGACAGAGTAGGTAATAACAGGGGCCACTTTTCTCGTTTCAGCTTTTTCATATAGGGAGAGGAAAGCAAAAAATCCCTTCGGTCTCACTCTTTGTGGTCTCACGTGGGAAGATGGATAATGTGACGGGACGCGCGGAAGCAAAAGCTTTTGGTAATCCTCAGTCTCTCTCAGCTCTGATAGTGTACGGGAGGATGACACGCGGTGGCACGTTGTTCTATCGGTACGTCCGATCCTGAATGAATATAGTGCATTTGCCAATTGACGTCTACAAGTTCGGATAGTGTAACTGTATAGATCATGAACCATGGTAGACCCACATAAGGCACGGATTGGCGGGCCGTTAGACCCTAAAGCTTATCGATCGCAATTGTTCCACAGTCCCCACAAATAGTGGTCGAGAACAGCTTCCACTTGGAAATTTGTCGAGCATGAAGGCCAAGGTAGTAGTAGCAATGTCCTAATTATGTTGGCAGTGGTATAAGCACACCGAGGAAGAGCTTTGGGACAAGTACGAAGCCCGTCAGTTATTACGCCTTCCGATGCGCTCCTTGATCTCCTCTTGCCTCACTTTCCCGCCCAATCACAATCATGACCGAAACCGGTTCTCGTTTCTGGGAGTCTTGACAGACATGATCAATCACCCAAAGCCCGGGCGGGACAGCTTCCAGCTACTCTTGCACTACCGGGCTTCGTATCATACATGTACTTTCATCGTAGATGAAGTAATGTAGTTGCACTGCCTCAATGACAGCAGAACGCCGATAATGAATCGGGTGTGGTTTCTAAGGCTTGTTCCTAGCTTCAAAACGCGGATTTCATTACAGAGTTCCCGGGCACCGTGGCTAAGCCTTTATGAAGGTAGGAATGCATCGCAGGAATTTTTCAGTGCGTAGTCAATGTGAAAACACTAATACGAGTGTCTTGACAACCTATTTGCTTCCTAGGGTTTTACTGTTTACAATCAGTCCAGTTTCAGAAAGACTTGGCACGATTGTATGACAATGGGCGAGATCGTAGGAGCGGTGTATTAGGTTTAAGTGAATTAAGAACAGAGATTGGCCGGGCCGTTAGTTAGCCCGTAGCTATGACCTGGGTAAAAAAGACAGTGGTCGAAGGGATCAATATGAGTAAATCGATAAGAAAATGAATTAAAACCCACTGATCAGTACAGGGATTCATAGATATCAAAGCCGAACCGAGTCTGTCGTGAATCCAGACTTCGTGTACTGATCAATGCTCAGAACAAGTCTAACTTCTGGTCGAGGACTCTGGTAGAGGATTCTGACAGTCCAGGATAGCTCCTTGTGGGAATTGTGCGCGTTGACCTGGACAGGATCATGAAAACAGTGAACTTTTCTCTTCAATGTGGAATTGAAATCCCAAATTGTGCAATTATCGACATCTATTTCCCAGCGTAGTTATGTCTTACAACATGGTGTGCGCCCAGTGTGTGTTAGCTTCATGTTTTGGCTCGTGAATATCGCGATGGGAAACAGGCCATCTGGCTGGCTCAGAAGTCTCTTGTCTCGGCTTCATGTACTCGTTGTCCTCGACAGCAATCAGTAGAGCTATATCAATGTTTGTCCTCATGAAAGTCGGGCTCTGACTCACGATCCTGGAAGAAGGTCGGCATCGGCTTTTTCTTCGTCACATCGAATTCTTCGGTCTCTTCGTTTATCACAGGCAATTGTGGCCCTTTGGCGTTGAATCGGCACAGGAGCATGCCAGATGGCAGTAACCGTGGTCAGTGTCTCTGAGTCATTTAGGCCGAGTCAAAGATGGAAAGAGGTTAACTTGGTCGTTGAGTCAACTTGGGTTATGTTAGACTGCGCGCTAGACCATATCGGGAGGTGGCCTACCAAGAATGGTCTAGTGCGGATCACCGGTTTTGATTAGGGTTAAAGGGTTAGGTTTCCCCCTAGTTCCTACTACCTACCTAGTACCTACTAGTACCTAGAAGTCCCGCATTAACTGCTGCCCTTAATGAGGTCCACTCGCTGCGGGATTATGATTAACAACGGTGAACCCCCTGGCAAGAAACAAACCACATTCTTACTCATGACAATAATCGAATAACCGTCAGGCTGCCAAAACCCAATGCCCTATCCCCTTGGCTTGGGGTTCGCCCGGGCGAAGCTGCAGTTATGATGTCGGACGTGGCTCGCTCCTTCCCCACTCAGCGTGACTGGCTCTTTCCCAAAAGAGCCTCCGCCTGCACCGCCTTCGTCCTCATCACCTATTAAACATCCTTCTTCTTCTCTCATCGTTTTTTTCTTTCTTTTCTTTATTTACTCGCTCTCTCTGCAGATTCTTCTATACGGGATGTGTGGCTTTTGACCCACGTCCCATTCATGCAATATGTATATATAAGTATATCGATATCCCTCGTATGCTGCTTGGATATCGGTCTGTCTCCCGCAATCGATCTCCTTCACCGAGCCTGGTACAAACAGCCAGATCATGCTTTAGAACCAGCAGCCGGACTCGATATACGCCCTCGGAAGTACTTGGCCGATTGTGAATTGAGCGAGCTGCTCAACCTATATACCGTACGCGGCGGTTGTGTCTCAGATACCTACAGTTCCACCTCCTAGAAGCAGTCATGTCCTGGAGACAGCCCAGCAACTCATACCTGAATCCAGGATATGCCCCCCAAAGTCGTCCATCCAGGACCCGCAGCTCTTCGGCGTCTTTCACTGATACTACGAGTAATGACATGCATCGACTACCTTCTCAGTCATCACATGTAACTGAGTCATCACAAACCGCCAGCAGCATACACTCAAATATCGGCGATTCAATTGCTTCCTTTACGACGCCGAATCCATTGTACATACAAAATGAGGCCGAACCATATTTTTGGAGAGAGTCTCAGATAGAGGTGCCAAATCATGATAATTTTGCCGTTGCGGAGCATCCCATGCTACCTCCAGACACCCCCTTACCACGACCGATTCCCGACGTCAACGATCCACTACAGAACATTGAAGCCAGCATCAGCGACCCTACTGCGCTGTTCGAGCTCGTCATCGACAGGCTGCGACAGATATATGCCACACATCCAAACCAGGCAATGTATGCACTAAGCTTGGCTCAGACTCATCTGGGTACCGATGCAGTCCGTAGATTTATCACACCAAGGGTGGTTCCTCCGAGATCACCGCAACCACCTGCAACATCGTCTGCTGTCTCTCCTATCCATCGAGCTAATAGCAGTGGACAACAATATCGGTGTAAGCTATGCCCATCGCCTGTACGTATAACCTCACGGGGTGCTTTCAAACGACATGTCAACGAGAAGCATCAGCCAAAATCTATGTTTCTCTGCATGTATTGCGACTGGAGAAGCACACGTAAGGACAAGCTCCGGGATCATCTAAAGACCAGACACGACACTGAATACGATCGCGAGCAAGATCTTACCGAAATGGAACTGGTCATGGCTGAACCCAGCAAATGTGATCTATGCGAAACCGACACGTGGATGAATCACATACCGCCGTATACATCTTGGGATGTATGGTTTGGAGGAATAGTAGCCCATTGCCTAATTGACGAGACCTCAGAGGGCGAACCGAAAGAGGAACAAGATGGCCCTCCAAATCAGGGTGACGGGAGTGCAGGCGGAAATTCTGGTTTCCTCTTTCCAAACCTAACATTTACATCTGGGTCGAGTGCTGGAAGTGCATCTCTGATTCAGGGAAGCAACTTGACTTCCGATTCGTTGTTCACGGGATGGACGTTCAACAGTCTGCCCAAAAAAGAGCCGGGAAACGATGAGAATGAGAATGCCATACGAACATTCTCAAATAAATCGCCTAAGAAGAAAAAACTTGATTTGAGTGATATCTCGAAAGAGCTGTGTGAATTATCGTTGGATGATCATCCGTCAAGATCAAAAACGCCTTCAAGTCAAACTGATTCCATCGAGTTAGCAAAAAAATGGATTCCCAAAGAGTTGAAATTGGTATCAGGAATTATCCAAGAACTCGAAATAGCGACCCTTGTGTTCTCAATCAACAAGATCTCCATCCGCCTGACTGGAAAGCTCCAATGCGGCAACTTCGACAATTATGCGAAAGTCGCCGTTGACCCTGTGAGTCTTGGTGAGAATACGTTGTACCGCATCCATACTGATCGGTCTATCTCGCATCGGATATTAGCACGCAATTTGAGACAATGCCATAATTCGTTGAATGCAATTCAGCGGGAATTATCGTCAGCCTCAACTCTCCCTGCAGATGCCGAAACAACAACAAAACAGCAAGGCGATCGTCGTAAGCGACTTTCGTCGCTTTGGGCTCGACTAAGGGCGGTCAGCTTCGTCCTCTCGCTCCAAAAGGAGGTAGCAAATGATGGAGAACATGTGCCATCACCGCCACATCCCTCCAACAGGAGTCTAATCACTTCATCCAAGCATAGCCGTTCAAAAGCTACCATGTCGTCTTTTACGTCAGAAGCTCTTGGATCTTTATATAAACTGGCACAGAAACATCTCCCAATCGACTTCGGTGACGATGCTTGCCAGGATGACAAGAAGAACGCCCTCCAGTCCTATTCAAGGTCGCCGAGCGTCAATAGTCCGCTTGGTGTATTCAGTTTTCTGCAAAGCCTGACGGCTGTTATATCCACCCCTCAACCATCTCTGGTAGAGTCGTACGATACGACTGATTTGTATGGTTTATTGCATCGCTCGATAACGAGTATATCGACAACATCTTTCTAATAAGACCAGACGATGAATGCACCGTGCACAACGACAGTCAATGACCCAGCCATTTTCGACGTTTCTTCCAAGAAACGATCTTTCATGATTATATGACCTTGTCTTTTCCTATATATACACATATATATGCTTGCGTGTCATGTCCCTCGTTAGCTATCTCGAACTTCACTCCGAGCCGAGATTACATGTATCCACTTCTTATGTTGTTACGAATCTGATGTCTTGTGTGTTTCCGAGCTGGAGTCAAAGGGCGGGGTGAAAACCAGCTTCTTTTCATGGATAGATAGATAGGAGAACGGGATACTCACACGGTATAAAGCGACCTGTTGGCAGGCGATTGGATTTCCTTCCTTTCTTTGATTTGATTCATTTTGACACTTTGCTTCTCTCTTTACATATGACAATAAAAATTAGACGATTTTCGCATGGACATACTCAACACATCGACTTCGGACGCCTCAAGGAGCACCGTGGCATACCACCGGGCTGGACCTGTCGAGCAGAGTCATAGAGTAATCTGATGAAAGATGAGGTTATATCAATTCCATTGTATTCAGTACACACACACTTTTGGCACAAGAAAAGAAAACGTATTTTTCTAAAACACCATTTGAAAGTAGATAAAGGAAAAAAACACGGGCACAAAAAGAGAAACGCCAAATAGTCCTGATTATGCTGACACCTGAATAAGAAGAAGACGGATTCGCCGGTTTTCTTGGTCAAAAAAAGGAGGAAAGATTGGAGTTGCGCGGTGAAGAATTGTTCAAGTCATGCTTGCTGCGGATGTGAAGGGGATGAGAAAGGGATCATGTTTACTCCTGTCGCGTCCTCTTTGCGCCGTGTGGGTTCCATGATCCTTGATCATTGCCCATTTGAGGGTTACCTTGGAATCCGCCGCCAAAATTGGGGTTGAAATTTCCTGCTTGGAAGCCTGTCAAATCACATCATTAGTCAAGTCCGAAACCGGGAAGACAAAAGGGGTGGAGAGGACTAACCCATACCCATGTTACCCATCATAGGGTTCATGCCGCCAGCCATGGCAGGATTCATACCCATTCCTCCCATCGGGTTCATGCCCATACCCATCATATTCGGGGCACCGCCCATGTTTGGTCCGCCACCACGTCCACGCATGTTTGGTCCACCACGCATACCGCCGCCCATCATGTTTCCGCCGCGGTTATTGAAGCCTCCACCGTAGTTACCCATGCCGCCGCCCATTGGATTATTGAAGCCTCCACCGCCCATCGGGCCGCCGGCACCTTGGAACCCGGTGTTCATGCCGCCAGAGAAATTGCGATTGTTGTAGCCCATGCCGCCGCGGTTGAATCCTCCACGTCCGCCCCGGAAGCCACCGCCAGCGTTACCGCCGGCCATGTTGTTCATGCCGTAGCCCATGTTTTGGGTTCCCGGTTGGTTGAAGGGTCTGTTGTTGCGGTCATCTTTGCGAGCGGGTGCGTCCTTGGGGAGGGTGCGGAATGGATTTTGATGTGGGTTTGTGTAGTTGGCGCTGTGTTTACGACCGGGTTGGCCGGTACTGGCGTAATGTTCAATGAGGTGTTTGACTGCAGTCGCGGCTTGTAATGTGGTGAATTCGACATATGCTTGACTAAAGCCGTGTTAGTCTATTGTCCTGACGCGAAATGCGGACTCATCGATATACACACCTCTTGCTCTTTCCATTAACCTTGTGTTCGCTAAATGTGACATCCTTCAACTCGTCCTCGGCATTGGCCTCATTGATCCAGCCGCGGATATCGTCGTCGGTAGTCCACCAGAACAACTCCGAGATGAAGAGTGCAGTGGTAGCATCTGGGTCTGTAGGTCGATCTTCGGATGAGGATGTCTTGCGCTTCTGGCCCTGCTGCACGGGCACTTGCTGCTGCGGTGCCTGACCTGCAGTGCTCTGAATTGGATGTTGTGCGTCTTGACCGTTTGCTGGCCGTGCATTATCATTATTTCCATACTGACCTTCCCCGCCTTCATTACCGTTTGTCTCGGGCGCGTCCAATATCAGCTCTGGCCCTTCTTGTCCGTTGTAGCCGCCGTCGCCGTAAATATCCAAGTCAAAGTTATCTTCTTCAGCCATTGCGACGGTTTATGTGGTTTGAGTTTTGTAAACGAAGGAGTTCGACCGATAGTATTTCAATCTTGATTTTTCTTTTGTTATGCACAAGTCTGGGGCAGTAGGACCCTCTGTGTGTAATATCTTTCTCGCGACGAAGTCAATATGAATACATGTCTGTTCATGACGACAACACATTAGCATAGAAATGGGGGGTAACATGACCTGAGGGTCGTAAGCAGAAACAGTGGTCGAGTAGTCATTGGAAAAACAACTCCATCGAGGAACGCGCAGACAAGCAATAGAGAGTGACATGAAAGAAAGGTACGTACAAGCTGACGCTGGTATTCTTTGGAAACAAATAGTGAGCCGCCAGGGTGGCGTAAGCTCTGAGAATGATATCTTTGACCTGACCTGACTGTCCTTGATGACAAGTGCAGGGTTTCTTCTGATTGACAGGAATTGTCTAACCAAGACTATCCACAAGAGTAGCAAGCTGCCACAGACCAGCAGGGTTCAGAGTAAAATTAGTCTTAAGAAAAGGTCCGTGTAAATGCCGTCCAAGAAGCCAAGAAACGATAGAAAGAGGATTGCAAGGTGCCTGGAATTGGACGTGATGTATGGCGTAGGTGGGTGAAGGGTGAGGTGAGGTGAGGTCGAAGTACGAGGCTGGTCGCGTAACTGCGCCGTTTGCTTCGACTTGGCAGACTTGCACGTTGTAGATACTCAATTCGAGTGACTGGGAGCTTCTCGAGATCTGACTAGGCCCAAAGCACAGGACAGTGATACAGCAGACTGGATTGACCAGAATAGAGATGAGACGCGGAAGCTGATGAAGGTGAGGTGAGGTGAGGTGAGGTGAGGGAAGGTCAAGCTGCGGCAAGAATGGATGGCAACCATTGGTTCGGCGCTGCTCAATGTTTCTCCGCTGTCGCCAAGACCACTAACCCCCTTAATGGACTAGCGTGGAGCTGCCATGAGGCCAGCTGGATTCATCGTGGAGGTCCGATTATGCTACATCTCCATATCGTATCACTCAGTCAATTCTCTTCTCTTCTCCAATTCTACTCCTTACATTCGCGTCACTCCTTCGCTCTCTTCCGGATCACCATCTTTCAGCAAACATAATCACAATGTCTGACACCTTCCAAGAACTCGCCGATATCCCCAAGGTACGTCTACCGTCCGCTCGCATGCTCACGTCCCTCCTGTCACTCTGCGCACGATACCTCGACATTTACTAACTCTTTACCTTACAGGACTTTGTCCGCGATGGCATGCAATTCGTCAACCGCTGCACTAAGCGTCAGTTCACCCTGTCCACTTCCCTACCTAGCACGCAATTGCGATGCGATTCGCCCCTGGATGTTTCTCGAGGGTAGATGGTCTAACAACCTCCGCAGCAGACAAGAGGGAATTCTTGAAGATTTCTCAGGCAGTCGGTACGTATTCACTCAATTATATCAGGCTAGAATAATCCGGTCGCTAACACAGGGTTGTACAGGCGTTGGTTTCGTTATCATGGTACGTCCCCGAACGACACACTCGCGGCGAACGCTTCCAGCGTCGGACATGCTAACAGGATACCGTGCAGGGCGCTATCGGATACTTTGTCAAATTGAGTCCGTATCCCTTTTTAGGTTTTCTTGTTTTTGCGCGCGACTAATTGTCTTTTGTATAGTCCACATCCCCGTCAACAACGTCTTGGTCGGATAGTCGCACCACATCACAATACAATATAATCACAGAGGAAGGGGAGAATGGGAGTCGAGAATGGATATCAACGCAACAATCGATTGACCCGTGTGGACAACGTCACCCCACACGACCTCGATACCGCCACACTAAACACAACACATACCTACAACGTCTCACACAACACGCATACACATTCAAACACACCAGGAGTTTTTATCTTAATGGATGGCGGGCAAAACGCAGTTACTTATATACCATACCTAAATCAGCTGCTTCTCGTTTAATGCGATAACATCTTCAAACGATTCGCCTCTTAAGGAAATTTGTATCATTCAATTCATTATTTCATGCAGAAGAGGGAATATGTATGTATGTATGCATGTATAAAAATCTGAAAAGTTCAAAGTATTCTCTAGTCATTCTATACACGCATTCATAATAATGGGTATGAACGAATTCGTTACTAACGTTATGCTGGGGGTGCTCGGGAGGGTGTACGTATCATGGAATAATTGTCTCAGAGCTCGTGAGCAACAAATAAAGAGGCAGAACCGGGAACTTAAAACCGCTGATATCGGCGATATCTATGAGACGTCCAAGGACGCAGCTTCTCATCAAACTCCGAGCCCATGACCGGATCTCCTTCGTCATCTGAAGCTGAGTCATTCCATGAATGGATTGAGCATGATCCGGCGGATTCGCCGTTGCTATTCCAGCACGATGCTAAACAAAAACAAGTCAGTCAGAATGACCGGTACGTGAAATGGACGAAGGAGAAGGAGGGGACGTACCGGCTAATATAGGCGCTGACGGATGCCAGCTTACATCCCGCACAACTGTGCCATAAGCATCATCAAGCATGCCCATATCATACTGCGAGAATTGTTCTCGCTCACGCGGATCCCTGCCCGCCATTGCAGCAGCATCGACGTCAATGACCCCCGCCAACGTGGCGTCGATGTTGTACACATATACCTTGCCATCGTAGCTACCGCTATAGACATACCGAGAATTCGTGCTCGACGGAGGTGAAAAATGACATCTGATCAATGTCCTCAAAACTTTATGACCGCGATAAGTCACGACGGAGCAGTCGTGGGGATGTGGCTTGTAGTCGATCCCACCGATAGGTGTGTATCGGTAGTCGAAACCAGTGGTATATTTATTGATATTGATTTTGTCGAATGCCTCAGTCGTGACCATTTTACGCAGGTCCCACAGCTTCATCGACTGGTCTTTACCGTTTGATAAGACATAACGACCGTCGCCCTTGCTGTCGACATAAGTCAAACCTTCGGTATGGCCTACAAAGGCCCCGGCCTCGCGACTGTCGTTCATGGAACGTCGATCCCACACTCGAATAGTGGTATCGTCCGAGCCAGAGTACAGAATATGAGGTGATGAGGAGTCGCCGAAACAGACTGCGTTGACATCGTCTTGGTGTTTTTCCAATTCTAGTATTGGGGTCTGTCTTTCTATATCATATACAACCACACTGCTGGCGGCTGTACCTGCAACGATCTCTCGACCGTCACCAGAAAAGCGAAGAGACCACACCTGAAGAACAGGTCAGTGAGTCAGTCATTCATGTGAAATGAATACAAAGGAAAACATACACCAAATCGCCCGTGTTGATGTCTTCGGCGAGGTGCAAAATCGAGCACCATAGGATCCGACTTATCATTCGGATCTGTGGCTGCAAGTGTAACTTGTCTTTGAATCGAGCTGACGGCGAGCCATTTATTATCAGGACTGAGCGAGGCGTCTGTGATTGTCCAGTTTCCTCCAATGAAACGGACTGTCTTGTAGTATTCCCAATCATGAGGATTGGACGTATCGTACATGTAAACTTTAAAGTCTTGAGTACAGCAAAAGTAAAAGTTGCCATCGTCTGAGAACTGGCCGGAATAGCATCGTTCGTCCAAGTGTATGATTTTTTCTGGCTTTGTTGATGGTATCAAGTCCTGTGCAGGTTATTTGTCAGTAACAAGCCTACACATTTTCGACGCGAATGCCATACCTGAAATACCATCCGTATATCCCGTCTTCTTTCTCCCGGCGCCCCAATACCGAGTTCGCGCCACATAATTCTCGTCGCCAATTTCTTCTTGCGCCTCCTCGATTCATCCGCATAGCTCGGAGTATTGCCATAAAACCCGGAATTCATCAATGCTCTTCCATTTTCGCTAGGCACTTTTGGAGGAGGATGTCGCGCCGTCCGTCGTCGCCGATTAAATCGCGACGATCCGTATCCGAAACCATCGTCTTCGTCGTTATCGCCCCCTCCTCCACGGACCAGATAAGCACCACCGGCGAATAGACCGTGTGATCGGAGGAGTGCGTGGAGACCTCTGGCGTTGAGCATCCGTAACATTCTTGCACCTGCTGTCATGAATTAGTAATCACCTTGGAGCCGGTGCGGTGGGAGATGGATGTACCTTGTGCTTGAGGGTCGTCCTCGTCTTCTTCCTCCTCTTCCTCTTCTTCTTCTTCTTCACCTTCTTCCTCTTCCTCTTCCTCTTCATCTTGATCCGCCGTCTGCTGCGCAATAATAGCGCCCATCGTCAATATTCTTGCATCGTCTTCAGCACTCCCTCCTCCAATGACATATGGCGTTTCGTGGTCTTCATCGTCATCTTCATCGTCGTCCTCTTCTACCTCGTAATCAAGATCGTCCTCGTCATCGTCCATATCGACATTGTGGAGGAATTCGTAAGCTGGGTGGAATTGTTCTAAGTCATCGGAGCCGGAAAGATTACCGGGCGGGGAGCTCTGGTCGGCCATTCGTGAGACCTCTGAACACGATGCCAGAGTATGGTGATATATCAATGGGAGGTATGCCGGAGAGACTGAAGAGGAATGAACTGCTGAAGAAATAGTAATTGTAGATAAAAGAAGGAAAGAGTAGAGAATATGAATATGAACAAGACAGAGATCGGGGGAAGACGTCAGTTGGAAAGCGGAGAAGGCGGTTCTTATCGATACCCACCCAACAACCTTCGGCCCCGTTATCTCCGGGCTTCATTCACGGTTAAGTTACATTATTGATTGTCAATGATTGATCCTTGTAGACTTTAATTACTGTTCCTTTTATACTCCTACAGCTCATCAATTATTCACTCCCCATGTGTCGCTCGTTTTCCTCCTCATGCTCCTGCATCTTCCGACGCTTGTTGGGCGGTTCATCCACCACATCATCATCCACCGGCCCATTCGTCGTGTCCATCAACGCGGCATTCTTATCATGAAAGTCAAAAATCTCCTTCCAGCTTCCATCTAGAACCTCCGGGTCGTTACCATGTAGCCCAATATGATACGCCTTCTTCATGGAATCGATGCAGAACTGTCGCTGTTCATCAAAATCAAAAATGGGTTTCGGGTACGTCTTCAAGCCGTTGTCTGTGTCAGAAGTTCCATCACCGGTGATACGACATCCCCATTTCTTCTGATCTTGTATTGGAGCACGCCATGGTTCGTAGATATATTTTTTGTCGAATTGTTTGAGCTCAGGACAGTATCGACGAACAAATTCGCCCTCGGGATCCCACTTTTTGCCAAAGGCTATCGGTGAATAGCATCGATAGTACTGGCTGAAAAAGGCCGTACATGACAGCCACATCCAGTTGCCAATGTTTGATGCCTCTTCATCTATTCGATCTCGTTAGCCGCGCTGTCAACCCGTGCCCAACACCATATACATACGATCAATCAGCCATTCCTGAAAGACATCAACGCCTCGCTCCCAGCTGACATAACAGCCACCACGAGTCAGAAAACATGCCACACTGTGTCGACCCAAATGATGTATCCATCCCTCTTGTCTCAGCTGACGCATTAGAGCATCAATCCAAGGAAACCCAGTTCGCCCTTCTCGCCATCGCCGAAACCAAGTCTCGGCTTCTTCCGAGTCAACTGCATAAGTGCTGTCGCGGACAGGCTTGCCGTCCAACGATTTTGAATGAGTAGATTGCAGCCGCCATGGAATAAAGTGAGCGATCTTGTTTCCAAAAGTCTGCGAAAATGTATGGCCCAACGCGGCCTGAGCAGCAAAAAACATTTCTCGAAATAGAAGCTGGCCTAATAGATTCGTAGGCGCATCTGCAATTGGCTGCTTTTTCTCATGCCGCTTATCCATTATGGACTTCACATCCCACCAGAACTTGCGAACAGATAGAGAGCCGAAATGGAGATGTGGAGATAGTAAGGTCGTGGCCTGTGGTTCAAATGCTGCCGGAGAAGTCTTTGGTTTTTCGAACATCGCAATATATTCTTCGTCTTTGATGAACTCGGCAAGCACTTTTAAAGCAACAGACTCTCCACCACGGTGAGGCGTTTTTGCTTGAGCAGGATCCATGCCCAGCTCCTCCAGGGTCGGAACGGCAAAATCTTCCTTGGGCCCCATGATCTGTATATATTGTTTATTTCCATCATCAAGGTTGCGATAGGCCGCATTGAGATCTGGATTTGACTTGGGCACATCATGCTCCAGGCTGTCTAGCTTCATCTTCTTCTCATCCCAAGGATCGGGCACTGTTTTCGGTGTGTCAAGTGGCTTATCCGGAGAACCGCCATTGATCTTCTCTGACGCTTTCTGCAACTGGTTCATGCTCAATGTCGGTTCCCCATGATTCTTCCTCACAACCTCATCAGGATCAAAGAGATTTCTTCCATTTCTCACTACTACCTCAATCCCAGCGTCTTCTGCCAGCTTGATGACTTCCTCATCGCGCTGTCGTGCATACGCATCCGTATCCTTTTCAAACACCAAATGCGTAATCTCCCATGCCTTCCACAGCTTTGGAAGAATTGACTGCGGTGCTTCACGCACAACCCACAGTTTCTGCTTGGAGTTGATAGAGGTGTACGCCTTGGATAGGTCCTGTTGGCATTCGATCAAGAATTTCCAGCGATTGGGGCCAACACGTGTATGGTAGATGTAATGAGGATCCCACGTCCAGACTGGAATAAAGACTGAGGGCTTTAAATCCAGTGCAGCGTGTAGTGCTGGAGAGTCGTGGAGACGTAGATCGGTGCGGTGCCAGTATAGCACTATGGCACGGGATTGCTTAGGAGGCATGTCAACCGGTCGAACTTATCTTTTGCAGGAATCAAAAATTCATCGTAGTCCTTGAAATATTGAAGAATAAAGAAAAGAAGTTGTTGGTGATGGCACAGATTTTGGCAGGCGCGATCGATCGTGCCTTCCGTTTGCAGGCAAGGAGGCAACGCTCATCGGAACTCAACCTCAACATTCTCCCACAACAACTTGACTTCCTGTTATCTTCTCTCCAAAAGTGTTTTCTATTTGACCCTTTGGACTGCCCAAAAAATTGAACACAGCCAGCTCCGTTGATATAACAAAATTCACAACTGTCTCTCTCCGAAATAGCGCTTACTGGAAACCACCTGGGCATAACCGCAACGCCGACGTTTGTCCAAGCACCCAGCAGCGGATTTCTTTCCTCACCTACAGGTCGGAATAGTAGAAAAAAAGACGATGCTTACTCGACTTTTTTTTGCAATCGAAAGAACTACCTAGGTATTGTTCAATATTCAATGTTGGTTGGAACGTTATTCCATTCTCTGAAGCACCAGACGGGATCGATTATATATTGAAGCGGCACCTGCTTTCATAATGTTGTATGGATCTATCAATCTAGTTGTCTGGTATTTAACATTCGGTTCCAGATCGATTGGAACATTTGAAACCCTGCAAGCCATGAGGAAGTACCAAGATACCAAATTTGTCATTTTCGCAGAAACTTGGGGAACGCGAAAGTTGGTTCGGTTCTATGAAAGACGCAATACTGCCCGCCAGAGAAGTGGATGATAGCATATCTGCTACCTTATGCGGAACAAGATCAGAACCTTGGATTAGAAAGCTCAATCTCAAGTGTTGGTCGCACCATAATCATAACTATGGGAATACTCTAGTTGTCGAATATCGACTCACGGCCGTTACATAAAGGCCCTTCGTCTCAACCCCAATCGCATCAAGAAGCCATTGCAACCATATATGCTTCAAATGTTACAGCCTAAAAGCATTCTGAATAGTTAGGGTCTACAAGCATGCATTGCCAATGAGAAGGTCTTTTTATGGAGGCCGGAGATTCGCTGACCGTCACGAAATCGGTTATTCATAGCATGTTTGGTCATACTCCTCACCACGACAAACATCATGATCAATGATCGGTAGCCTCTCCACAAAGGTCATTGCTTTGCATACATGAAGCTTCGACAGGAATCCCCTTCAGGAGCTTGGGGTATGTCGAGCTCATCCGCCAGGAACCATCCAAGAAGAAATGATCAGTTATGGCCAGCCTCACCAGACATTAGACGCAATTCGAAGCCGCAGACCGCTATTCACAGCAAAGCATTTCACATTTTTGAGCGGCGCCTACCTACGGAACAGTAAAAAGTTAAAGGCGTGGTGCCAGCGAGATTAATTATTGATCAGATCAACGCAAACTTTTGAGCAAGCGCAAACTTGAGAGATGACGATCTGGTTGTGAGAAGGCCTGCTCAACATCAATTGACGAGAATCCGGAAATCTGTATCCGGAGTGGAAGACATCGACATTCAGGCTCAGGCTTCAGCAGCAGTCGCAATATCGTGGCCTAAGCCTCAACTGGGGTAGCCACATATCGATGGATTTTTTAATCACGATCGTCGCCAAAATGGGTACCCGATTGTGCAAATCCATATTGTTAGTCTGTGCGTTCTTGAGGTCGACCCCTAGCGGTGGAGCTGAACCATTTTCATGGTTCCCAGCGGGCCATCTCGGCCCAGCAAGTAATTTAGATCTACGATTGCATCATCTTTGAGATTTGGTGTTTCGGGGAGGAAAAGGGCTGGATCAGTTCCTGAGCAGTTCGCCGTGATTCCAACCGAAGTTCCTTCTTTTCTTGTTCGGATTTATCCGATCAAGAGCAGACATCATAGTGTCAAGGTGAAAAGTCAGTCAATTGCTGCAATTGTGTCGGTGCTTTGTACGTGTCGAAGCGTGAAGTTGTCCACATTTCTAGCACCGACTTTTAAGCATTGCCGCGTATGAGGTGCTGTGTACGGGCTCCCCGGGGAACTTCCCGGATGATTATTGATTTTGGAAATTTGGAATAGGGGCTTTAGCTTTCAGGTGTTTCCGGTCAACGCGTGGGTGCAGATAACATGACCATACTAAAAA
>JACVQZ010000121.1:0-305658 GCA_019828575.1 Talaromyces thailandensis
GGTGCTCAATAGGATTCAAATCCGGTGAGTACAGTGGCCATTCAAGCAGTTCTACAGCGTTATCCATAAACCAGGCCTTTGATTTTTTGGATACGTGAATAAGAGCGTTATCCTACATAAAAATAAGGCCTAGTTCCCAAATCGCAGGCACCATTTCCTCTAAAATCTGGATATATGAGACCGAAGAGTACCCCTGCTTTTTAGATTCAAAATCAGGCTCCAATTGTAGCAAATCGGACCTATTTGAACCCCAAATCGCAGCCCATACTATAATTCAGATCTCTTTACCCTTTTTATATGATTGTATAAAGCGCGATTTCCATTTCTTATTAGTGTGATTGAGTTGAAAAATCTATTTACCCCACTTCTCAGATCCCAATTCAATAGAGCATTCGTCTATAAAAATAATCTTGCACCAGTCCTCATACGTCCAATCCGTATACTTTTTTGCAAAGTCATATCGTAGCTTAGCATGCTCCAGCTTCAATAATGGCCATTTTCGCGCTTTCCAGTGGCCGTATCCTAATTCTTGAAGGACGGAGTATATTGTACGTGCGGCGCAAGCGAGCTGTAGTCGATGGCGGATTTCTTGATATGTAATAAACGGCTCGTCAATAATTAGCTGTATAATATGGCGAATATCGTGTTTATCAAGAATCCGAGGCCGACCAGATCTTTTTTTTGATTCTCCATCGTGGCGTTCGTCCTTTTTTGTGACGGTATACTCGACGGTTTTACGGGGTATTTCTAGATGTCTAGAAATATTAGTGGTTGTAACACCAATCTCGGACAGAGCAATGATTTGACCCCGAATATATGGGGATAATTCTTTTCTCGATGACTTATTGCCAGATATAGGCCTTAAAGGCGTTCGTGGAGCCATTGGGGGGTGGTTGAAAAAGGTGAGTTGTATAACGCGTGGAAACGCGACGCGGAAAAATCGCGGATCCGGCGAATACTTTCCCCGCCGACTGTAGGTTACAGTATTTCCATCTCTCTCGTTTACTCCACGACTCTTCGCTCACGAATTATTCTCCTGAATCAGAGAACTATCACTTCCACAAACTCGGATCTCCTCAATTTATCCGCAAAGTCGCCATCACAGCGAAAACCGAGACAGCAACAGCACGCGGAGTCTGAGCGGGTCATTCGCAGCTACGTACGTCAATCGAGCGGGCACATCATCAACACTACTACATACAACAGCTTGACTTGCGCCGTCTTCGCGTCCGCCGAGTATATCTGACAATCGATCGAATTAAAGAGAATTGGAGTTACAGCAGTATCTCTCCCCACGTAACAGTAGAGAAACCCTTCACATTTCAAGAAGCCTGGATTGTTCGCGCGAGCTGGGAGGTTCATTCGACATGTTTCGTGCCCAGCAAAATGCCTTTGACGACGCTGTCGGTATGTTCTTTCCCTATGTCCTCATTCTTATTCTAGATGTGGATACTATGTATTACAACTATTCTACCTCTCTTATGACTGTTCTAACGCACCTTTTCCCGACAGCCAAAGCGACCGACGAGAACCTAACAGCCGAAAACTGGGAATTCATACTTGTGCGTCTTGAAGCTTGACCGATGAGAAAGTTCAGCTCTGATAGTTTACAGGATGTTTGTGATAAGGTCAACAATGAAGAATCGGGGTAATTACTTGTCTTTGCGCCATCCATGTGAGAGGAATGTTCTGACTGTGTATGCTAGTGCCAAAGATGCCGTTGCAGCTTTGATTAAGCGGTTGGCGCATCGGAATGCTAACGTGCAGCTTTATACTCTTGAGGTTGGTCTCTTGTATCTCATCCGGCTTGGTGTGTATTGGGTTTGCTGACTCGATTGCGCCTCTAGCTAGCGAATGCTCTTGCACAGAACTGCGGCCTAAAGATTCATCGCGAGCTGGCATCTCGGAGCTTCACGGAGGCTTTGTTGCGCTTGGCCAGCGAAAGAGTGAGTTCTTCTCGATACAGGGCCGTCTAAGGATAGGTTATTGACCGTAACAGAACACACATCAGCAGGTCAAATCGAAGATCTTGGAGCGCATGGAGGAATGGACGGAGATGTTCTCAAGCAACCCGGACTTTGGCATCATGGAGCAGGCTTATATGAAGTTGAAGACTAGCAGTAAGCTTAGGCGTTTTTTTTTTTTTTTTTTTTTTTTTGCTATTCAACAGGGCTAACAATGTCAGACCCAAGTCTTCAACCGCCATCGAAGCCGACCAAACGTCAGATCACCGACATCGACCGACAAAAAGAAGAGGAAGAGCTTCAAATGGCGTTGGCACTTTCGATCAAGGATAAGCAGTCAGCGGATGTCGGCCCATCATCAAGCGCAGCTCCCGCAGCCGCCGCCTCGAACCAGCCGGGACCTTCAAGTACCGTGTCGCAGGGCATCCCATCTGGAACTACAGCAGCTACAGTTTCCCGAGTCCGAGCATTGTTCGATTTTCAGCCTTCCGAGCCAGGCGAACTTCAGTTCCGTAAAGGTGATATCATTGCAGTATTGGAATCAGTTTACAAGGACTGGTGGAAGGGCTCGTTACGTGGACAGACTGGAATCTTCCCGTTGAATTATGTCGAGAAGCTCCCCGATCCTACACCGGATGATTTGCAGCGTGAAGCGCAAATGGAAGGAGAGGTCTTTGGGCAGATCAAGAACGTAGAGAAGTTGTTGACGCTTCTCAGCACGAGTAGCTCAGAATTGAACGTTCGTGACAATGAAGAGATTACGACGCTCTATCATTCTACGCTCGCTATCCGACCTAAGCTTATTGAGCTTATTGGCAAATACTCTCAAAAAAAAGGTATTTCATCCATTTACACGTTTATGCTCCAGTTTGAGTTGTACTAACCTCTATGAAGACGAATTCACACAGCTCAATGAGAAATTCATCAAAGCCCGTAGGGATTATGAGGCTCTTTTGGAAGCTTCAATGTCACATCCTGCCCAGCCTCAATATGGTAGACCGCCTCAGCAGGCTTATGGCTACCCCCCGACAGGAGCTGCACCACAAGGGTATCCTCCATCTCACCCAGCTGCGCCAGTCGATCACCAACAATATTATAACACCAGACCCCAAGGTAAGCCACCTTAACCACACATATTCTGGATTGATAACTGATTGTTTCCAAGATTCACACACTCCTCAACCCGCTGGCCCAGGTCTCTATGCAGCAGATCCCTCGCGACCCTATCCACAAACTTCTCAGTCACCGGATCCGCGCAACCAGACTCCGCAGCCATTCCAACAACCACCTCAACAACCTCCCTCGGAACCCTACCAGTCCTTGCACCATCGTCCGCAATCAACATATGACCATCCTCAGGAACTAGGTACTTCCGTCTATGACTCACCCGTGGAACAGCGGTACCCCTTTCACCCCGGATCGGCACCTCCTCAACCACCCCAGCAACAACCAGGAACCGACTATCCGACTTCTACAGATGACCAACGACCACCCATGACCAACCAACAATATCCTTCCCAACCACCCCAAGTCCAACAATATGCATCACAACCCCCCTATCCCACTTCAGCAACAACACAACACCCCCCACCGATTCCAACGGGTAGTCCGCAACCTCAGGGATCGACGCCATACCCGAGTCTGAACGCCGGACAATCTTATACCGCTTATCAGCACCAGGGTCATCCACCTGCGGCAAACTCTGTAAATTCGAACCCTGCCTCATTCTACCGATAGTTTTGTTTTCCTATCTAGCTCGTTTTCTTCTAGTTCTCATCAGGAACATTAAGCGCGTCTCTTCTCGCTCGCGGGTGCACAAGATTTACGATTTGATAGTTTAATGTATGTTGTCCGCATGAAAACCTCGTATTTCTCTCCATCTATGCCCATGTAGCATATTCAATTACATCTCTCTGCAACCCCCCACACACAAGGCTTGCTCATCTTCCAGGGAAGCAGACTCCTCACATGCCTGATTCATGCACACGATACATGATATCAAAAGCGCATTGATTAGTGTAAAGCAATTAACTTCATATATTTGTCTTCCAAGTAGGTTCAACTAGGTTGCAGAGGAAGAACATGTTTGTTGAAGGTGGCAGATGTCCACAGGTGCTCACCGCCTTCGTCAATGTTTGGCTGCCTCCGTTCTCAGGCAACCAACGAAACACCAGGTCATACCGGCCGCCAGCCGCCAGCTTGCCAAGCTTGGTGCCTCGAGTTGCTGTGGACTGCGTGGTTTCACCTTCTCCCTCATCTCAGGCAGTCGGGTCAGTGACTCAAAGACAGACACCGCTCACGGTTGTCCCTTTACTCAGACACAGCATTGAAGCAGCAACCGACGATCATGTCCTCTCGTTCGACATCTCACTGAACTCAACCCCGCGTTCTTTCCCGCGCGTCCGCCCTGGACGATGACGCCTAGCTGCCTCCATTTTGCGATGTGGGCTCGATACAACTGCAATCACACCCAAAATCAATTCACCTCATAAGATACCACGCTCACATCCGCTTCGAGAGCTTATGGGCCGGGAAGGGAGTCCGTCGAGATCATGATGGAGGCCGATTGGGATGAGGTGTCGCGAATTGCGGTGCCACCCCCGAGCCCGCATGTTCTCCCGACTATCGCAACAGCTATCGCGTTTGACGATCTTCAGGAGCTTCTCTGGGCTGGCAATGAATATGTGAGTGTAGGGCATTTGGATGTCACAATACATTGAATGCTAACCTGGAGCTATCAAGGGACGAATCACTTCTTTCTACGGGCCCGAGCTTCAAAGGTACACCTCAATACGAGCGCATCCGGCGTCAGAAGGCGCTGTTCGACAATTTCTATTTCATGAAAAAGGCGTCATATCTCTCTCGTCACGGAGCGCCCATATGGTAACACGTCGAGGCCTCACTCAATGGCATGTCACACATCCTGATATGGCCGACCTCCGTTGCATGAGCTTCACCGCACAAACGAACCGTATCATCGTCGCCGGCTGCCAGAAAACAATGTTCACAGTAGATATTGATAAAGGCGTCATCATCGACACTATACCAACGGACGTCAACTATACCATTATGAAGAGAAGTCGATATCTTTGCTGCGCAACGGACACCGGTTCAGTAAACGCACTTAGCTTAGCGGATTTCAAGATTGTCAAGTCCTGGAAGGCCCACGGCGCGGCAATCAACGATATGGATGCACGAAATGATTTCCTCGTGACCTGCGGCTTTTCAGTACGACATTTGGGGGCGCCGATCGTTGATCCATTGGCGAATGTATACGACCTTAAAACACTAACTCCATTGCCCCCTATACCGTTCCATGCGGGAGCAGCGTATGTACGCATGCACCCTCGATTACATACAACCAGTTTTGTTGCGTCCCAGTCTGGGCAGCTACAGGTGGTTGATCTGATGAACCCCAACACAATCAACCTTCGCCAAGCGAATGTCAACTTTATGCTAGGCCTGGAGATTTCGCCGTCGGGCGAGGCGCTTGCGATCAACGACGCAGAATGCTCTATCCACCTATGGGGATCACCTAGCAAGATTCACTTCAACGAGATGAGTAAAGAGACGGAGTTTGCCGACGTGCCACCGCGCCCGCCGATGATTGATTGGTCCACGGAAACACCATTGAATATGATCGGAATGCCTTACTACAACGAACGCCTATTTTCGGCCTGGCCTAGTCACCTTGTATTTGACATCGGAAGCCCGCCTGCGCCAGTTGACCCTACTATTATACCTTATCTGCGTCCAGCTGAGATAGGACACTATGCTGCGAATCCAAAGAAAGGGCGACGGTATCAGATCGAAAACACACGTCAAGTCATGTCTACAGAACCTGCTCTGGTAGCGCCGAAGTTCTTGAGTGAGAAAGCTCGTGAATCCCCACGAAGTAAACCCGATGGGATTGTCGGTGATGTATCTAGTGCATTAGCTAGTGCCAAAATCGGTGCTGAGGTGGAAGAAGACCCTTTGCTGAAATACAGCAATGTTGAAATCAAGTATAGCAAATTTGGCGTCGATGATTTCGATTTCAGGTATGTCTGATCACTTTTTGATTACTTGCTAAGTTACTAATACAATACATAAACTCAGGTTCTACAACAAAACCACATTCTCGGGTCTGGAAACCCATATAGCAAACTCTTTTACCAACTCCCTTCTCCAGCTCTATAAATTCATTCCCTTGATGCGAAATTTTGCACTACATCATGCTGCCAGCAGCTGTCTATTTGAAGATTGTTTGTTGTGCGAAATGGGATACCTTTTCGATATGCTGGACAAGGCAAATGGTCAAAATTGCCAGGCTACAAATCTGTTGAAGGCTTTCAGTAATTCTCGCGAGGCTTCGAAACTAGGATTGTTAGAGGAAAATCTGACGAACAAGGCTTTGTCTGGCGCTATACAATCGGTCAATCGGTTTTTTTTGAATCAAATTTCCAACGAGCACCGTGCAGTCGCCCCTGAATCTGATGATCTGGACCGCAATTTGACTACGGTGGCATCAGAATCTGTTCGATGTATGTTCTGCCGAAACGAGATTGTCAGACCAGGAAATGTCTTTGCCAACGAACTCATCTACCCCGTCCCGGATGCAAAACAAGTGCGACGGACTCCTCCAATCAAGTTTTCTTCAATCCTAAAGTCCTCGATTGAGCGAGAGACTCAAAATAGGGGCTGGTGTAATCATTGCAGACGATATCAACAAGTTGCTATTCGCAAGACAGTTCATCGCATGCCGCCGGTCTTGATGTTGAATACCGGCCATACAACGCCATATTTTCGCCAACTCTGGGCCAGTCCAGGTTGGCTTCCTGAGGAGCTGGGTCTTATCGTTGAAAATGGTCAATTGCATTGCTTTGAAGGCGATGCACTTCGAAGCAGAGTGCAAAGTAGAAGTCCAGGGCTGGCCGTTTACGAACTTGTTGGACTTGTTGCTGAGATCAATATCACCGAGCATCAAAAGCCGCATCTTGTGTCTTTTATCAACGTTAATGTATCTTCACGTCAGCCTGAAGAGAAGAATAAATGGCACCTCTTTAATGATTTCCTCGTCACCGAAGTGAGCCGAGATGAGGCTTTGAAATTTACTGAGCCTTGGAAAGTGCCTAGTGTTGTGGCGTTCCAGGTGAAAGGCGCAAGACACAAACTCGACGATTCATGGAAGGACAAACTTGACACCACATTGTTGTTCCATGAGTGGTCTATGAAGTATGTTCTACTGAACCTCCTCCATAAACAACTTTTTACTGACTCAAGTCTCCTAGTGGTGGCCGAGTTATTGACTCGTGCGACATACTCAAACCCGAGGAACGACCCCAGCCTGGTACACCGGTCGCTCTCGACACGGAATTCGTGGATCTGGAAAAAGCAGAAATTGATGTCAAAGCCGATGGTTCGCAAGAGATGATCAGACCCAGTAGAAGCGGCCTCGCTCGAGTGTCGGTGTTGAGAGGATCGGGTTTGCATGAAGGTGTTCCGTTCATCGACGACTATATCACCATCAAAGAAACAATCGTTGACTACGTGACGCAATACTCCGGTATCAAACCAGGAGATCTCGATCCACGAACGAGCCAGCATAATCTGGTTCCTCTAAAGGTGGCCTACAAAAAATTATGGCTTTTACTCAATTTGGGATGTGTTTTCGTCGGTCATGGCTTGGCCTCGGATTTCAGAAAGATCAACATCCAAGTCCCCAAAACACAGACCGTGGACACGCAATACTTATTCTTCCACCCTGCCAAAAACCGTCGTCTTAGTTTGCGATACCTCGCATGGGCTGTCTTCAAGGAATATATTCAAGAAGAGAACTCGGATGTCACTGAGGGCCACGACTCGGTAGAAGATGCCCGTATGGCTTTGCGACTATGGAAGAAGTTTCAGGAATACGAGGATGCGGGTATCGTCAACCAAATCCTCGAGGAGATTTTCGCCCAAGGCTTCAAACTGGGATTTAGGCCGCCTCCTCGAAACGGCAACTCAACGCCTTCTGCTGCTGTTGCTTTGACACGACCAGGGACAGCAATCAGCAATAATGCTACAAATGGCAGTGGTAGAAACACTCCTGATCTAGCAAGCAATACAGCTCCTTCGGCTGCAGGAACAAGCACGCCTTCTACACCACGACAGGCATTCAGACGAGCGAATGCTTTGACACCGAGTAATGGGACGTTTGGAACGCCCGGACAGCCGGATTTCTTCGGTGGAAGTCCGCTGCGATAGTGTGATAGACTGGAAAAAGGGACAAAGGCAGAAACAAACATATTCCTGTGCTCTGTAAAGAAGACATGATTGTCAGACCATGTTCGTGGCTGACTACATTTGTCTCGCTTTCTTTAATCATATACAAACAGTCAAGCGCTAAGTAGTTTCACCATAGTTGCTATCCGTTTATCTGGATGTTCAAAATATACAGGTAGTGCAATATGAGATTTCAAGTTGCTTTCAACCATTTGCATCATTGTAGTTCTATCAAAGCGGAGAGCGTGACGTATTAAGGGACTCGGGTAGCTCCACCGCCGTAGCTGTGCCCGAAACATCTCACATCACAACCCCTCCAGATTCTCCATTGAAGGTGCTTTTTGCCGGTCAATCACTTCAGAGACATTATTATTTGCTAGCTTGTGTCTACTTCAGCAGATACATCTTCTTAGATCGAGCCGAGTCGATACGGCCATTCTCCTTAGCCCTCAACTTCCCCTGCACCCCGCTTCAACGCAGCATACGAATATGTCCCGCCACCGCATCAAATCCCTCGAATACGATGACGACGATTACGAAGACGAGGAATACGACGACGTTGATCCTGCAGAGCAAGAGCAGCTCGAAGCTTACACAAACGAGGTACTGAACGAGCTACGAAGAGGTCAGCCGCCGGTCACTGCCACGCGACAAGAGGCTCAAGAAGCTTTGTGGCATTATTATAATGACGTTGCGAAGTCGGTGAACTATATTCGAGGTATCAAAGATCCGGAGTGCTTATAACGTGGGCCTGTACCGGGTCAGCTGATTGTGTGACTTGTGTGTAGGCAAGAAGGTGAAGGAGGTCAAGAAGAAGGAAGCTGCGCCCCAGGCCAAACCGAAAGTTGCTACGGGTAAGATATCTTTATTCTTCTTCTTTTATTCTCCTGCACCTCCTTTCAGATTGGCCAGGCTCGGCAGCAAAGGCCTTCATTATACAAAACGTGAGTTTACTTCTTGTATTGCTTCATATTCCGTACACTGACAAGTTTTGTTAAGTTTGCCTTGATTTCTAACAGGTATCTTCCAGTGCCATTCTATCCCACCGACAACAAGCAGTCCCCTTTTCATCCATGCTCAGTACACTTTTCAGCGGCCGACTTCTTTCGTGATACACCGTGGTTGAACGTCCCGCATCATCGAAGGGCAGAGATACTTGTGGAACCTCTGTATCCGCGAATGGGTCTCCTCGGAGGTGCGTCTCAAGAAGCGAAGATGTCGAAACTAGCTGCTCTCGCGGCAGCACGCAAGAAGAAGACGAGCGAGAAACCTCTGGCTACGGAAGGGCAGCCATCCTCTGAGGCTGAGGAACAAAAGCCTGCTGGTCCACGCTCGTTGTCGGAACGACTTGCGATGAGTGGCTCCAAACCAGTTGTTAAGGCTGGAGGATTGTCAGCGTTGTCTAGAGAGCGCCGTACGGCCAATCTGAAGAGCCCGCCAATTGTTTCAAAGCCTGAGGATACATCCGCTGTCAAGACACCTGCAAACGCGGAAACAGTTGAGCAAGCAACACATAAACTGCAGCCCGACGAGGCTGCTGACTTACGAGCATGCCCTTCCACCTTCGCAGCAACCATCGTCGGAAACGGAACTCACCATACAATGCCTGAGCCTGGTCATTTACTTGGCAGCAGTTTTGATGTTATGCATATTTATCAACAAGATGTAACTGAAGCGTTTGACTTTACAGGCCCCAGCCCCGATGACATCGTTTTCAATGCACAAAGTGCATCCAAAGGTTTGCCAATTCGAGGACCGAGATGATGAGACAATCGCACATTGACACATAACCAGGCCTCAAGGCAAAGCAGACTGCAGCCAAGACTGCCGGTGGTGACAAGAAGGCACAGGATGATTTATCGGGTGGCATGAAACAGTTGACGGTGGAGCCGATCAAAGTGAAGAGCAAGAATCTTGACGTTGTGGCGGAATATCAAAAATCGAAACATAAAAAGGCGGCGAATTTTGTGGTGATCGGTATGTTAGATACTCATCGATGATTGCCCATGGTTTCTTATTAATTCTTATTAATGATACTCAACTTATAGGCCATGTCGATGCTGGAAAAAGTACACTTATGGGTCGGTTACTGGCCGATTTGAAAGCTATTGATCAGAGGACCATGGAGAAATATCAACGAGAGGCTGAGAAGATAGGAAAAGGCTCATTTGCGTTTGCTTGGGTTCTAGACCAAGGTTCAGAAGAACGTGCTAGGGGAGTGACAATAGACATTGCGACAAACACGTTTGAAACTGAAAACACCCGATTTACGATTTTGGACGCGCCAGGGCACCGTGACTTCATACCCAACATGATTGCCGGAGCTAGTCAGGCCGACTTTGCAGTGCTTGTGATAGATGCCGGAACGGGAAATTTCGAGTCAGGGTTGAAAGGTCAGACCAAGGAACATGCTTTGCTAGTGCGAAGCATGGGAGTTCAGAAGGTGGTTGTTGCTGTCAACAAGATGGATATTGTTTCGTGGTCGAAAGATCGGTTTGATGAGATTGAACAACAAATCTCATCCTTCTTGACGACGGCTGGCTTTCAAGCTAAGAACTTGTCGTTCATTCCTTGCTCGGGATACCATGGAGACAACATTACGACGCGCAGCAAAAATGCTAACATCTCGTGGTATACGGGTCCTCTTCTTATCGAAGCACTCGAGACGTCAGAACCATTTTCGTATGCTCTGGACAAACCACTGCGTTTGACTATCGGTGATGTGTTCCGCGGCGGTGTCCAAAACCCACTTTCAATATCTGGAAGAATCGATGCAGGCTCTTTGCAAGTAGGCGACGGAATTCTGGTTATGCCTAGCGGAGAGTCAGCCCTTATCAGGGGTCTTGAAATAGATGGAGAACCCGCTGACTGGGCTGTGGCCGGCCAAAACGTCACTTTGCACCTTGCAAACATCGACGCGGCTCATCTACGGTCTGGGGATATTGTTTGCAGTGCTGGTTCACCGATTCAGAATATCCAAAGTTTTACGACTAAAGTGCTTGCTTTCGATCACCTAATGCCGATGCAAGTGGACATTCATCGAGGTCGACTACACGTTTCAGGTCGCATCAGTCGTCTAGTTGGCACGTTGGATAAGAGCTCTGGTGCAGTAACAAAGAAAAGGCCCAAGATCGTCTCACCCGGCTCAGTCGCAAGGATAGTTGTGGAAATGGACCAACCAGTGCCCCTTGAAGCTCCTTCGAGGATTGTGCTCCGTGCTGCCGGTAGCACAGTAGCAGCTGGACTTATCGAGTGAGATTGAACAGCAAACTAAAAGAACAATATCAATTTTCGCGTCACGATGTACTGCCCGGCCTTGGCCCACTAGACATGAGTCATTGCGTACACTTCTGAGCTGGTCTAGGCCTGTGCTATGATGCCTTGACTTTTGTTATTCTAGCTCGATGTCTTTCCTGTGGCTTAAATCGGTTCGAAGTGCTTGTAGAAGAGTATCACGATGACACGTAGCTACAAGATCCATAGTTGAGTGATCATGGACTAGAATGATCGCGCAACATCGTGACAATACCGTAGTTAAGGCCACCTGTACTTTTCGTTTGATAGCGTGTTTTATCCGAAGTTTTGCCTCTTCCAAAGTTCTACCGATTTCGAAGCCATCCAAAGAGGCTCTTTGTCGCTTCCTGATTGGATGAGACAGCTGAGTCAGCCACTCGTGGTCCCTGGTATGTCAGCCAATCATAGCACGAGGAGTAACCTTAAAATGGGACAGTTCTCGCCGTGGCCGAAAAGGCCAGCATGGCCCATATCCATCACAAGCCCCGGCCGCTTCCTTCTTTAATCTCCAAGCTGCCCTTTCTCCAACTCCATCTTCTTCTTCTTCTTCTTCTCCTCTTCTCCCTCTCATTCTTTGTTCATTCCACTTTTCTCGTTTCCTCCTTGTTTCACCATTTTTGTTTTGTCCTTCTTGACGAAAGGCATTAAGCATTTAAATCACCATCTCCCCCCCCCAGTGCGGAGGCAAGCTAGCAGTTTGAGATACCCTACACTCTGTACCACACCTGATTATCACAAGCACAAGATGGCTCGAGGAACACGGCTGGACGGTCAGTCCAAGCCATTTGCTTGGACTACCATCCTCTACCTCTTGTTAGTTTTCATTGCACCTCTCGCACTTTTGGGAACTGCCCATGCTTCGGAGGAGCAAAATGTTACAGACAACTACGGCACTGGTAAGTTGGCTCTCACAGGATCAGATACGGATCACCGCTAACAACTCATCTTTTCTAGTCATCGGTATCGATTTGGGAACCACATACTCCTGTGTCGGGGTGATGCAGAATGGCAAGGTGGAGATTCTCGTCAACGACCAAGGAAACCGTATCACCCCATCCTACGTGGCTTTTACCGACGAGGAACGTTTGATCGGTGACGCCGCCAAGAACCAATACGCAGCTAACCCCGAGCGAACCATCTTTGACATCAAGTGAGTAGATTCGTTTCTATGCAAGAAAAATTGATACTGACATTGTTTAGGCGTTTGATTGGTCGCAAGTTCGACGACAAGGACGTACAGAAGGATTTGAAGAACTTCCCCTTCAAAGTCGCCAATCAGGGTGGCAAACCAGTCGTCCAAGTTGATGTCAACAAGTCCTCCAAGACTTTCACCCCCGAAGAAGTTTCCGCTATGGTCTTGACCAAGATGCGTGAAATCGCCGAAGGCTACCTCGGAAAGACTGTCACCCACGCCGTCGTTACCGTTCCCGCATACTTCAATGACGCCCAGCGTCAGGCCACCAAGGACGCCGGTACTATTGCTGGCTTGAACGTCTTGCGTGTTGTCAACGAACCCACCGCCGCCGCTATCGCCTACGGTCTGGACAAGACTGGTGACGAGCGTCAGATCATTGTCTACGATCTTGGTGGTGGTACTTTCGATGTCTCTCTTCTCTCTATTGACAACGGCGTTTTCGAGGTCTTGGCTACCGCTGGTGACACTCACTTGGGTGGTGAGGACTTTGACCACCGTGTCATGGACCACTTCGTCAAGCTCTACAACAAGAAGAACGATGTTGATATCACCAAGGACTTGAAGACCATGGGTAAGCTGAAGCGTGAGGTTGAGAAGGCCAAGCGTACTCTATCTTCCCAGATGTCTACCCGTATCGAAATTGAAGCTTTCCACGAGGGCAAGGATTTCTCCGAGACTCTTACCCGCGCCAAGTTCGAAGAACTCAACATGGATTTGTTCAAGCGCACCCTTAAGCCTGTTGAGCAGGTTCTCAAGGACGCCAAGGTCAAGAAGGCCGACATCAGCGACATTGTCTTGGTCGGTGGTTCTACCCGTATCCCCAAGGTTCAGGCTCTCCTCGAAGAGTTCTTCAACGGCAAGAAGGCCAGCAAGGGTATCAACCCTGATGAGGCTGTTGCTTTCGGTGCTGCCGTCCAGGGTGGTGTCCTTTCCGGTGAAGAAGGAACTGGCGACGTCGTTCTCATGGACGTCAACCCTCTTACTATGGGTATCGAGACCACTGGTGGTGTCATGACCAAGTTGATCCCTCGTAACACTGTTATCCCCACTCGCAAGTCTCAGATTTTCTCGACCGCCGCCGACAACCAACCCACCGTCTTGATCCAGGTCTTTGAGGGTGAGCGTTCTATGACCAAGGACAACAACCTTCTCGGCAAGTTCGAGCTCACCGGAATTCCTCCCGCCCCTCGTGGTGTTCCTCAAATTGAGGTCTCTTTTGACCTCGATGCCAACGGTATCCTCAAGGTCAGCGCTGCTGACAAGGGAACTGGTAAGGCCGAGTCCATCACCATCACCAACGATAAGGGTCGTCTTACCCAGGAGGAGATTGACCGCATGGTTGCTGAGGCTGAACAATTCGCCGAGGAGGACAAGGCCGCTCGTGGCAAGATTGAGGCCCGTAACGCTTTGGAGAACTACGCTTTCAGCTTGAAGAACCAGGTCAACGATGAGGAAGGCCTTGGTGGCAAGCTTGATGAGGACGACAAGGATACTGTAAGTCATTCGAATTTCTTGAAGTGTAACGATGCCACGGTACTAATGTTTGATAGATCCTTGAAGCCGTCAAGGACGCCACTGACTGGCTCGATGAGTACGGCGCCAGCGCCACCATGGAGGACTTTGAGGAGCAGCGCGAGAAATTGTCCAGCGTGGCCTACCCCATCACCAGCAAGCTTTACGGTGCCGGTGCTAGCTACGACGAGGACGACGAGCCCAGCGGCCACGACGAGCTGTAGGCTTTGTTTGATTGCAAAAAGATTACGGCAAATTGGAGTTTTTGAGTTTTGTTTCGTACAAGTTATGCATATGATTCACCCATGTATTTTAAAAGGTTGATTGTTTTTAGAGGGCAATCAGAGTGATATCCACATTTATATGAAATCATATATATTATTTTTTCTGTGCCATATTTCAATGCTGCCTACTTCGTATTCTTTAAGAAATCCTCGATAACCTCGACGATAACCTGATGATCATGCTCCTGCTTCAATCCACTGACCACAACAACACCAACAACCTGATCCACATTGGCCACTCTAATCGGAAACCCACCCCCGTGAATAGCATAATCATCCGGCACCCCTCCCGGCACGGAACTCTTCAACCCCCTCCCCTGCGCAAACAAGCCTTCAATTTTACTCTGATCATCCCAGCGAGCAGCCGCAGCAACCTTCTGCCTCATCGCCCACGAACTCATGCCAAACCTTTGGACAGTATTTCGTTTCCGGCGCACCCATTCCTCATTATCGGGACTCGTCCCGCTTTCCGTCACGGCTTGGAAGAGGATGTGATTCCCGTTAGAGGATGTGATTGAGACGACGGATGGTTTGCGTTGGGAGGCTGGTAAGGAGAGGATGCGGGCGCGCAGGGCGAGCCCGAGGTTGAATGCGACGTCGGCGTTGAAGGAGGGGAAGGTGAGGGATGAGGATTTCTCGAGAGTGGCGAGTTCGTTGAACTGTAGGTAGATATGGTTAGTAGTTGATATGGATATTGGAGATTTGATGGTGAAAAGGACCTACGTCAGTGGAGGGTTCGGCGAGGGGTTGTTCTGAGGGCGCTGCCATTGCGATTGATAAATGGTATTGGATGGTTTTCTTGAAGATATAGAATAGTAGGTAAATTCTGTAAAAGATTTTTTTTTTTTTTTTTTTTTTGAAGGCGAAGGAGACAAAATACACAGTAATGGCGACAAAGACCTTAAATCGTGGAGATTATCAAGCCCTACCTAACTAGTGGACAAGCTTGAGGGGCGGCAGCTCAACCCGAGAATCTGGATCTCAGTTTGGTGCCTGCAACATCAGGCCAACAATCATTTGGTGGTACACATCTTGCTCCAACGTCGTCCATTGCCGTAATAAATCTCGTCTAATGCTTTGGAGCATTTTGCGATGTTGGACTTACACTAGCCGTACAGAGATCTGTATATAATAGCTTCAAATGTTAGTGATAGACTAGATAAGCAAAAATTACGAAGTGATGCAAATCATATAACTACTTACTTGCTCGGCATACCTTCCTGAAATCAATCATCAGTTCGAACATCCTCTCGAACCAAGCTGTGAGAAGCTGCAAGATGGCACACCATGGGCCATAGATAGAAACATTGTTTCCGAGAAGAACTACAAAAATAAGCAGAACGCGTCAGACTGCAGACAAGAGGAACAAATTTGTCCGGATTGACCCCAATTTCTCCGAGATGCTTTACCCACCTAAGCTTTTCTTCTGCGCGGAGACGTAACTTGGAGATCATCTGACATGACGAAAAACGCTTAGAAGAATGAGCTAATTCACTTATGGCGACTCTGAATTGACATGTATTTAACACGATATAGAGCTCCACAACGTATGAAACTACCTATTCAGGTAAAGAAATCAGGATGCTTGAACTCCTCTTGTGAATACCTCCCACCCTTGTCCTCAAGGGTGACTTGGTGAGGATCCCCCGGCAGAGAGCGCATGCATGCGTTGGTCTCGGGAGTAGACTAGCTCGTAGCTGCGTAAATGATATGCGTGGAGATGATCAAGTTACATATCAAGCTACTAGCTAGGGTTCAGGCTAGAAGGTCCGTCTCCATACATAACTGTGTGGAACAGGTGGCTGCTGGCGCGTAATGCATACTAAAGTACTACGAGTCGAAATCCGTTCATTGGAGCTTCTATGGACCTGGGCTGGGGATTTGTGCTTATGTTCCGGAGAATCGGAGAATTAGGACTGACGATTCTTCAGGTGAAGTTTGGAGGTGTAACGGCATTATGACTATTATCGATTGTCCGTGTGACCTTGTTCTGTGGAGTCCTATTGAGGTAGATACTTTGCTTTCTGCTCTAGACTAAAGCGAGACTGGGTACAAATACCTGCCGTCGCATGTCTTGAAAAGTTCGCTCGATCGTAAACGTTTCTTCGCATTTGCGTACTGCCTATCTGGTTAAGCCTTGCTTTTCTCATCATATTCTACTTCTCCCTCACATACCATAATGACAGAATCAATCCCAACAACACAAACGGTGGCAATGGTCAGGGAGCTGGGTGGTCCAGTCGAATTCGTCAATGACTACCCAGTGCCAACGCCCGGAAACAACGAGGTTTTGGCCAAAGTGCTCTACACGGGTGTTTGCCAGAGTGGTCCGTTTTCCCTTTCTACTGTCTCCCTTCGTGCGGAAAATCATCGGCTGACCATATGCTCTGAGAATAGACTTGCATACAAAGTCCGGCACCGCCGCAAGTGCTGAAGGCACACCCATCACCAACATCAAACTCCCGCACATCGGTGGCCACGAGGGCGTCGGTCGTATTGTCAAACTCGGTCCCAACTGCGGCGAAGGCGTGAAGCTCGGCGGGTTGGTCGGAATCCGTTTCTTGAGTAGAGTTTGTCGACGATGCGAGTATTGTCTGGCGGGTGCAGAACAATATTGCGCCAAGGGTACGAATCATCTGCATCATGAAGATGGTAGTTTCCAGGAGTATATTGCTCTGGATGCGGATAATTTGACCATCTTGCCTGATGATGTGGATGCAAAGCTCATTGGACCTGTGCTGTGTGCTGGAGTCACGGCTTACAAGGTTTGTATTCACCGCTTGACCATGGAGACAGTCATTGATTAGTTGATAGGCCGTGCTTAATGCCAACATCAAAGTAGGCGACTGGGTTACTGTTGTGGGTGCTGGTGGTGGTCTAGGACATCTTGCTGGTAAGCAAAGTCATCTTTCCTTTGGCAGGTGATTATCATGCTTACACTTAACTTCAGTCCAATATGCTCGCGCAAACGGAGCATCAGTTATTGCCGTCGACACCGGTAACGGCAAGCGCGAATACCTCCAATCAGTCGGAGCCAAGGAATTCGTCGATTTCAAACTCATCCCCGATACAATCGCAGAAGTCCGCAGAATCACCAACGGCGGAGCTCAGGCAGTTATTGTCGCTGCCGGAAACGCCAAGGCTTTCGCCCACGCGGCTGAAATGCTTCGCATTGGTGGTACACTCAGCTGCATCGGTATTCCGCCGGGAAGGCCCTACATTGAGACCCCTGTTGCTAGCATTGTGATTAGGGGTCTGAAGATTACCGGAAACTTAATCGGTTCATTGAAAGAGTGTATGGAGGCCGTCGAGCTCACACGAAGAGGCGTCGTGATTCCACAGGTCCAAGTCAGGCCATTCAAAGACTTGCCGCAGGTTTATGAGCAACTTGAGAGTGGTGATATTCCTGGACGTATCGTCTTGCAGGTGGCCGAGAGCGTTTGATTGCATATCGTTTTTTCGGTATGCTCGTTCAATGATATATGCTTGAAATAGCACGAACATCATGTCCATAGATCAATCAAATCAACTAGTAATAGGACCCGTCTGCGCGGCCATATCATCTTCCCATAGATATGGCAGTCTAAGCGTCCGTAACCGTGAGGGTGCACGTAAAAGTGTCGCGGCAGTCTTCTCCCGCAAAATGGAGTTTAGCGCATCATCCGAATGTAGAAAAGGCAGTATTTTCATGTATATCCCATGTAGAGAGTCGTAGGGACCAAATTGTAATGTAGATTGCTCAGAGAGAGAACGGTTGCAAAGCAGCGTATCTGCCAAAGTGTTGGCTACCTCATAGCATTTCAAGAGCTAAGGCAAGTTAGTCCTGTGTCATGTTACTAGTACCGCCTCGCACATACCTGATCACGACCCAATGGCAACAAGTCCTCCGAGGAGAAACCACGCAAAGCAGACAAAAGATCCCGCCCTATGACGACGGGAAAGGTGAAACCCAGAGAAGTTGCCTCAGATGCAAACGACAGATAGCCAGCGGAAAGAGCATTTTGCCAGATCATTGTTCTCATCCACTCTTTGGTGATTGAAAGATCTGCTAGACGAGTCGCATTAAGGTCTTCCGATGAGACTTCTGACTCCCGGATCATTCTCTCAGCCTCAACTAGCGTGTCTTTGTTGGTATAATCCAATATACATTGATCAAAAGTGACGAAGAGTCCAGCAAGTGCGATAATGCCTTTTACGTGGGCATTCTCAATTACCGGCTCCATGAGCTGAAGGGGTGTGTTGTAAGAAGACGTCAGCCCTAAATGCATGCTGTAACCCCTATTGTAATTTCATTAACCAAGTCAATTATCAACCTCTTCTGTAGACGAACCTTTCTGTAACCCACAATAATGGGACGATTATTTCCCCATTGTCCACCACCTGCCATGCAGCGGATAAGTGTAAAGCCTGACTGTTCTGATCAAGACCCAATAGTCTGGCTGAGGTGAGCGCTTCCTGGACAAACATCAATGCCGAGTTTCGCTTATCGGTCTTTGCATGGTAAACATGAAGAAAAAACGATGCCAGTACCCAGCGGATATCCAGATGCTCTCGGTATTGATACTGCTCTCTAATGCGAATGCACTCCTTCGACAGGTACAAGCCATCAATAACAACTGTGTCATCACCTACACAACATATCAGTGGATCCATATTCAGTTGTGACATCGTAGCCGCGCATAACGCTGTTGCCAGCGCGTATACTGATGGTTCCTCGAACAGTGGGCTCGATAGTTGTTCTAGTAAGACATCAGAGCGAATGATAGGCCAGACACCATAGGATTGCGTCTCGTACTGGTTCACGACGTGAGAAAGGGCTTCTCTCAAATGAAGTGATGCGGTTCTTTGGAATTCCAGAGGATTTTGCTTCGCAACGGGCACTTGTACACTGTGCTCAATTTGATGCTGTTCTTGTATTTGCTCACGTTTATGGCTTGAAACGGACAGGAGTGATGCGTCTTTATCGCATGTAGTGTCATTGGTCTGGTGTTTTAGAGACTGCCGCCGGCTTTTGGGACCTCGCTTCTGAGCCGGTCTATCGTATGTACAGGGCAACTGCCGTCCCGACGTTTCACAAGTCTCGCAAGGCCAAGATCCATCGCATCGAACTTTACGAGCGATACAAGAGTCACAGGCCCTCTTTACTGGCTTCTTCATCGACGGCGAGGTACCTTGTATATCCGAATATGGGTAAGTATAAATGCCACAGGCACAGGAACCAGAAAAGGAGTGGCATTCAGGATGAAGAAGATGTCGTTCTTCAATCGTTGTTGGCGGTGCGGAGATTAGTTGGAGTACCCCCACACTACTGCACCTAGCGTGTGTATTAGTACCGTAATCTGTAACTCTATCTGGACCTTCCTCTTTTCAACTCATGTCATTTCGCACCAGGTGTACATTTGGAAGATATAGCCGGGTGGACGTAGCGGTGTACAAGGACACCAACTTCTACAACGCATCCTGAGAATAAAGAATGATATTGTCTCAATTTTCAGAACAATTCCGAGACATTGGCTCCTATGACAGGGTCAGCGGTCTAATCTATCATGCTGTGCAACAGTCTTTCAATGCCAGCGGGGTGGTTACATGCAAGCTGTCGACTACATTTCTCTGAAAAACTCAGAATCTTGTCAGCTCTATTATCGCGTGGTGCTTGTATGCTGCTCTTTGTATCAAGGGATCAGCCATAACCAGCCTACCGTGGTCGCGATCACACAGCCAGAGGTCTCAATCTGGAGCTGCATTGTCTTGTTCCCCTGTTTCCTTGAGTATTCGAAATTAAACTCATAGTCTATTGAGTTTCAACTGGGGGGAGCAATTGGAGAAACCACTCCTCAGCATGGCAACTAATCACATTTCACATAACTGTGGCTGGATCGTGGCTTCGTTGCGCAGTGAACGCTCGCTCCTTCGTTTCAAATTCTAATTCGGTTACAAGAAGCATGCTGATTGACTGTCTAAGATCCCGGGAATTCTTCGACCTCGCATGGAATTGAGCTGATCTCCCGAGGTACCACATTCCTCAACATACAATTTCCCATCCGACCCAATCAGCAGATGCAGAAGCTGCATAATCAGGATCGATGCATAAAATTGTATTTTTTTCATGGCGATATCAAGGCATTCTCCACCCGAGTATTGATAATTTGACTTTGATGCAGTATGTCTTAGACATTTGTCCATCCCCGGATTGATGTCTAGGTGGATGTTACACCAAGTGATCAGAATCAGTCTCCTATGGTTACAGCAATGTGATCATTCCCTGATTCCTGCCAACCGTCTCTTATGTTGAGATGGTAAGAATGAACTCAGGTGACAACGATGCAGTTGCAAAAATTTGCTTCTACGAGTCAAGATGACCTCAAGTTCTGTCTATATAACCCCCCCTGTTGCCTACCCGATCCTCTACATCAAATACGCACCTGAGCTTTTCTCGATATCTTCCTTCCTACCTGAACAAGAAAGCCACTTCACTGTCTACATTCAAGTTTCTATCATCCAAGTCGAAAGCCATATAGCAAATCAAGATGAAATTCATATCCCTTGCTTTGGTTGGCACAATCCTGCCTCTTGTCCACGCCATCGGAAACGCAATAGTCACCAATCACTGCCCAAGCACCATCTACGTCTGGTCAGTGGGATCCTCCATCATGAATTCCCAAGCGGTGGCCAGCAATCAATCCTATACCGAGCAATATCGAACTGATTCCGTGACCGGCGGCATCACACTCAAAGTGACCGCAATTGCAGACGGAATATTCTTCGGTGCTCCAGAGTTGGACTTCGGATATACCTTGGACAACGCAACGATCTGGTACGACATTGCAGACGTTAATGGCGACCCATTTGCCGGTTCTAATGTGGCTCTTGTGCCCTCTCTTAATTTTTGTCGGAGTTTTATCTGGGCAGATGGAATATCGCCGTCGGGGATTAATACGGCTCCTTGCAGCTCTGATGCCGATTTGCAGTTGACATTGTGCTAAAAAGACCGATGTTCCATGAACCATCGTTTCCGACGGTGCTGCTTTGACGCAGATTCAATCTCGTATATAGGCAATTTGTTGATTCATGGAGAGCTTGAAATACTCCTCGCTAGACTTGATGCACACGTCGGGATGCTTCGGTGTCAAACTGAAGGGCATATTGACAAAAAAATGTATTCTTCAAATAGCTATTATTAGGTGCATCAAAAAACAAACAGATATCAAACCAAACATGAGCGAAATCAAGGAAAAGAATAGGCAATCTCGCAGATGACAAAACAGAAGTGGTATCGTGATGGGCCTCAAGTAATCAAGAAAGCGTAATCTGCATAATCAGAATCATAATCGTCATCGACTTCGTCATTCGTTAACGTCTTCCTCATCACCTCCAGCGTGACCCTCAATATCTTCCTCCTCGTCATTCGACCCATAACCCTTCAACTTCCTCTTCAACTTTGAATTCTCCCTTTTTAGATTGTCCAACTCCTCCTCATACTTCTCCATCATCTCCGCACTGACTTCGCCCATCTCCTCAATGATCTTGAAAACCCGCCATAACCGCAGAACAACAACCAACGAACCCAACTCCTCCACCACACCTCTCAGCGCAACATCCAGAATAAACGCTAGTACAATGACCAAAGCATCAAAGGTATGAAAGGTTGACCGGAAATAGCTCAATCCAAAGCTCAGCACCGAAGCAATCAATTCCAACATGAACAGGCACGAGAATATCAGCCCGACCAATGCCAGAGTCTCCTGCGCCAGACCCCATCCACGATCAATGGGAGTTTGATGCTTCTCGCGTAGTTCGCAGACGCGCAACTCGATCAGGAAATCGGCAAAGATGCATGCGACATCTACAGTGACCATAAAGAGGACGATGTAATGGCCCCATTTGGATGTTAGAAATGAACGGGTCTTGGCTCTGAAGCGCGCCCAAGTTGTGTTTCGGTTTGCATCGTAAGGCCAACCATTGTTGTAGTAATCATCATCGTAATATTGATCATTGGAGTGCTGTTGTTGCTGTTGTTGGCGGTAGAAGCTGTTATTTCTGCTTATTCCGAGTCCCTCTGCGCCTCGTTTAGACCATGATGCAAGGTTTCCAATAAAATTGCTACCTGAAGCGTCTCGTGAAAAGATCCCAGATGTTGATAAAGGAAACGTTCTGGCCTTTTGTTTATCATCTCCGCTTTGCCGGTCCCCTTGATTCTCGACGTCTGCGGCGTGGTCACCAAGTAATGGTTGAGAAGCATTAGTAGAGGACGCCATCCAAGGCGTGGCAACAAAAGTGCATATAAATAAAAACAAACAGTGTTACTTGATGTTTTGTCGGGAGTATCCCGTACAGAATACCTGACGGCGAGAAATGAGAAATCAGATGAAAGGCTTCGAGCTTCACTGTTGACTGGACGTGCTAGACTACCTTGCGGGGTAACGAACGGGATGAACCGTGCAGAGTCTCGTACCAATCGGTCACCTTAAAAATTACAAGACGTACGAGTCCGTATCGGACCAGACCAAGCAGAAGGCTCAGAACGTAAAATACGTAGTCTGTAAGAACGTGACGGAACGGATGATGTACCTCGGACATCGTTGCGATTGTACCTAAAATCCCGCCTTTCCCGCTCTCTCCGCGCCCTATTATCGGGCTTTGCTGCCACCCCGGAATCTGGGTGAATGGTTCCCCGCATCATCTTTAAAGATCCTTGACCGCATTCTTCTTCTTTTCTTTCCATCTCTCATTTTTGATGCTCACATATATTCACGCTCTATCAAGTCAGCATGACCATCCCCGCCATCAGGGTAGCTCCATCCGCTGCCAATCGCGCAGTATCCCTTCTCCGCACCATTCAGTTCACCCATCCACCTAATTGCCCCTGCCACAACAACCCCGGCCACCATCACCATCATCAAAGACAACAAATAAGCCTCGCCAACAATGTGCGCCGACACATGGCTACTCCCACCGATCCTTCACAGCAGAAGGAGTACGCCTTTGAGATGGCTGCGTCCAGTATCCGATTCGGACCTGGTTCCACTAAGGAAGTCGGCATGGACTTTAAGAACATGGGCGCGAAGAGAGTTTGTATCGTGACGGATACAAATGTGGCTCAATTGGATGCTATGAAACAGGCTACGGAGGGTTTGGCGAGAGAGGGTGTGGAGTTTACCGTTTTTGATAAAGTCCGCACTGAGCCAAAGGATAGTTCGTACGTTTCCCACCCTGAAATCTATAGATATGACGACTCATGGATGTACGCAGGATCAAGGAAGCCATTGCTTTTGCTAAGCCATATAATCCCGACGCATTCCTAGCTGTTGGTGTGTACGTCCAAATTGATTGACAAATCTTGATAGCTGACGGTTTCCAGGCGGCGGTTCCGTCATCGACACTGCCAAATTAATGAATCTGTACACCGTCTTCCACGACGCCGACTTCCTAGACTTCGTCAACGCCCCCCTCGGCAAGGGCCTCCCCATCACCAAACCCTTGAAACCACTCGTAGCCGTTCCCACCACCGCCGGAACCGGCTCCGAAACCACCGGCACAGCCATCTTTGACCTCGTATCCAAAAAGGCCAAAACGGGCGTTGCTCACCGCGCCCTCAAACCTACCCTGGGAATCTGCGACCCCCTCAACACTCGCACCATGCCGAGCGCTGTTCATGCCTCTTCCGGTCTCGATGTACTCTGCCACTCTCTCGAATCATACACCGCTATCCCATACTACGAGCGCAAACCCCGTCCCACAAACCCTATCAACCGTCCTGCCTATCAAGGCGCAAACCCTATTTCGGATATCTTCTCCTTGAACGCTCTTCGTAGCACAGTCAAGTACCTCCCCCGCGCCGTCAGGGACCCCGAAGACTTTGAAGCGCAGGAACAAATGCTCCTCGCCGCGACCCTCGCAGGTGTCGGATTCGGTAACGCCGGTGTTCATCTGTGCCATGGTATGAGCTACCCGATCTCCGGCCAAAACCCAGGCTACAAACACGCCGGTTACGCCGTCGACCACCCTATTATCCCCCACGGCGTCTCAGTCGCCGTCACCGCGCCGGCGGTCTTCAAATTCACGGGCGCCTCGAATCCAGACCGCCATCTCGAAGCCGCCGAGGCATTTGGCGTAGACATTTCCAACGTCAAACGCGAAAGCGCCGGTGAAGTTCTCGGTGAAGCAATTGCGAAATTCCTGGTTGGTCTAGGTGATCAGCCGCGCGGATTGAAGGAACTAGGTTTCAGTTCGGGGGATATTGATGGGTTGGTGGAAGGTACAATTCCGCAGAAGAGAGTGTTGATGTTGGCGCCTAGTTTGAGTGAGGAGTTGAATGCCGAGAAGGAAGAGTTGAGAGCTTTGTTTGAGGAGTCGATGGAGTACTAGGTTGTATATAGCATGTGTCAAGGTGGGTATGATGGATGTACAGCACAGTAGAAATGCACTTATGTTTGTGGCTATGTCAAAAGAATAAAAGGTATCATATGTACAAATATGGAAATATGGTCAAAATGCATCCAACGCCAGGTTCAGAAAAATGAACTATCCCATACATTTGGTCAATCGATTACAGTCGTGATGTTAACATGTTAATCCCGACAAAACACAATTCATATACACGTCGTATCACATTTAAGGTCGATGCAAGATTAGTCGTCCTCCACTATCTCGACAGACTCGTGGATGGTTTCAAGATGCGTATAATAATCTTCCGGTTCGGGCTTTTCTTCTTCGACATCTGCTCGGATCATACCCATCGAGCACGCAATATGATCTAGCCAAACGACTGGTCGATGGTCGCGGGATTTGTCAGCGTGTACTGGTCCACGACTGATTTCGGATACTAGGCGGAAAGGTAGAGTCAAAGTACGTGTAGTGTCATCTGCTGAACGAGGACTAGATTTGTCGGTAGAGATGGTTTCGCAGGTGGAGTCGGCTGAGGGTGTGGGAGAAAGGTATTCTGTTCCTGTTACTTCGTGGTAATACGTAGCGGACGGAGGGAAGGAAGGTAATGACGGCGGTGATTGTGATTGCGACTGCGACTGCGACTGCGATGTTGTTCGTGGTTGGGGTTCCGGCAATTCTTGAGTTGCTGGCTGGATAAGTAGGTTATCGATTCTGATCGTACCAAGAAGCTTCTCCAATGTCCTAATGCATTGAGTGGCGCCCTGAAGGAGAAGAGTCGGGTTGGTATCCGGGAACATCGACGGTGCCGGCCCTACAAAGCCTTCTGCGTTGACTTCTATGCCTTGCTTTTTCTGAAAATGATACATAATAGAAGCCTGCAGTTCGTCGCTGAGACTTCGGAGGTTGGCGCATGTAGCGCGAATCCGCGCAACGAGATGGATGACTTCGCTTCGTGGAGTGTCGGTTGATAGCTGTCGCACATCGTGGATAAATCGAGGGCATTTGACCAGTTCCATGAAAATCATTTCGGATACATGCACAAACACTGACCATTCTCCTGGTTTCTCTGCGTCTTCTTGTTGCACCTTAGCGGCGAAATTCTGCCATTCTTCTTCATCCAAGAAACAAGGTATGCCCTCATGAAGGGCGTGCGCAACCAGAAAGCCTCGAAAGGCATAGTAACAGGACCGGCCGAAGCCTGCCATGTGTTTCTTCGCACCACGCTTTATCATCATTTCTTTGACACCACGAGCATGTTTGACCCAGGCATCTGGAGTTGTGCGCGCGTACAGTTCATAGACCATGAGCATCATAACGGTGCTTAGCACGTTATCCGAAAGAGCCTCTTGAGTGTCTATTATGCGATTGATCTTTCGTAGCGCTTCTCCGTACATATAGCGGCTTGATCGAAGAAGCCGGGTATCCTTTGTCAGGGAGGCTAGGTATACAGCGCTGAGACAGCACACCGCCGAATCTTGATACGCTCTCGAATGAAAGTTCTCCATGATGTATTCGGGAAACGCGATTTCCGACCGGAAGCGATTGTTGAAGTACAGAGTCGGAAACGCAGCGCAAGTGAAATCCATAAATAGTCTCGGTTGCTGCGTCATAAACAGCTTCTGCATAAGCGACGGCGACAAAGTCTCGTCAATACTGCTTGCATGGGTTTGCATCAATTGCAGTGCGTCTTCCGCGACGACTTCTGGCATCATTGTGCGCGCATCGGCTTTAGCCACGGCGGTGGACGATTCGGTATCCGGGGATGATTTCTTTTCGACATCGTTGTGGGATTTCCGGTCAGACATGCGACGGTGACGGCGTTGGAGGTTCGGTCCTTCGTCTTGGAATTTGAGGCCGCGGTTGTAGCCCGGACAGGGGCAGCCGTATTTTTGACATTGGCCGCACTCGGGGCGAGCCTCGTCGCACTGTGAACTGGTCAGTTCCGTTGTCGCTTGTAGCCATACTTTCCGTTACACTTGCAATCTGACATTCAGACGGAGGGAGTCTCACTTTAATCCGCCTAGTTCGACAAACCGAGCAGCCCTTGCTACGTGGTACACCAACCATAATGCATGATGTCTCCGCGACAAAACGAGAAGAATCTTACAGCAACGCAATGAAGATACAATATACGTCGCGATTCACCTCGGTCACAGCGACACTGGGCCGAGCCACGACGGCGGGCGCCAATAGCAGTGGCAAAGGACCTGAATGGAGAAGACGACGGAAAAAGCAGCCAGAACGAATCGGTCGGTTTTCGTCAATCTAACCAAGAGCGCCAGGATCTTTGTTGTGAGCAGAGCGAACGACAACGAGGAACATTTCCGCCAGAGAAGAGAAGATTGAGTCAACAAGAAAAGAGCCCCGCGGCCCCATCAGCAATAAGTAGTCCCAGAAGCGCAGGTGGTGAAGGAACTTGGAAGGAAGAAGGGAAGCGGCTCGGCAGTCCGGCGATAACAAGCCGACCTTCATTTCGATTGATGAATCAATAATTGCTTAAGCTAAAACATGCTTAACATTAACCTCAAATTGGAAAGGAAAATCTCAACGGTCAGCCACCGACGGATTCAGGATAGACTGCGTCCTAGGTGCTGGCTAATGTACGTGGTGATGCATAGGCCACGGAGCAGTACGCATGGATCATTGGATACTGTCACACTGCAGTCTGCTGTGTATGCCTGCCAGCCTTTAGATTAATCGAGCATCTCATTCATGATTCTGCTGCAGATCCCCAAGAAATGGGGGCGCAATTGTTTGATTCAATGCAGATTAAGTTTTAACTCTCCGAAGTGCGACTCTGAGCTGGGGTATCTGAGATGACTTGAACACGCAGGATGGTGTTCGCGATTAGTTAGTGATTACGGTGGCAAGCCAAGTGCTTGAGGCTTGCGTTTACCTTTTCTCCTTGACTTCATGGTTCGTTCTCGTAGAGCGACATGACTCGACTGGGGATGGTATCATGGTATGATTGGTACGGCATGGCGATTAATAGCACTACCTAACTTAGACCTGCTTCGGGGCTTGAAAATCCGCAATCTGCCTGGCCGAATACGACAACCCTAACGAACTAGCCTGATTAGGACGCTACATCTGGACGAGGCTGATTTTGACATCGACAGCTACTAAGTATATGGCTGCTACTGCAAGATGACATTCATTCATGGGTATATTCGGTATCGCCATTTTTGTGTGGTCGTGGCGGATCCAGCGCTCGCTCAGCCGCTTCAGATTTCCCCCATGAATAATACGTACGATCTCATCTCAAACAGGACCATGGTGCAAGCAACCGGAAAAAGGTGCCAACACTGCTAACTCAGAGCACCAATGAAACCAAGCCGTCAATCTAAATCTTCCGGGACAACAGCTTGACAACACCGCCGTTGAGCAGGGGTAGACTGCACTCGGTGGGACTGCCACATACTGCATCACCGACAGTGTTTGGGATGAACCATGTCATAGGCTAGAATGCAATTGCGCCGACTGTCATGAGGAGGATGGCCATGCTCAGTATGTATCTCTGTGTGGTGTACTTGAAAAGCTTCAAAATCTCCACCACAGTCGGTCAAGACTCATCAAAAAATCTCGAATCCCAGGAATCGATGTTGATCTTATCGAAAACAATAAACAAAGCAGCTGACCAAGGGAACAACTTGGCTCATGTTATCTTACTTGTGTTCCTGTTTGACCCAATATTACATTACCCTGTGGACACCATCTCAATATTCTGACGTTGGCCAGGTTTTACCTTTCAGAAACTACGTATCACAATGGCATTTCCCTGACTGAAGAAACCTAGATAATTTGTGCCTGAGATTCATCTTTACAGTTCAATCTCACATCCTCGTTGCTCTGGTCTTACCTACTGAATTAGGGCTAAGCCCGCCTAAACAGTCCCGTCTGCCCATCGCCCAAGCACTGAAAGCCCAGTTGAACTAACGTGAAAGATGGAAAGTCCTGATTATTTGTCATTTTGTAGTATTGGGACTACACTGCATTATTCAGATAGTGTTTCTGATCGGGCAATAGGGTAGTAAGAGGGAAAAGGGGGAGGGTACGCATGACAAACGGTTCGATTGAGAGACCACAACATGGAAAACACACCCCGCCTCAAGGTCTCTCTTCCACATATCGCTCACCTCCATTTCTCCTCGTTGGGCTCATCGTACGCCACGCCAGCTGAGACACATCAGTTGACGTCGAAGCGATCATGGCATGTGCCACGTTCCACCCATTCCCACGACTTCCCCCAGAGCTACGCGTCATGATATGGCGTGAACTACTACCTGGGCAGGACGCATCAGCATTATTCTTCTTCAAAAAAGGGTGCTGGCTCGCAACAGATGCCGAAAACGATGAAGAGAACGACGAATTCGAAAACGGCTCTGTGACCATTTCTTTCCATCACAATCTATTGAACCACGTCCCCGTCAGAGTACCACTGGTGTTCGTCAATTTTGAAGCTCGCGCCATCGCGTTAGCCTGGGCTCGACAGCAGGGCATTCAGATCGTCTTCTGCGAGGAGAGACGAAGCCATGTTTTAGTGCGCCCTTTCAATCCAACTCGTGATACGATCTTTGTGTCGGAGTCAACGTGGCGCGACCTCTGTGATGAAGCGGCTGATTGCGTGTCTGAAATATCTGAGGATGACAGAAGGTTGGTCACTACTTCGGACATTCAACATATTGCGCTGCCTGCGACTCTACTCAACAATGGAGATGAAGCGGGTCGTCTATACGAATTATTTGAGTGGCACACGAATATTAGAAGCATCTCTTTCATCGTCGGGACTCCGCCCATTCTCGAAAGGCATGCGGAAAGAGAGAACAGCGGAATAAACATATGGCCATGCATCGCGCGATGGGAGCTGCGACAAGAACGTGAAAAGGCTTTCGTCTGGCACAACGAATGCCATGATTTCCATCGAAATCCTAAAGCCTGGATTGGAGACAGACGTCTGTACAAGGCTATAGACTATGCTTCGACAGAATTGGAATTACAGGTTGGCCATGAGTTACCCTCCGACTTCAAAATCCAACCTGCTTATGTCGTGAGAAAATGAAGTCACCCAGGAGTAACTTCACTAAGGGTCTGTGAGGGGCTGTGAGGAGATGGACAATATTTATTTTGTTTAGAGCCGACAAGATACATTCAAGAAGATCTATAATAACACCTCGCTAAAACCAGCTGCAGATAACAAATGTCAGCAAACATTTGCACCACTTCTATGATTATTATGATTAGTTCCATCACTCCCATCAACGGGCCAGTTCCACCACGCAGATGCAATCTCGTCCAAACTCGAGATGGCATTGCTACCTCCAGGCGTGGCGCTAGTCAGTGTCGTCACACCCCCTGGTATCTGCGGTTGGGGTGACGTCGATGACGAGGATGATGCAGTAGAAAACAATGGCGCATCACCGAGTTCTTCTGATAGCATTTTCAGATCTCTGCTGGAAGGGGTCCAGTTCAATCCACCATTGCCGATTGATCCAAAGTCGACGTCCGGGGGTAAAAACTTATTCGTGTCGACAAAGTTGGGCCCAAGTCTGGCGTCTTCCAACATTGACTGTTCACCTAGGCGTGGCTTCTTCTGACCGGATAGACTTGACATGGAATGATGACTGGTAGCAGCAGCAGTACTAGGCATGGCAGAAAAAGGAGGCGATCTAGCGTCTATGGTGTTCTGCGGGCTCTTGGTAGCAGATGGGTCGAGTGATCGTTTCGAACTTGTGCCGGTCTTTCGCATATGGTTCTGCCATCGTCGCTGTAAGCTCACTAAAAAGTCCCTAGTTCGCTTTGCGTTCTCAAACGATTGGCCGAGCTCGTCTAGTGCGCGAAAACAGACATTCAGATGTGCTGCCATATCCGCCTGTCGGCTCTTATCATCCGCGCGCAATCGTCCGGTATCTTGGGTAGACATCGAAATAGTGACAAAGATCAACATTAGAGCAGCTGTGAATATGATAGCAACAACTTGATTGTTTATGCGGCGGAATGTGTAATACTTTTCGTAAAGGCGGAGCAGGCGTGCAATTGCCGTCGCGGACTCAGCACATGTTCGTCGCGCATGTTGGTGACCTGGTCCTTGTTTGGGATTTTGAGGCTGAATATAACTTTTGGAAACCCAAGGTCGGTGGAAGAATATGACGATTTGATAATATTGCATACTATCATGCGGATTAGCTGGTGATAACGGCGAAGTAACGCAAGACTTACTGAAGCATCAGCAGGTGCGGTAGTACAGGGCCAGTATCATGGTCATGATCAACCTGCAGCGAGGGAGCGAGACTTCTCTTCCATGCAAACAGGTCTTCAGTCACCTTGTAGTTCATTCGTTGAAGGTCGTGACTCGCAATGTCACTACAACCGTATCTGCATGCCATATTAGCAAATTGCCTCTCATATATACTACCCAATTACTGACAAAATGTGCCCAACAGGCGCAATCATTTCCCATAGATTGACAAATTGTTGAGTAATAAGGTCACTCGGGTCCATAAGGCCATGTTCTAAAGCACGCGGCAATAGCTCCCCCATGCCGTACGCATGCCAGGTCCCTTCTTTAGTATTCGGTGCCAGTGCTGGCTTTGAGACAGTTACATCTCCAGCATTCATGCGGAATGGGCGGCCTAGATAAAATCCCCAGAAGCTTTCCAGATATCGTCAGTAGACACCTGATTTACAAACAACATTCTAGGACTTACTGATCTGCAATGTAACTGCCCCAGAAAGCTATTCGGCGCACCTTCGCCTCAGTAGGCGTCATACTTCCTCTTTGAACATACGTTGCCATATCCAAATGCAGGCCCAGATCATACGCAAGTCGCATTGACATGCCTAACATCTAGTGAGCTTACTTGATAAAATCATTGTAATCAATAGACCTCACCACTATAAAGCCACCCTCGAGCATCGCGATTTGATGCAGCTTCGTGACTACTCAATATGGCAAGAGCCTGCACTGTAGCCACGCAGGGACAATCTAGTTCAATTTCTAAAAGAGCCTTGGCTCTATCGGCGAAGAACTCTGAAAGTGATTTTGGGAAAGTGATGAAGGTTGGATGATATCGTGCCTCAAATGCTGCTCCGAGCGCGCACCTGCAGCATACAAGTCAGTAAATAAAGAATTTCATAGCATTTATTAGACAACATAACATACATCGCATTGGTAAGGACTTCGGAGTAGAATGGAGTGTCGTCTAGTTCATCCCGCCATTTGGCACGCGCCAAAGTGAACATCTCTCGATCAACGATGTAAAGGCTCGGATTCTGCCATGTAAAGTAGAGATCGATAAGGTGACTTTCAAGGCTTGGCTCCACATGCTGTCCAATCCGCAGGTGGTTTAGAAGTTCTTGGCCATCATGACGAACAGAACGCACATCAGGGCCTGGTCTCTGTTTTGAAGTAGTTACAACGTCGACCAGATTGAGATTTGACGTTGGACCATAGAAACGAAGATGGCCATCTCCAGCTAATTTCAATGTGCCCATTCGAGATGAGAGTTGTTCAATGACCTCCCTCTCGGCCTCATCGCCAGTTTCTGAAGCGGAGTCGTCGTCATGCTGTGGCCCACGAAGAGGGGTTCGCTCAACGCTGGCATAAGGTTCTGAATGTTCTAGCTGAGTATTTTTTGAAGAATTTTGTAGGTTATTAGCATATAAATCGTCTAAAATTTCAGCTGTCGGAAGACTGAAGTCGAAGACAGGTGGTATATAGTCATGGTTGGTGGTATTGGAGAACTGTACAGGTGGTAAGATAGAGGTGCCCGCAATTTCAGCTGCACGTCGATTGGTCGGTGGTGTATATGGACGATTATGTTCACGACTGGCGTCTCTGTTCTGTGAAGTCGGCCGATGTAAGTTTCCATTGTTATGAGGATTTCTTGCTTTGACCACACTTCGCGGAATTTCAAGGGTGTCCAGCACTCTGTTCATTTCCTGCTCGGCATCTGGCCGCATTCGCGGTGGCTCAAGACCATTATCATAGATGAATTGAGTTAACTGATCAATCCTTGCAGAAAAGAGCTCCGTGGCTGCCCGTAAAGAGATTCTAGGGAGGTTCGTTAGCAAGGTTTGATGAACCACAGTAGTTGCGCATCATTGAAGTGCACCGACTTTCTCTTGTCGTCCCCATGCTGGTACCTGCAGATCTTCTCCTTCTTCTGACAATTCAAGCAATTCGGCTGAGCTCCGTCACACTAGTAAGGCCCTAAATCAATCTTGGTTCATGTCAGAGTTTAGAGAAAGTCTGAACTCACCTTGATCTTACTCTCTCTGCATGGAACGCATGCCGTCGTGACATGTTTGCGCGGCGCCTTCTTTCCCTGCCCTGGCGGCTGTCGAGACTCGCTTTGTGATGTTGACATGGTGGATGAAGTCCTGCGAGACACGCGGATATCCAAAATTTATCGGGCCGAAATCAGATCATTATCGGTATTCTCCACGTCTGACCATGGCGCACTGAAACTTGTCGCTATGCCATTTCCCCTTGCTGTGCATGTGTTGAGAGCATTCCAGTGAGAGCCACTCGATTGACTGACTATTGGACAGGGTCCTTCATGATGAAAGTTGTCTAGAATTCAGTCTGCCATAAAAATGCAGATTTGCACATGCGGGGAAGGAGCCCACCTGCTCCAACTACTGCGTCCAATTGAGCCAATCACACGGCTCACAGTTGAAAAAGTGCGTCACATGATTGGACCACCATCTATCATTCGTGACAATACGAGAATACGACACAATACGAGAGATTACGACGAAGACGTACTATGCTAGTATGTACTATGTACTAATGTAGTAGATCAAAATTACTAGTGTGGGGATTTGTCCAGGTGATGGTAATGATATTCAGATTGAGAAACAGTAGAAATTTTTAAGATCTTAACATCAGAGACGATGTTAAGATACAATCACCGGTGCCTGTACTCGACTCAATCAGAGCATGGAGCAAGGCTCTTAAATCTTGTGAGCATCACCGTACTTCTCATTCTGGATGATCTCGACCCAGTAGTTGTCAGGATCGAGCACAAAGGCAACGTTCTTCATTCTTCCGTCGGTCAGACGCTTCTTCCAGTTGACATTCAAGGATTCGAATCGCTCGCAAGCAGCGTCCAAGTTATCCACAGACACGCCTAGCATATATCAGCAAAGACACCTTAACGCAGAGGCAATTGAAACACTTACAAATATGTCCGAATCCCTGAGGCTGGTCGTTTCCATTATGGTAAACTTGACCTTCCTCTTTCTCGGTGCCGTAGTTCCAAGTCAGCTCCAACAAGCCCTCCCATTCGGCAACTGGATTCTTAACACCCTCGGCCTTGGGTGGGTTTGACGTAGGGTAGCCCAAGAAGTAGAGATTGAATTTGGCGTCCGGATTCTCGGACGTACGAACCAATGTCATACCCATCACCTCTTGGTAGAATTTCAGACTTGCTTCGGCAGACTTGACTCGGAGCATAGTGTGGTTGAAGCGATAGTTTCCTACGTCTGTAGTAGCCCCGACATCCTCATCATGGCGTCGAATGATTTCCACCCAGTATCCATCGGGATCCTTTGCAAAAGCAATATGCTTCATGCGACCGTCTTGCAATTTCTTCTGGAATGGGTATCCGGCGTCTTCAATGCGCTTGCAGGCGGCTTCGATGTTGTCAACGGAAATGGCGATGTGTCCGAAGCCACGGTGCGGCTCGGTGTTACCGTTTACGATGCTGTAGTCGGGATCGTTCTCGGTGCCCCAGTTGTGAGTGAGTTCGAGCACAGCATTGCGGTCGGAGAACGGGTTCTTGCCGGAGAGCGAGTTGGGACCGTCGTAGGCGAGGAAATAGAGCGAGAACTTGGCTTCGGGAAAGTCGAACTGTTGGATTTGGCTCATACCGAGAAATTTGTAGTATTCCACTAGCCGTGTGATTGTTAACGGTTGCATGGTAAATCATGAGAAATCGAACTTACATGATCGCTTAGGGTCCTTGACCCGGAGCATGGTATCTATGACAAGATCAGCTAACTCTCATCATGGCATAATATTGCGCTCATGCCCACGGTTGAGTTTATAGGTCGAGAGATTCGTGGTGGAGGCCATGGTGCTGAATGCTCTTGAGCTTCCTACGAAACAGTACGTCAGCTTATCCGTTCGCGACTGAGCGGATGAATTGTAGCTAACCTTGAATCAGTGAAGGTGCGAACTGATATAGCTTTGGCAGTCTAAACAATGGGGATGCTAGGCACTGGGTTAACATGAAGGCAGACAACGTTGCAGGCAGCAGAGAGAGTGTGGAAGGTGGGAGTGGGCATTCTTGATCTGCTGCGGAGGGAAATGCGCGATGCGGGGCCTTGAGGGGATGGATGGATGGGATGACGTTTCCCGTACGGTAGGTATCTTTTTTCTCCGACTGTCCAACAGCAATTCTCCGTTGTGTTAAGTTACAATCCTACCAATGATTCGAGAATCGATTGACTAGTACTCTACATTTCAGCTTGCTCAAACAAAGAGATAGCTTTTTTGAAGCTCTCAATCGGGTAGGTATATAAGAGCCGCGGTGCCGACTGTTGTATCTGATCCATCGGCATCAGCACTGGGATTCAGCACTGGGAATCAGGTACCAGCTAGCATGCAGGGAAATAGGCCTATGTGAGGTTCACCGAGTACGAGTCCTTTTGGGAACGATATTTAAGCCAAATCGATAGCTAGGTAGGTAGAAATACTTGACCTGAATTATGCGCTGATGAGCTTGGCCACAATAGCCCTAGCCCTAGCCCTAACATCACCTCAATGCCAGCATGTCAACTGGTCCATCCAACCAGCGATCGAATACTTTTAAAGTTGGATACAAGTATAACCCACGAAATATGTTATCATTTGAGATGTATGGCAGTACCGGGAAGTCATATATACAAAATGAAAAAGCGATCACACCACGATGCTATACTCGTCTATTGCTCACATTTTACTTTGTGTAAGCTTACATGAGTCTACCAGAACGCAACGAATGACTGAGTGTGCTCCTTTCAGGCTGACAGCAGCTCTCATGCATATGAAGCTCTACGTGGCGGGGTAACGCGTGCCACCTGGGCAGGCTATGGGCGGCAAGGCTGTCTCACAAGGCTGTCCAACCTTCCGCGTTGAGCTTCATACTGTTATTGCAGTTCATTTCATCGCTTTCAGATACCATCATCGGAAAGCCTCCTGACAATAATGAATAGCAAATTTCACTGGGGCCTGGAAGGGCTAGATCGCGGGAAATTTCGAGCATATGCTACCCTTCTGCAGCTACGATGCGGTAGTCAAGAGGATCCCGATTGGGCTTCTAAATTCAGTATCAGTGACGGCAAAGCAGAAACGTTCGATAATGGAGACGATGATGATGCGGATACGGTAACTGCTCAGCAACTCTCAGACTTTGATGAAACCAAATTGAAAAAAGCCTTCCTGGACCGTCTGGCTGAAATGACCTCCAGTATCAGGAAAGGTAAACATGTAGCGGCGACCTTACTTCTGGAAAAGAAAGAGGCTCCAACAGCTTTTGTGGCAAAGAATAGTGGTTTCAACGGCACAGATTTGAGTTTCTTGAACAGTATACAAACGTGTTTGCGGAACGTAGGTCATACAGAGAGTATGTGAATGCCATCACTGGTCCTTCAAATGTGCTGGCTAACTTATTCAGGTTTCGAGTATACTGAATCAAAATCCAAACTGTTCAGTCACATGTTAAAGCATTACGAGCCGAGACTTCAAGAATGGACAAGCAATCTTCGCCAAAACTTGAAAAAGTGTGAAGTAGCCGCTACAATGAATAGTCGGGGAGATACACCTGAGCTGAGCCACTTGGAACAACTCCTTGGTGCTCTTCTCGGTGATATAGTCAATCAGTCAGGGCGGACAATGGAAGAATGGCGACAAAGTCTGGTCGACAGGTGTTATGATATTCGCAGAGTTTTTGAGATGGAGGATATGGCCAGACTATATTCCGGCAAACTAAGTCAAGATCTATGGTCAAGCATTGGTTTTTTGAGTCGCCTAAGAATCGCATATAAAGTGATGGTCCGCGCTGCTGAGAGATTATCAGGCTTCGAGAAGCTAAACATATGCCCGGTAAAGGCGTCGAAGTCGTCGGTGAGCACAAAGTCATCTTCTTCAAATACTTGGCCACTTCAAAAAATCTTTGGCGCAATGGGAGAGGAATTCAGTGATGGCAATATCAAACGACTGTTTAAGCAAAGCAAATCATCGCTCATGCAGAAGTTCAGCAAAGAATTAGGAAGACCAGTGCAGTACCATGCTGAAGTGCAGCTGGTCTTACACATCGCTGTGTCCGGCTATCCTACGGATGCAATCTTCAAGTACATTGGATGCAGCAAATACAGTTGCCTTTTATGTTATATGTTTGTAACGAAATACGGACAATTCGACACTCAAGGATGTCATGGAAAAGTTACGAGCCCATGGAGTCTGCCAGAAACAGTGGGATTACCTCAAAATGACTTACAGAAGATAATAAAGACGCTCGATTCCATGCAAAGGCAACTAGAGAGACGAATCTGTGACCGTGACCGAAGACAACTTCAACATAAAAAAGAGTCTACAGTGGGAGGCTCGTCAATTAAGACGAAGATATCTCTCGTGAACAATAAAAGGAATGCTCATCTAAACAAATTGGTATCAGATCATCTGCATTTCCAAAGATCTGCACATGTCGATGCATTTGTAGAAAGGATGTGAGTATTTCCTACTTGGTATCTCGCTCTTCAGGTGTACTGGAACTTAACTATTATAAGATTTGCCGATACTGCCACAGATAATGAAGAGTCTGATGACGGGAGGTCATCGCTAGAGGAAATACCCCAAGCCCTACCAGCTACAGCGGAACTAGACTACGACTATGAATGCAATGTATGCGGGAGGATTACAAAACGTACATGCTCTATTTGCCAGCGGGATTGGTTCTGCAGTGAATGGTGCCAGCGAAGAATGTCATCATATCATAAATTCAAATGCTCTTCAGGGCCTCTGACAACCGCGGATTATTTGGAGCGAGCAGTATACTCGAACCAAGTACCCGATAATCCCCAGACTGTCGAAGATTATGGGTTTGGCCGCTGCAAGACAGGGAACGAGAAGTCTCATTTGCTAGGGCTCTACATAGGGTTGATGAAAGTGCTCGAGGTCAGACCCGCGGACTTGGATCAATGGCGCAGAGAAGGCAGCTTGGTCGAGAACATCGTTGCAGAATTTAGTCAACGCCCTGAAAACAGCCGCGGCTCTTACTTTCCGTGGTTCATGAAGCATACCTACTTGCTGACAGAAGGCGCAAATGAAGATGACAGTGACGGTAACGTTAATTTAAACGAGCTTATTCGATGGCTCGAATGCTCTAGGTCATGCCTTCCACAGGACGACAAAACCAAAAATTTGTGGCGTCTAGAGCCCATTTCCAAGCGCGACAGTTATATAGCTTATGTCATTTCACTTCATGCGTCGCACCCACATCCTGGATGGATCTCGACCGACTTGGATGTATGGTACGAGCTGGGATTCTGCGTGGCGCGTGATGAGGGCGAGGAAATGAGACTCGGTGGTATCTACAATACACTAATCGGCGGTAACAAAAAATTCGTTGACTACTCTAGGAGCCTTGGAACTGAGTATGACGGACCTCCGCCGATCCCAACTTGCACTTTCGAAGAGTTTTGGCATGCATATGATTCGGGTAGGCTCATTCCGCTTATGGATCGGTATGGACTGAGACAACGCCGTTTGGAGTACAAGCATCTCGATACCTTTCTCAGTAAACCACCAGGCTCATCGCGTCCAAGCGTTTGGCGTCTGCGGCATCTGCTGGCTCTTGATAATACTTTTCAAATTCCTGTGCAAGTAGCCGAGGCAGCTCGCCATTACGGTCTCACTCCACGCACGACTCCCAAGGACAGGATGATCTTGGTAGAGATATATCGTCGTGTACTATCAGCTGGCGACCCATTAGACTTGCATAATGCACGGCATAAGGGTGATGTATGGACTTATGTTCAGAGTCTGGTCCCTAAAGCTGATCCTAGCGTGGCGTCAATCTTGCAATCCTTACCCCGAGACTGATATTTCTTGCTGAAACTGTTTTCATTAAGAGATCTATGAGATTCCGCGCTTCATGACTATGCAGGAACTCGATCTGCCAAAGTATGTGCACGTACGATATCGAAGTGACCGCCGGATGAGGAAACTTCAAATGCCATGCTTCAATACACAAATACACAACAAAAGCACGTTCGGAAACATGTCTATGGATTATACGTACACTTGGCGAAAAGAAGCAATGGCCAGAGTGTAGGAAATTCAGAAGATAGACGCTTTATTTGCCAATCGAAACAACATGAAGATAAATGTACATACGTAGTATAGAGATTGGATCGCTTAGTAATGCAGGATTAGCCCTAAACGTGAACCCCCAACAAAGCAAATTCTACCAGTCACACTGTCTCATTTGTCCAATGTGGATTTCAAGGGTTAATTCAATTGCTAGAATAACTGGGTTCTCTTCTGCTATGATTATGTATTTAAACTGTTAGTAGTACGTGCGCCCCTGAGCCTTCATGAGCTTGCATTCTACTCCGTCTTTCTGGCCTAAACAGGTAATTTTTTTCGGGGACTGTTCTCCTCTTCGAAACTTATTATTTGATTGATTAACTATCACTGCTGCTAGCTCTGTGGCTCTCAGGCTAAATATCGAAATGTGGTTTACTCGATCGCAAGCTATGTATTTTCGAATGAACCCCTTAGGGGTGGAGACCTCTAATCTTTTATGGATCATATTATTTTTAGAACATGTACCTGATTCTTGACATTAATTAGCTCATCTATACCGCTACAGTGCACTCTAAGTATTCATCTTCTGCTTCTTGATTTGTGTCGGCATCCTTTTTCGCTGTGTTAAGTTCATGCCACTTGCTTAACCATCGATAATTTCACCAGAACCCTTTCCAACTCTCGTCACTCGTTATGGGCCCGTTATATTATGCATCCGTTGCAGCCACCCTTTTATGCAGCGTTTTCAACGTGGTCAGTGCTGTCTCTAATACTTCCCAAACCTCGTGTAATCCGCTCGACCAGTCCTGTCCAGCTGACCCTGCTCTCGGTACTGAACATACCTGGCCATTCAACTCAACTCTAGACGACAAGCTATGGAACATGACCACCGGCGCAATCAACTATACCTCCGAGGGGGCCGATTTCTCAATCACGGCCGTGAACGGATCAACTCTACTACAATCGAATTTCTACATCTTCTTCGGCGTGATGGAAGCTCATGTCAAAATGGCCAAGGGGGCGGGTATCATCAGCAGTGTGATTTTGCAGTCTGATGATCTGGACGAAATTGATTGGGAATGGGTGGGCTATAACACAAGTTCGGTGCAGTCCGACTTTTTTGGGAAGGGCAACACGACGACTAGTGATCGAGGCGCTTTCCATAACGTGCTGAATGCCCACACCGAATTTCATAACTATACCTCTTACTGGGACCAGGACCGCTTAGAATGGTGGATTGATGGCACCCTCGTTAGAACGGTCAATTACTCCGAGCCTCTCACCTTGTATGGCAAAAACTATCCGCAAACACCTTGTCGAGTCAAAATCAGTAATTGGCCTGTTGGTATTCAGGGCCAATCTATAGGGAACCTGGAATGGGGAGGCGGCTATGTGAATTGGACAGAGCTCCCGTTCACGATGACCGTGCAAAAACTTCGTGTTCAAGACTTTCATTCAGGGAAAGAGTATACGTACAGCGATCAATCCGGCACTTTCCAGAGTATCAACGTGACAAGGTAATTCTGACTTCGGCGCTGTGCTCATGAACAGTACTAATATTGGTCAACGCAGTGGAAACTCAACCGCAAACACGGAGATAAATAAATCGCCCCCGGAAAGTCTCTCCGATAAATGGGACAAGCTATCGAATGGTGTCCATATTGCTGTCTATAGCGTGGCAGCCGGTCTGGGCGCCGTAATGCTTGCTGTTGCTCTATTCTGTTGCATTAAACAACGACGACAAGGTCGACTCGAGCAACGAGCTCTCGAAACACAATATAAAGCAGAAGTGCTTCAGATGGATGACTACAAGAGTCGGAAGAGTGGTCTTGGACTGGGAAATAAGGGATACACGCAACTTAATTGATCACATTCATTTCTATCGTCGCGATGTAATCTATTTTAAAAGCTTGTATAGAGATATGTTCGCCTTCATAAAGTTACAGTATCTGAGTGAAACCGTCTTTTACAGACACGCCATCAACAAAGCTGACTGTCTTGATGATGACCGCCATGGTAAATAATGGCCATCCTGAGTCTGCTGGTCTGATCCAGGACTGTTAAAAGCCATTGAGGACTTTGCTTATTTTTGACCAAGTCGCCAACTTCGTATGTAGATCACGCTAAATGATGGTGAACTGTCCAGGAGCTAAGCCTACGAAGACTGATCCTGTCACGTTCCAGTGTCATATAACATTACCTACATCGTATTCAGCTTTCAATTCCTATCAATTAGAAGTCAGAATCCAGTCCAAGGGCCAACGTTAATTCAGCTTCGCTCACAGCCTGATTATAATGTCCTGACATATAGGGTTAATAACTGATATCCGATCTCACTAGTTGACTTTCAAGCGATATGCCATGTTACGATTAATCAGCCCAACAGGTCACGAGCACGACGATGTTGATGTAGAGATCGAATAGTGTAGATAGGAGGCTAGCCCTAACCGACTCTCGAGTCAGGTTTAAATCAACAACAATAGAGGGTGCAACCAGCGAAGTGGCACGTTAGAAGAAAGTCCCAAGTCCTTGAACGACATTCTGCGCGGCAAAACTTAAGAAAACTTCGATATAAGCAAAAACATAAGTAAAAACATACGACAGCTGGGATTCGCTGGTGGTCACCCACCCAACTACTAACCAGCCGGCGTGTGGCTTAAGTACGGCTGAGCGGACGGGAAGCCCTGTTTTCCACACCCTATGGTCGTATGTGCTAGAGAAAGCAAAGGAATAGTCTATATAGAGCAAAACAAGGAAGGAATGAGAGATACTTAAGAGTATCTGCTATGCACTCAAGCTTGATGAATTTATTACAAGCGTTTGGTATGGTACATTACGGCTCCCGGACCGAAACCGTAGTAACGATACGTGAAAACAATACATAAGTGTAAGTGGAACAGGTTAACGCGGTTAGTATGTAATTCCCCACCAACTCCACAAGCTTCAACTTCAAGACGTCAACTCTCGAACACGATTTCTCATATGACTTGAGTCGGGCTGCTTCAATCAATACTCCGCAAACTATCCGACAATCTAGAACTATACTCGTTCTCATTCCATCCATTCCTCGGGTCAATCTCCCTCATTGCGCTCGAGCCCCTTGCTTGTTCGACTACCGGTTCGCCTACTGCGCATAACTTCATCGTGCAGTCTACTATTCCATCAATCCCGCATAATCCCAGGCGATCGGCTGTGTCTGAAACAAGAAGGTATGTCATACCAACGAGGCTTTTTTCCTGGCCTTCCCCCTCCACCGAAGGTCACAGGCAAGCTCCAATTTGAGGAATGCCTGTTAGTGTTATTTGCCCATCTACCGCCCTAGCCGCCGATTGCTGCTCACAGTCATCGGAGCTATTGGAGTATTGGCCTCACACGATGTCGCACTGGCAAGACACCAACGAATTAGTCGATGAACGATGCTGCCTGATTGACGCTGTGTACCCACATGAGTTCTTTTTTTTCCCTGTCGCTTGCAATGTCACTTGCATTTTCGTATTGCTTTTGCGAGTCGCGACTCCTCCGCATCTTTTAGTCCGACGAACTAGTGATGCTTTCCCCAGCTGGCTGTCGTCTGACTCTTGTCCCAAAAAGTCAAATTTTATTCTCTTGAAGTTATATAGCGAGCCTCTTGCCCTGCTGTATGATGCAAATTGAACCAAACTAAAACCATGGAGTCTTCACTGCAGGCCGGTCTTACTCTACCCAAACACAAGTCTACCGACGCCGACTTCGTTCCCTACTGGGCCCGGTGCCAAGTGCAGTACGCGCAGAATCTGTTAGAATATTCTCCGGAGCCTATTGAATACGACTACCACGACGACGACGGCTGGGAGAATTGTTTCTTCTTCCCCGAAGACTGCACACGTGCTCCTGTTATCGATCGCTACGAGACCGATAGCGTCCAGTCTATCGACTCCAGTGACAAGGCTTCTACATCTACGTTGAGTGATGCAGATATCGATTCGGACGAAAATATGACGCCAGCACTTCCGGATATTCGAATGCTCGATACCGAGGCCCTCAGCGATCTGCTAGAGGATAACCTCTCGCCTCCAGAAATCACCTCCATATTGTAAGTCCTGATCAACCAGGTTGCGGAAAGGTGGCTGACAGGCGTCTTTGGACAGAATATTTGCTACGAATGGCGCGATATTTGCATACGCATCAGATCTATCGACTCGTCAACTACGAAACCTGAGCGCAACGTACGGTGCAGCATATACTTCTTTCGCTCGAACAGCGTCTTCGGGAAATTTGACCGGAGTGAAGCACGCTAGTCATCCTTCTTCATACATGACCGCGCCATCTGTATCGTTGGGCGATGTCGGCTCAATCGTTTTTGAGAATGAGAACCAAGTGGCTGTCGTGACGAGAATTGCGGATAAGGTACTTCTCGCTGCAGTGGGGCCTGAAAAGGTACAAAATAAACCTGAAGCAGCTGTCAATGCGGATGCCGGCGAGTCCGGCGACGCAGCAGATGATGTACAGACATCTTCATTACAATCATCCCTTGCCACGAAACACCCATCAGCATCTTCGTCATTGAAACCGGGAGCGCAGCAAAATGGACATGGTCTGCTCGCGACACAGTACGAAATCGACCGAAATAATGACCTCGCTCGTCTTGCGGCGCTGAACCTCAATACGTCGCCGGAGATTCTCCTAGCGCTAGAAGCGAAATCAGCTGCGTTGGGACGGTTTCTTCGACAGAAGCTACAAGATCTTGAAAGCCCCGAGGATTTTTAAGTCGGCAACAACACGAACTTTATCACTTGTTACATTTACTGCATCATGGATAACCATTGAGCGCGAGTTTGATTATCGTGCATCGTTTTTCGTTTCTTGTCAATATATTTACCAAGATACCTTTTTGCTTTTCTGTTCGGATCTCACAGTAAGAGTGGGTCATATCATTTGGAGAGATTCTAAAGCATGCACTTTACGCATACATGGTTCAATTTAAATAGTCATCGGAATAAGTGCATGCAGCATGCAAATGAATCATATATATAGACAATATGTGCACATTAAGACATACATGACGCTAAATTTGACCCCGGTGCTATCACGGCTTGCTTCGTTTCAATGTCGAGGCTGACGACGTGAGTCAGAGCTGAAAAGGGGACTCCACCAAAACATTTTCCCTATATAAACAGCACGATCCTCGACTCTTTACTCATAATTCAAGAATCAGTATAGATTATAGAGGCGAGTATCAGCATGGCCCTCATCAACCTCGACAAGGAAGGCGAGGAGCCCTACATCCGTCTCCCCGCACCCCATTCGCATATTATCATCACCCCTCCGCGTTCTCTCCCTCGGCCCCAACGAGCACAACAACAAGAAGGAGAAGAAAATGCCATAATAGCACCCAGCCCAGACATTGACGCCGCATTCACCGCATTGAACGATGAGCGCGTCCACCCCTACCTCGAATCACCGCCGTACCCATACAAACGCGAACATGCCGTAACCTTTCACCGAACGATGTACGACGAGTGTCAACGAATACTTCAACACCCTTTAGAACAAGGGCTATACAACGGCTGCCCCTTTCGCGACATTCGCGACACCACTCTCAGCCCCGCGGCCGGAGCTGTATCCGAAGCACCCAAAGTAGGCGATATCCTGATCAGCCGCTACCCCTTCTACGAGCTGCCGCCGGACAGCGAGCAACGCGCAAAGGCGCAGGAGCGTAACAATTCGTTGGTCGTGGGGCATGAGGATTTGACTTGGGGAATTGGATGTATGTATGCCCCTTTTCCAACCTGCTCGTTCCCACTCTCCTTTAATGTGAATGTACTGATGTATGGCAAAGTCTGGCTCTTACCTTCCCACCACGGCCAAGGGATTATGAGCACCGTGCTCAACACCTTGATCAGCGAGTGGCTCATTCCAAAAATGAATGTGCGCATCCTCAAAAGTAGCGCGTTGGTAGGCAACGAGGGATCGGTGGGAGTGCATCTGAAATGCGGGTTTGTGCTGGAGCAGACGATTGAGAAGGGTACGAGGGATATGCCTGTGCACAAATTTGGGGGTGGTGGGAAAAGGGATATTTATGTCTTTAAGTGGGTGAGGCCTGATAGAAGATAGATATAGAATTGATTATTTGTTGTGAAGATTATGTAGTCAAGATTAGATATCCAATATAGGGCTGTCAATCTAGATAAGTCAAAATTATGACCTCTGCATGAGAGGTATTAAACAAAAGGTATAAGCAGGAAGACATGAAAGAAACTAAAGAAACAAATCGGTAGTCGGGAATTTATACTCCAGTACCGCCTGGAGAAGTGTGATAATGGCTGCCGCTTCGCTTTACGCCTGGAGCAACGTCCGCAGTCTCAGGTGCAACGGCAACCTCCTTATCGATCGGAGGCTGAGTAGCACTGACATTGCGGCTCGCAGCGGGAGTCGTGGCAGCAGGAGTGCTAGAGACAGGGGTGGCGGTAGCACTAGCATTGCCAACATTGGTGTTGATAGGAGGCACCGTCTCGGCCACAGGCGACGACACCGGAGCGACAGCCGCGGTTGCGTCCTTGATGACTCTCCACCATTTCTCGGCGTCGTTGGGGGTGTGCGCTTTGAATTGAAACTCGCTGGTGGTGGAAAAGGCGTTTCCCACTTTGCCGTTGGAGATGTCCTTGCCCTTAACGTGGAACTTCACGCCATCAATAGCGCCGATGACGCAGTCCGGGAGGTATAGAGAGAGTTCGGGGGTGGGGTCCTTGGTGAAATCGTCATTATCCTTGAACTCGTGCAGGTAGCGGGCGGGTGTGACCACAAAGTATCCCGTGCTGAAGCCCTTGATGATAGCGCGAGATTTGCGCTCCAATGTGCCCTCGATCAAAGGTTTTGTAGAAGCATGGTCCTGGTTCGGGAAAGAGATGTTGCTGAATGATCGAGGAGGTGCCTCGGGGTCAATCAAGATACCGTCGTTGCGCTTGACGAAGAGATTCCATTCGTAGTCAGTGGGAATCTTTTGCGCGTTTTGAATAATGTCGCCGTACAAGGCGCGTTGTTGGTCTAGCTGACCGCCCACGAACTGAAAGAAGGTATTCAAGGCCAACTGCACGGTCTGGATGACATGGGCCTCGAATGCGGAGAATGAGTTTTGCACGGCAATAGTGTCGTTGCGGCTGTTGTTCTCCTCAATGACCTGCTTGTTCAATCGATGATTGATACCACGGCGCAAAATGTAAGGGTCATGCTGTGGCTCGATTTTATTGTTGGACGCTGAACTGTAAGCAGCAGCATGCTGGCCGAGCAGTTCAATGTGTTTCTGTGTAACGTTGCGAGCCTTGTCGACAGCCTTTCCTCCTTTGCTAGCGCCGGTCTTGAGCTCTTTGGATTTATTCTTGATTTCCTTGTGGAGTCGTTCCAGGATGGGCAGGACTTGGCCTTTGAGATTCTTGTCGAGTTCGATGTACATATTGGATGTTCCCTGCGTTGTCAGTAGGGTTTTCATCAAGCCGCAAAGGCATTACACACCCTTGTGTTGTTGCGCATCACCTCAAACAATCCCGCTACACCTTCCAAGCCCTGGTCGAAATGATGACCCTCTCGGAGAGGATTGTTGATGGTCTAGAGCTAGTCAGCACCCTTTCCAAGGAAAGATAACGAGGAGAAAAGAAGTACCTTGAGCACTTTCTCATAGTCCTTGGCCTGAGACTTGTGCAACTTGGCGGTGGCATCAATGTACTCTTCTAGGTATCCACACATGTGCTTCCATGCCTGTAGGCGCTCGAGCAACAGGCGCGATGTCTACTGTATGTTTAGTATACAAACCTCCAATTGGTGGTGGTGGTGCAAACCTCGCTGGTATCCTCGCCGATAACGCCTTCATCGTCGCTCGTGGAAGTGGTAGCGATGCTGTGGGTGGTCGCAGTGCGCTGCGGTAGGGAAGCGGCTGGTACGGCGGCCATTTTCTTATCTGTCGTCTATTGAATGAGAATTAGTACGGTGTATGCTAACATTCCATGGCGGGGATGCGGGGATGAAGCTTAACCGTGGGTACACACAACTCAGGGGCACTTACCTTGATCGAAGGCAACTAGATGAATCGATAGATATAAGAACAAGTATGTATGATATAAAATGTTATAGAAGAAGATAATATAATCCGGGAGGACAGACTAGAGTATATAAAGTAGAAAATAAAATCTGAAGACCGAAGAAGCTGCTCAATGATCGTGGTGCAATTTGTGAATGGCGATCGACGGAGCTTATGACCTCACCTGGGCCACCTTTCCTGATTGGGCATCGGCTCAATGTTGCCTTGACCCCTTTTTGTGGCCAATCAGGCACCCATCTACCGTTTATCACAACTGGTGACTGAACAGATACAGACATTGTAGCCGATCACTGATTCTACACAATTGTACATATCAAACTGAACAGACTGGTAGGTCAATTGACAAGGTATAAACAAGCATCCTCAACAACAACAACAACAACAACAACACAAAAAGCCCATCTCAGGCCAACCTGTATCCGGCCTAGCGCAGACACGCAGGAAAGGCACAGCCACAATGCGTCGATGCTTCAGGGAACGAGTGGCGCCAGCCAAGTGATCAAATACTATGAGTACTACATAAGTATGTACTACTCCGACGTAACTCCGTACATACTAGACCTAATCCGGACCTAAGGTAGCGCATTTTCCAAGAACAGACTAGCGCGATCGGGATTTGTGGAGTAGCCACCATCGTCATGATCTTTGCTTCGGTTTTGATCTTATATAAGAACTTATATTTCAAGTTAACTTTAGAGCAAGATTGTACTATGCACAACAAGAAATACAATACATGCAATCACATCATTCGTCTCATCGTTCTCGTTGATGGGAGCGTGCTATTTTCCCGGTCCCATCAGTCAAGTATCTGTATCTGTATCTGTATCTGTAGTGAAATGAAAAGTCAAAAAAGTGTTGAAAAACTTGGATGCAAGAATAGAACGCCGTATATTACCAAAACATATATCAAAACATATACGTATGAGATAAACGCCACCCCATGACGAGTATGAACATGACTAAAGAAAAAAAGACATCCAAACGAAGTATGGTATCTTGATGTAGAACGATAGGTGAAAGAAAAAAGACTCCGACGATAAATGCGAATGCGTCCATAGGCTGGCAGAAGAGAAAACCGGGTGAGGGGAGACAGTGGGATGCTTGTGTGGTATGAGGAACGAGCGTCGATTATATATCGACACGGGCTTGCGTCAGGCGTAACCGTCGCTCATCGTCGTCATGCCCGTGACCCATATGTTGATGGGCATAAACCGGCCGATGAAGCGCCTCGTTGAGTGTCGGCATTCGTGTAGGCGAGGAGGTGCCCGAGCGACGAATATGCGCCTGTTGCGGTGGAGGAAGTGGCCGTGGTGCGGAGCTCAACACAGCAGCGTCGTAATCAGGGAGCTCACTATCGTATTGAGTACGAGCGGACGATCTGATGGCGGTGGTATAGCTCGGTACGCGGCTTAACGTCTCGACTTCCATGTATTGTGGTTGATGCGGTGTTACCATACCCGATGGCACGGTAGAGTCTATGTGATCGCGTTCGTGTTCGTCGGAAGCTCGTCGAGAGCCGTTCTCGGGGCTGTGTGAATGAGAATTGCCACCGGACTGGCGCCCGTTCGCGTGGCTAAAGTAATCCGCGGGAGTACCCTGTGCCGTTGGGCCATGTTCTGAGTCGTGGCTGTCGCCAGTCCCGGGAGACGAAGAATAAGTGCCGCGAGTGGCATGAAGATGGCTGAGTCGGCTGTGCAGCGCTGACGCGGATATGTCTCCGTTTGTAATGGCCTCTAGCGAAGGAAGATCTTCAGACGAAATGTTCCTGCTCAATGCGCCAAAGGGAGTGGCAGAGCCGCTCATCGGCCCAGGCGTGCGGTATCCGCTGATGTCGATGTCGCTGTATAGGCGATCAAATGTGTGCTGTCCGTAAAGAGGGGGTGCTTGGTTTGCGAATTCGTCTGCTGCGTGCTGACGTGCGGCGGCACCATCTTCGATAAGTGTATTGTTGTCATCAATGCGCAGATCCGGCGAAATCAAGACCGAAACAGGTAGTGTGGCGCGTAACTGTTCATAATTAGCTTGACTCTTTATTCCCGGCTGAGTCAACTCACCTCGCTAGTGTGTCCGTCAGGGTTGTGCAGCTGAATTCGAAATTTGAGCTTATGGCGAATCTTGATGCCTTTCACATCCGCGTCCTGCAGACACCGCGATAATGAATGGGGAATATCCAATGTGCGATGAAACTGGAATCCCTCAGCCGTCTCATCCAGAATCTCAAGTTGCTCGTCCTCGTTCAATTCGTAATCATCAGTCTTAATCGTCCGTGTCGACTTGTAAGTATTTTGAATGGTTGTTGGGTCATCCGGGTTCATCGTAAGTTCGTGTGTTTCAATAAGTTGTGATGTAATTGTTCCAATCTTCAGCCCTTTCAATAGGGGAATGAGACGAAAATCAATATGTACCGACGTGCCAAAAATAACGGCTTTTGAGGGGGTACTAATAGAGTATTCGATTTTGTTTGGCCATATGTTTTCCACCGACTATAAACAGTTAGTACTGAGTGAGTAGCGTCCGCTGAAGGAGTACTGACCATGGCATGTGCTAACTCCAAAGCACTTGGGTCCAACGTTCTCACAATGCGCACCGGCTTCCGGATGACGATGTCGCGGGCATATTTTCTGCCAATCTCCGCTTTGAATCGGTACGTAACCCACGTATCATGCAATCCTTCCACACTTTCTGGCAATGAACCCTCCAGTATGACATCGAATGGGAACTCGTAATTATCAGCCGGCAGAATCTCCGTTTTTCCCTTTCCTGCATCCCGGAACTTCCAGTCCTTTTCGAAAAAGACTTTTTCCTTGTAGGGTCTGCGGCCACCTGCTGTAGCGCTAGAGGGGAGATGCCAGCTAACACGAGAATGAGTCAGCCATTGCTCAACCGAGTTAGATCACATTCGATAGGCAAAGATTGAACATACCATATCCGCGACATGCCGGTCAACGACAATTTGAGATGCTTGATAGTAAGCGGCTCGGAAAGACAGAGGACCAACGTGCCTCGTAAATGGGCACTGGCCGCTTCATGTTCGCTTCCACGGAAAACGACATACTGATCATCCAATCTGTACAAAATGTGACGGATGAGTATGAGGTCTCACACAACCAAAACGTCCATTGCATTGTCAAGTCGACTTACCTGATGTCGAAATATTTGGCACTACTTGCAATGCCACCACCACTGAGAAAACTCAGTGCCTCCATGTCGGACCAGAGCACATGTGACGGATACCGTACGAGGTATCCTCACAATTTGCAGATACAGAATGTCTCGATATAGATAGATATAGACGGCTGGAAGCTGTTCGCACGAATCGAGAAGAAGTGAGTGTAGAAATGAGAATGTATCGCACGGAGTAAAAAATGGCGACAAAAAATCGCACGGCAGCAGGAAAGTGACAGTACGGCACGGTACTGGCTGCCCCTCCATGCAGGGCCGAAGAACGGCTAAAGGCCGGAATCGTTCTTAGCGGACGGGTCAGCTCCACAGCCATCCGATAAATTGGCTCTGTATCATGTATGTTCGTATTGTCTCATACGCAGCATAGTACGTACATAGTACATGGATATTTTTCCACTCACGTCAGGTGGCGTGATACATCGACCCAAGTAGGCAGCAACAAGAATCCTGGGACGGATCATATAGCTCATGTATAATGCTACATTCATCTCAAACTCCATTTCTTTCGTCTCTATCGACCGTCCGACAGTAGGAAGAAGATTTATCAGATCGGCTAATTGTACGGCAGACTCAGACTGCAATGCGGGCGGAGAATACAACACGTACTAATTTAGAGGAGCCTCTTGTTATCTTGCACAAGGTTATCGCGGCACAAACGTAAATAAGTTACAAATTATTCGTGCGCTGATGAGGCCATCGCAGAACATATGACTGACTCGACAGAGTCAACCTTGAGCCAGTCATGCAGGAAATATGTCGGCCTTTTGAGGCGATCGGCGTGCAGGCCGAGGTACATATGTATGCATACTGCATACATTTGTACGTACGTAGTCGCGAAGTAGCATCTGATCTGAGTCGCATACACACCCAGCTCGACAGAGACGAGATCGCGAATAACGATACTACGTACGTAGTATTAATGGACAAATCGACAGCAGATACATTATATAATCAGGTGAATAATTGACGTGATACGATACTGCGCTAGCACAGATCGGGCCAAATTCGAAAGAATTACCGCAAACAGCGTCAGGTCAGGGCTGACTCGAATCTTCAATCGAGGTTTCCCATTGTACGATACGCTAGTATCAGACCGAACGATATAGAATTACGTACTACGTAGTTCCTGAGTAACTAACTTAGTCTATGTAACACTTTGCACGTTTGCAGCACGCGATTTTGTAATTCTCAGAGAGTGCCTGAGTATGTCGTCCACACTGAAAAACTCAAAGCAACCCGGTGAGCGTGTACTAGTAATACCTGGCCCATGGTAAGTTTTGCATTACGTGATCGCGAATAAAAGACGGCTAGTAAGCGCAGATCATTCGGCTCCACCGAACAACGTGTTCTAGAATAAATAAACAAAATAACCGAACGAATGTTGTTGTTGTTGTTGTTGTTGTTGTTGTTGTTGTATGATTATGACGCTGCGCTGTGTAACCGACTGCATGTGGCTTGATGACAAATGCCCATGCATTACATAGTACTCCGTATGTATCGCATAAACATCTCCTGCTTGTTTACTGCCAAGGAGTATGACCACGCGGTACTCAGTCCGATGTGTGCTATTCTTATACAGGCGATCCTCGGCGACGGCCCGATATGCGTATGTACTATGTAATAGGCCGACACCGTCCAGATAGACCTTGCGTTTACTACTATCAGTACTATGTAATAGTATGTATGTACTATGTAGGGGAGACTGCGCTCTGCCCTAAAACTTCCAAGCTCGACCCAGTCTGACCCACCAGGAAAACTGAAACTTGATACGGACGGAGTCATGGACCTAGTCCGAGTCGCAGAAAGACGATACGATGTACGTACACACCAGAGGAAGTCGGTGTGGCTGGCGACTCTGACTGATAGCGACAGATAAGAATGATTTTTTTTCTTTGGAGGGGTTATTCCACGGAGTATCACCGGTCGGCACCCATTAAGAATGCAGTCCGTTTCGCAATTTGCTTAAACATGTACATTGCACCCTGAATGTAGTTCATCTACTAGACTACTACGTAGTTATTAAGTACTACCATACTAGTAACTAGATACATATGCATAGCCGTCCAGAACCATGCCGCATGCACCGTGATCAGGCTAATGCCGGTTTGACGCTTGATCCGACAGGATGGTGTAACGAACAAAGGGATCAGATAAATGTCTCGCTTAGCTAAAGCCTAAAGCCAGACGGGATGCCGAAATCCACTCTCGGGCTTGCCCGATAACAGGTAAATCTCGGCTTGGGCTGCAACTTTTTGGACTTGGTGGGCATGCCATGCAGGTAGTCGGTAAGAGATTTGCCGGGCACGTTCTAGCTTGACCTACGGAGCACAGAGTTGCGATGATACCGTATCATAGTCAAGGCATGGCATGGCATGGCAAGAAAAAAAAAATCTGAAATTTTTTAGACGGAAAGGAGAGAGAAAAGATAAGCTTGACCCACGGTCAAGCTCTCTCGGGAAGTCCCGCCGTGTCTTTTACTATCGCGCCCGTCTTTGACTTTGTTGATGCTATCGCACCATCTGCCTTTTTTCCCCCTGTTCGTGTCGGCATGGCTTTGATTCATTGGTCGAGTCCAGTCTCTGGGAAAAACGCCTCTGCCGATATGTCTAGTGTATGATACAGACATGGTATGTACGTACGTATCTGATACACCGGCATAGGTGGAAGTGGACACCAAGGGCTAGAACTTTGTTTACGTTATTACTAATTAGTCTAATTAGTCTCATCTTTTGTCCGTCGATCAGATCTACCAGATTTTTGTCCGGTACTGCCCGAGGAGATCTAGATGTTGTCGGGAGGGATCGGACTATATTTCAGTGAGATCACAGTGATATCGTTGTTTCAAACTCGTAGTTGCTACTTCAGGGTTTTCACGGGGGAGTCTGCGCCGTGAGGCAATACTATTTGTTAGGGTTGTCGGTATGATTTTCCTTTCTAAGAGTGACTCCCTCCTAGCGATGGTTGATGACGAACCTCACTCTGACATCGTCGATTAGCACAACATGTAGCCTGACTTGAAAGAAGGGGAAAAAAGAAGCCAAAAAAAATTTGGCTTGTACGTGGCTGATCACTCGTTACACCGATCAACGCGTTCGCAGCCCTCAAACATGCATACGCAAGGTCAAGGCAATACTGAATCCCACACTTCAAAACGAATCGGATATTCCGACATGGCCGAGCAATACCTTCTACATATGTACCATGAAACGATTGTCAGGCTTGATTCATAGCAAGTACCACCCTGAGAGCAGTCACGAGCACCATCAATGCAAAAGACATGCTTTCCATTCCGAACCAAGACTATCCCCATAAGGTAACAACCTCAAAACAAAAACTCAAGATGCACCAACAAAACGCCATACCGCAATGAATGAAAAAGAGAACCAGAACCTGTAACATCACACTGCGCAAAGTCCACATCTCTCCCATATTTATACATCCATAATATATACCCAATGCTCGCTCATCCCCGCCTTTATTGTCAACTTAAAAAACCCAGCCCAAAACAACCCACAGCCCAATTCCAGTCCCAACGCATATTCCCGCAACCTTCATAACGGCGACCTTGTCACCCGCGCGCGCGGCACGGGTTAGTCGCGATGCGCTCCCGCGGAGACTCGTGGACATATTTGAGAATACTTCATTCTACACCATCACCCAGAACATTAGCAAATCTGATCCCATATGACGATAGTAGTAGGGTAGGGGGGTTGGGGGAAATAGTACCGTATTATCAATCGTCTCATGGTTGCGCGCATTATCGTAAATATCGATCGTGACTGATTTCAAGGCAGAGGTCTTTTGGGCGAGGGAGTTGAGGAGGGCATTGTTCTGTCTGTTTGACGGGGTTAGTATGTACGCGCTACGAATCTGGGACAGGAGGAGACTGGAACGTACGACTCTCTTTCGTAGGCGTCACTCATTTTGGCTGTGAGTTGTTCTTGGTTTTTTTGTGGATGTGATGGAGGTTGTATGCTCTGTGTCGCTTGTAGACTGTTCTCTCGTTGTCCTCCTCCTTTTTCGTCTCTGAAGCGCAACGGCGAGGTTATTCGGGTGCGGTTCGTATCGTTCTTTCGTCTAGATATCTAGAATGTGTCGCGACCAGCGTATCTCGTCTTTTGGAGACTCTCGTCTCGATTATCCCGTTGTTATTAACGTCGAAAAGGTGATCACTGGATACTGAATGAAATCGTCTTTCTTCGACGTCAACGATCAAACCCCGGACTAAGTTTCGCGTGGCTGAGGTGAAGATCATGTGACTGCTCCCGGCCCCTTTAATCAGACCGTGCGCTAAACCTCAATAGGTCTAGACATGTCATATGAGATGACAGCATGATCGCCGCTCTAAAGTCGCGCTTTTCCTTTTCGGGAGTACTTTCAATGCCGACAATACAAACAGTACATGCGAGTTGGATGAACTATGAGTATAATGTATTTCCGGTATACACAGCGTAAAGCTATTATCAGCGGAGTAAAAGCAAGCAAAGCAATACATGCATGTCATCGACATACTCGACAAGTCGAGAGTAGAGCGAGAGAAAACCAACAATAAAACAGTGATTCATTTCATCGAGACGCTATGCCCAGTTTCTGACGCCGTGTGCAAAGCAAATCCCAACGATAAATAGATAAATAAGATAAAATAAAACCAGACAGGATAAACGATAGTCAGTATAACCGGCGCAGAAGGGCATGGTCAATCCCTCTTCAACATGCAACACACCAACGCCTAACCCCAGCCTTGACACAAAGAGACATGCCAATCAGAAACGTGCAAGCAGCTCGGATCTTTACCACATCTCCTCGTCGCTTTCTAATTGCGCAGCGTCGCCCAAGGACCCATAAGAGCCATCATAATGCTGATGGTTCGTGCCATATGCGTCACCATTTTCATATCCTTGCCGATCGGACGCGTACTGATCACTATGTTCGTCAGAACTATAGTTGTATTCGTCGTAGGTTTGATCCGAGTATTGCTGCTACTAAAATTAGCTGAGGAAATGACTTGAACGGCAGAAAGTCTCACCTCTTGGTAACGTTGGTATTGAGTGTACTCATCTGGTTGCTCCGTCTGCTGCTGTTGCTGCTGCTGTTGTTGTTGTTGTTGCTGCTGAGCTCTCTGCGCTGGTGAAGTTGGGATTGACATTTGCGGATGCATCTTCTGCACTTTGGACAAATATGAATACATGAAGTTGCTGAGAAGAACCTGAGAATGAAGCGGTCGACGAGGGTTGGCCAGTTTGATATGCGCCATACGGTAGATGGCTCGCTCTTCCATGATCGTAAACCGTGTCCAAGGGTAATCTTGGTCTGGTATTAATTGTACATATGTCGGTTCGGGGGACAGTGTTCGAGATAGGCTCTTTTTGTGATCGGATCCGCTTCGCTTCTTGCCGCCGCCAAATATCGACGACAGCAACCCGGACTCTTTGTCCTTCTTCGAGTCCGATGACTTCCGTTGGCTTTCTTTTCTCCGTTCCTCTTCCAACCGTTGATCAACAGGGCGTTCCAAAATCAGACTTTCGCGGCCTCGCGGTACACTATCAATAGAGGTCTGGAGCACGTCAAGCCGAGTGTTGTCCTGCTTTTCATACGCTTTTTCAGCGCCAACATGTTGTTGTTTCTTGCTTTTCTTGCCCTCCTCCTTTCGTTTTTCCTTATCATCTGACCCACGAGACCAAGGCCAACTTGACTTTCGACTGCCATCGCTGTCTTTCTTGTCTTTGTGTTTCTTGCTATCTGATCGCTTCTCTTCGACCAGAGTTGGTATTACCGACAAACTGTCCGTGCGTGAACTACCATTACCCGGTAATGGCGATGGATGCGATGCTATATCCGAAAGAGTCTGTGCTGGTTGCGCTTGTCTTTGCGGCGCTTGTCGTTTGTTATATAACGATTCGATTGATGATGTTCGCTCAGGGATGCTCCCAGATTGTATTTGTCGTTCGGAGTCGGATGGTGGAGGAGTTTCTACTATTTGAGGAATCGTTTGCCCAGAAGGTGGTATATTTAAACTTGAACGGCCGTTTGAACCAATACGCGACTGCCACTGCCGTTGAGAAGAACTTGCTGCTTTGGGATCTAGTATTGACTCGAAGGTTGAGCTCGTTGTGCTTCCTGGAGGCAATGCGGTGCTCTTCGATGGTGGTGACGTTGCTGGTACTGGTGCAGCCGGGGCAGTCGGAGCGACTGGTTTGGGTCTGTCTTCTATGTTGCGATCCGATATACTCCGTCCAGGGTCGGTTGATGATCGCATCAAAGGTTTGATAGCCGGCGGGTCTTCCAGAGTGCTAGTGAGCGCATTGCCCAGTGTCTCTGGTGTTCTTCCGATCCTCTTCGAATAAGGAAGCCGTTCGCCCTTCTTCAAACTTCCCTTCCGATACTGAGTTCTCGTAGATCGTTTGAGACTATGACCTGGCGGCGCGGCGGGAAGAATTGGCTTATCCTCATTTGACGACAAATCGAGTTGTTCAATACCTCCGAGTAGAGCCAAGGTCTCTTTGTTCACATGCTTCTTATCGTTCACAATCTCCTCCAACGTTTGTAAGTTCGGACTGGCGGTATCTCCTTTCGCATCATGAGCTTCTGCTCGCTTGCGTTCTAGACGGTCCGCGCCGTCAACATATTCTTGCGAATCGTCAATCTGCCTCGACAGCTTCGATCGTTTTCGGCGTAGACCTCCCCTCGAATCCTCTCGCTCAACACCTAAGCTGGATGAGTAGTCGCCCGATCTCCTTTGTATTTGTTCTTTCCTACTCTCTAGAAAAGACTTGAACTCCTTGGGCGCAAGCTCTGGGTGCAGACGGGCCGGTACCCAGAACAGTCGGGATGCATCATTCTCGTCGTCAGACGCGGATGGTGCAGTTGCAGGCACCTGGAAATTGGAATAAGACGGCAGATCGGGATCCCCGGTAACGTCCATCGACATTCTTCGTATGGCAGCGAGGGTGTGATACTCTTGTTTGATAGCATCGGGGTTGGATTCATAGTCGATATCGGTCAACGGAAAAGAGGAGTTGGCGGCATCTGTTGGCGACAAGTGCACAGGCGAAGACGGCTCTCTTTCAAAAGACGGTTGTTTTCTGACCGTAGGCCGCGTCGGGCTTTCTGGCTTGAGTGTGTTGTCTGCGCCTACCCTTCTTTCGACATTTAAACTTGCGTTGGTTGGACTCGGTGGTGCTACTGAAAGTGTTTCGCCTTGCGGGGTCGGCAGAAAGCTCAGTCTCCTCGCATCTCGATCGTAATTGTCGCCGTACAAATGGCCGATCGCCTCGGTGACATGGTGGTTGTCATCACTTATGGATAATGTAGGGACATGGCCTCGTTTCGCGGCATACCCCCCGTCGGCTTCGTAGGGACTGGCGGTAGTCTGGTGCAGGTACTTCAGGAGTCAGCTGATATAAACAGACGGAGACATGTGAAGTGGGTGTATAATTTAAGAGAATTTTGGAATCAGTGAGGGAAAGGTCAGCGCGGCGCGAACGCGGCGGCACCACCAGGTGACAGATAAAGACGTCGTTTTATGCAGTAACGCACCTGCATCGGAATAACTCGACGCACACGCCTCGGAGATAGTCCAGAATGGATATAGAATTCGACAGTTCCTTATGACAAAGAGGACAAAAAAGAGGGGCGGCGTACACGGGGTTGCTGTTGCACCGCCTGGGCCGACAGATGGAAAGGGCCACCAGTAGTCATTGAAGCCAGGAGGCGTGACAGGGAAGAGCCATACAACGCTTGCAACACATCAAACGGGCGTGTCAGTCATGAAGCAAATTGGCGAGTGTTGTGTGTATGACTGGAGGTTGTCAAATCGTGTGCGTGACGGTCTGGAATCGAAGCGTAGGGGAGTTTAGTTGACAGGGGACTAGGCACGGAGGAGTAAAGTTGTTTAAATTGACAAGAAGCGGGCAGCAGCAGCAGCAGCCACCGTATGGGTTAGTTAGCAGCGCGAATAAGAGCCGATTAGCTCAGCTGCCACCCGCTTCTTTCTTTCTACGTACAATTATCTAGCCACGAACTATTTATGTCTAACCAGATGGTTCTTTGATTTGCATCGAAATACAGTACTATATGCGCTCTACCGATATACTTAACTAAGTATCCTCTCTGCAGCCGAGTTACACCATGACCAGGAATCATGCGTCGCACCAGGCATGAACAGAATCAATCCAATATCGCTTGTTTCCTGCCCTGACGAGACCGATGAACGTCGGTTCCGTGGTTACGACTCGATTTTATTCTCGACCAAGCCAGTCGGCAGCAAGGAATGCTACGGGGGGGACACCAGCCTCGCAGGAGTACTCAGAAAGGAACAACGCAATCCTGAGGACGCAGCCTGACGCGTGCTGTTACGCTAAACACGCGCCTATCCGGCTGAAGAAGTCATACTCACCATACTTATCCAGAGTGCCTGGCTTGGATCACTTGATCAGCTCGAGTCATGAAAGATATCTGGTAAGTTCATCGGGCCGTTCTTCGCAGCACGTGCATTCTCAACAAACCCGGACCATGGTCCAGCCTAATTCTTATGCTGTGGATGATCGTGGAATGCCACTGTTCAACAGCTGCGACTATATGGACCTCAACAAGCGCCCATCCCAGTCGGACATACCCCACGAATCAAACAAACTAACAAAAGAAGCCAAGATGTTGAAGAGGAGACGGTCGAGTCAAGCCAACCAGTCACAATCGACCTTGGTCCTTGACAAGGCTAACCTCCGTAAAGGGCAACCAGTCACATGATTCGGTCTGATCATTCGCTGGACTGTGAGAACGCGCGCGATCAGCTGAAAAATAAAAATAAAATTAGAGAGGAAGAGGAACCAGTGAAACATAGCTGGACTTTCGATCTTCATATCGTCTCCTCACTTCCATGATCGAGTTCGTGGGGATTGTGGTTCAAAAAGAGCACTTGAAATGGGCCCACGATGATCATCATCAGCCCCATCTTTAATCTTGCACTCTAACTTACCAATCGATCGTCATGACTAAGATGACTTACATAGTAACTAACTACTAACTAGTAACTAGTAACTAAGTTACAGATACGATAGTGAGTTGACTACGCGGCTCGTCTCGTATTGCCTGCTAGCTTACTTGCTGGAGGTGCGTGGCTCGCCCCGCTAACATACGGTAAGCTTCTAATTCACGGAGTATTTGAAGCTGGAGAAAATAACCGACGACCAACGATGGTTCCAAACTACGTAGCCCTAACTCCTGACTATCAAAAGGCTCGCATTGCCATATCAATAGTAGACCGAAGAGTAAAAATGAAACCGAAGCGCTTGCTTTTTCTTTCTATTCCTGCAATACAACAAGGCTGTATATAGGGAAAACAGACAAACAGACATATATTCACTCGCCGATTCAAGAGGTAAGAAACGAAGAAACCACTCCAAACGCAAGTCGTGTCCGCATCAGTTGAGATATCATAAGAATGGAAACCATTTAGACTCCTTGATAATATTTGTACCAGAAGATGTTCAATTTGTAAACAGAAGAATAGGTATCAGCGATTCAATCATTTCACAACAGGGTCGACATAATTGCTATAGATAGTCAGCAACAAGCCTGTACAAAGAGAGATGAAAATGATGCTTACCTTGGGAAAATACCGGTCCGGTCGCCGATTCTACCAGTCCACCAATCTTCTGCCTTTTCTGTCCGCTTAAGAATTGTGATAACCTCGCCCTTCTTGAAGCCAAGATCTCCCTCCTGATCAGCGTCAAATGTGAACAGCGCAACTGCTTGATCTTCCCGTAATCCAGCCGCGGCGCCTGTCTTTTGGCCAAATACAGGTTTAGGGGCGGTTGGACGAGTAGGTCTATTGCGGTTGCTGAAAAATTCTTCATCGTCGTAATCACCACCGCCACCACTGCCATATCCTGCGGCTCTTGTGGTATTAGAACGGTTCATGTTGCCAGAGCTCGGTCGATCATAGTAGTCGTCTTGCCAAGTCGTCGCTCGGCGAGGTCGGTCTCGATACTCGTACTCGTCGTATGTGTCTGTCGCCCTTGATCCAGCACGTTCCCTCCGTTGTCCTTCTCCGTAGGCGGTGCCCCGACGACCTTCCCACAGGGAGTCATCATGCGAGTCGTCGTAAATGGGAATGTCATTATACATGGAGTCAGCTCCGGCTGCCCTGCCGCCAGCAAACACACGGGAATTGAGCACCCGCATCAGAGGCTCAGCAGCTGGGGGAGGCGGGACAGCTCCGGAAAGGAGCTGGCGAGCACTAACACCGCTGCTGTATAGTTTCGCATTGGCGTCTTTGCGTTCCACCAACACACTTCCTTCCAAACTCACACCCGCAAACAGTCCCTTGGTTTTTGAATATGAAAACACGGCTGCCACACCTCTCGTACTGGCCGCTCCCGCTGCCTCGGCGTTTCGACCGACAGGACCAGCGGCTAAAGAAACGTTTCCACCGAGTGTTATACTTCCGGCCTGTGAGAATGTACGCACTGCAGCGGCATCGTTGAGAATGAATACGAAATCCGTCAGTTCAAATCCGATCTGTCCGCCGAACCCGGCACCGGCTGTAGCGATCGCAGACGGAGCGGACCAAGATCCATCAGCTAGTCGAGCAACAACGACGCCGGAACCGAAACGACCAGAGCCCAAGAAACCAGCCTTGAGAACCGAAAGGATAGCGAGACCCTAAGAAAGGAGCGCATGATTAGTAGTGGTTGGGCAAATGATGAGTCACTTGTCGATGCTTTACCTTGGCACCAGCCAGGATCTCTGGCGGAATGATCTTGTCAGGACCAAAGGCTTGTCTTGGATCAACGAATGAAGCAAGAATCTTTCCAGCTTTTTTACACTCGCCTAGAATAGAATGACAAGTTAGCCGCGCACATCCTGGTGCGGGGAAGCCTCCGCAGCGTTCTCAAGACAAGATAGACTCACTCCTCATAGACGAGGGCAGTGGGTTGTGAATTCCCAGAGGCATATCTGTATATTGAATGTATAATCAAACAGTTTCAGTCTATCACGAAACCCACGAGCGCCAGCTTGTGGTAGTCACGGCAGTGACGGTAAGACACTGAACGGCGGTGGATCGATCACAGATAACGGCCTGACTGGAGTCGTTTACTCGAACACAAGCGACTATGGCTTGACAACAGACGCAAAATTAACCATGAAACGATGCTCGACGGCTAATATATCGTGACGACTGGTGTGGCTGTTGAAGAAGCTGTAGATCTTGCTAATCGCAACGTGGTGGTGGTGGTGGTGTTGATGCGGAGGAGGCGGGATGATGGGCGTACGCCGTACGCACCTAGTGCGGCTGTGCTGCTACCTACCATATCACCGGCCTCGGCGCAAGCGGATACTACAAGACTGTACGTACGTCTGCTGGTATGACTTCATTTTTTTCGGCCAGATTCTTCTGTGCTCAGACGAATTGTAGAAGATTGAATGGCCTATAGATAATAACAATACGGTGTTAATGTCAATGTAAACTCCTCCCTTTCCATCTGGCGTTCATAGAAAGACTAAACGGACTGCGAGAGCGCCGGGGGGGTAGAGCTCCATCTCCGCTATTCTTCCGTTCCGTAGTTGTTGCAAACTTGTCGCAACTCGACATCAACTCCATCATCCATTCAGCTTCTTGCTGTTTCGTCGAACCTCGTCAATCATACCTTCTACTTGCCGTGACCACCAGAACTATGATCTGCTGAATTTTTGGCCATCGCAGAAGTCTTTCAAAAAGATGGCTACAGGTACATTTCCGTCATCTCGAGTACGAACTACAACTCCATAAAGTCAACTGATGTCCTCGAATAGTGCGCATCTGCGTTTGCGGTGACGAGGGCACTGGGAAATCTAGTTTGATTACCTCCCTCGTCAAAGGCGTGTTTGTCACGAATAAGATCCAGCCGGTCCTACCACAGATTACCATTCCGCCTACAATCGGCACTCCTGAAAATGTCACGACCACGACAGTCGTCGACACGTCGGCGCTTCCTCAAGAACGAGCCAATTTAGCCCGCGAGATCCGCAAGTCGAACGTCATTTTGCTTGTATACTCCGATCATTATAGCTACGAACGAGTCGCCCTATTTTGGTTACCTCACTTCCGATCCCTCGGCGTAAACGTACCGGTAGTGCTATGCGCCAACAAGGCTGATCTCGCGACGGATACAACTGATGCACAAGTGATTGATGAGGAGATGCTACCGGTTATGGCCGAGTTCAAGGAAATTGATTCATGCATTCGCTCCAGCGCCCGTCAACACCGGAACGTCAACGAAGCCTTCTTCCTCTGCCAGAAAGCTGTGACGCATCCTATTGCGCCCTTGTTTGATTCGAAGGAATCAGTACTCAAACCTGCTGCAGTCGCTGCACTTCAACGCATTTTCTATCTATGCGACAAGGATCGAGATGGCTTTCTGTCCGACAAAGAGATTGAGGATTTCCAATTGAAGTGCTTCGGAAAACCACTCAGTGAGGAGGATCTCGTCCATATCAAGGAGACAATATCAAAAGCCTATCCGGACGCTGTGACTCCGGCTGGAATCACTTCGCGGGGCTTTCTCCACCTGAACAAGCTTTATGCCGAAAAAGGTCGCCATGAGACTGTGTGGATCATTCTGCGAACCTTTCAATATACCGACAATCTTTCATTGCAAGAAACATACCTCCACCCGAAGTTCGAGGTTCCGCCTTTCTCGTCTGCCGAGTTGTCTCCAGAGGGCTATCGCTTCTTGGTGGATTTGTTTCTGCTTTCTGACAAGGATAATGATGGAGGACTCAACGACTCGGAATTAGCGTCCCTATTCGCACCTACACCGGGACTACCAAGTTCTTGGGCAGATGACTCCTTCCCATCGTCTACGGTACGGAATGAGGCAGGTCACGTCACTCTCCAAGGCTGGCTGGCTCAGTGGAGTATGACGACCTTTACATCCCCAAAGACTACACTCGAGTACCTCGCTTATCTCGGTTTTGAATCATCGGATCGTAGCAATCCATCAACGACCGCTGCTCTCAAAGTTACGAAACCGCGTAAGCGACGACGACGCCCGGGTAGGGTCGGTCGTAATGTGGTTCTTTGTCACGTCCTAGGTGCTGCCGGTGCAGGCAAGTCTTCACTACTAGACGCTTTTCTTTCCCGCGGTTTCAGCAATACATACCATCCTACGATCCAACCACGCACGGCGGTCAATACTGTTGAGCTTCCCGGTGGGAAACAATGTTACCTCATTCTAGATGAGCTTGGTGAGCTGGAACCGGCTCTATTGGAGAACCAAAGCAAATTGTTGGATCAATGCGACGTGATTGCATATACTTACGACTCTTCCGACCCAGACTCATTTGCTTATATCACCAAATTGCGTGCCAAATATCCACATCTCGAAGAACTACCCAGTATATTCCTTGCCTTGAAGGCAGACTTGGATCGCACTACACAACGAGCCGAATGCCAACCTCATGAATATACAGCACGACTTGGCTTGCCGGCGCCACCTCTACATGTCAGCGCTACGTGGAGCTCAATCCAGGAGGTCTTTGTGCATATTGCCGAGGCGGCCATGGACCCTAGCACCACATTCCCTCGCACGGAGGAGGATTTGGAAAGCAAATGGATGTCTTGGGGTATCGCTCTCGGTGCTGTTGTATGTGCTGGAGCGGCTGCTGTTGCGATATGGCATCGAGTGCACAGCAGCAGTTCCTGATCTGCCTGTGTGGCCTGACCTTAATAATAGATACCCAACCATGTATGAATAATGTATTTTGTTTTGTTCTATCTTCTACTCAATGTGCATTAATTGATCTAAATGATTCTGAAACTGATCGTTGATTGGCCCAACTCAGGCTGCCACGCGACATTCCGGCACCTTTCCGTAAGAAGTCTAGCCCTGCCACATCTACTGATATGATTGGCTGTATGTAAGGCACTTGAACTAGACTATTCCATATAAGGACTAGCTCATTACCCCAGAAGGCGCTCCCGGACTCCCGTGGGAGGCATGGGCCCAGCCGTTGCGTTCGTCCCCTCATCCTCACTCAATCTCACTCTTGCTCTCACACTCTCCGTCCTCAATCCGCTACCCGTCGCCCGAACCGTATCATTATTTCGAAGATCTTATCTAGTATCTATTTGCGCTGGAAGATAAACAATTGATGCTCGCTTTCACCTCCGCCTTTCTGACCCAGTGATCGGGATTCCCGCCGGTAGAGACGTCTGCTAGGCTTTATCCGAGACTGTTCAACGACAACACTTTCTGCCCGTATATGGAAAGATAGCAGTTACTTTGTGCCATACAACCGCCTTATTAGCCGCGACCGAAAGCGCCATCATTTGGACGGGGCTTCGCTCACCATCGGTTCTACAATCGGCTTAGCAAGGACCGCACTCAATTGGGATACTATGCTCGATTGAGCCGCTTTTGAATAGCATCTTGTCGAAGTTACTTTATTCTATCGGATAGAAACAGGACCAGCGACCATGTTGTGAGTTTATACTGTGACGAGGGCGCTCGGCATGCTTTTGCTAACACTATCCCCGTCTGAAGTGTTCTTCCTCCACCACCGCCGCGATACTCCATACCCGTCGCTTATGCGGCGGGTGCGGCCAATGGCATGGCCGTGCCTATCATCGAGACAAATAACGTGATCAAGCATCCGGAAGGCGGCTGTCCGCTCCAAGTCGGAGAGGGTATGAACCAATCGTCGTAAATGATCGGAACGAGACATTAACGATCACGCAGGAACATATGAGCTCGTCGATGATCTACACCTAGCAACACCTCCACCACATCCCTCCGAAGCCCCGATTGTGAATCCCAATCCTCTCGCAACCGTGCCAAACCCTCCTACCTCCGGCGTCAAGATGTCGCTCGTTATCACTAGCAACAACAAAAGTCCTCCAAACTTGTACAGCTCAAGAGCATCCGCATTTGATTTAAGGAGCATCAAAGAAAATGAAAAAGAGGGAAGACGATCAGAAAGTGGAAGTTGGAGCTATATCTCTGCACCGGCTTTTGGAGAGGGTAATCCGGCATTGATGATTGCGCCGGTAAGAGACGGATTGAAGCGGAGGAAACCCAAGAATAATATCGTCAAGAGTAGCTCGTCGTTTGTCTCGCGAGTAATCACGCATGAGTCTTCAGCCAAGCGGTTGGCGGATAGGAATCCAGATGGACTTTTTGCGTTCGCCAATATAAACAGAGCATTCCAGTGGCTCGATCTTAGCTCTCCGAATAAAGAGGAGCCGATTGCGAAGATTTTGTTTACCAAAGCACATATGCTATGTCATGATGTGAACGAGTTATCCAAGTCGCCAACGCATATCGATATTGTCATGGGATCGTCTGCTGGTGACATCATCTGGTACGAGCCTATATCCGCCAAATATGCTCGAATCAACAAGAACGGCGCCGTCAATAATTCTGCAGTCACGCATATCAGATGGATACCAGGGTCCGAGAATTTGTTTCTCGCAGCACATGCCAATGGTCAGCTAGTGGTTTACGACAAGGAGAAAGAGGATGCGCTCTTTACGCCAGAAGTTGAAGACGGCGGTGCATCTTCCAGTAAGGCATTGCAGATTTTGAAGTCGGTAAATTCGAAGAATCAAAAGACCAATCCGGTGGCTGTATGGAAACTGTCACATCAACGCATCAATTCGTTCGCTTTCTCGCCTGATAAAAAGCATTTGGCCGTTGCGCTTGAAGATGGAACGTTGCGTGTTTTGAATTATCTTAAAGAAGAGTAAGTTTTTTACCTCGTTCCTACTGTTTGAGCGAGTTTGCTAACTGCATAATAGAGTCACGGATATATTCGCAAGCTACTACGGCGGCATGATTTGCGTCTGCTGGTCACCAGACGGCAAATACATGGTCAGCGGCGGACAAGACGACTTGGTCACCATCTGGTCCCTAGCAGAGCGCAAAATCATTGCTCGATGCCAGGGCCACAACTCCTGGGTATCAGCCGTTGCATTTGATCCCTGGCGATGCGACGAGCGAAACTATCGACTGGGCAGCGTCGGCGATGATTGCAGATTACTTCTCTGGGACTTTAATGTTGGCATGCTTCATCGTCCAAAGGCAGTACGTTCCCTTCCCTCCTACAAATGAGTATTTGTTAAATTGACTTTGATAGCTTCAAGCAAACGCCCGTCATCGCAACAGCATCACGACCGGAGCCCACCAACTAAGCCGTCACCGAACCGACAGTCTCAGTAACCGCAAGAGATCTGATTCCGATCGAACGGAGAAAGCCCTCGATGACGAGGTAGATAGTCTACGTCATCCGGTCGAATCCCGTACAATGACCGCTTTACTTCCCCCTATTATGGTACGCCTCATCCACTAGAACTTCCTCCATTGATAGATTGCTAACAATCAAACCAGTCGAAAGAAGTAGGCTCCGATCCAATCTCCTGGCTCGGATTCCAGGAAGATTTCATCTTCACATCTTCACTTGAAGGTCAGTTCTTTCCCCCCTTTTTCATCCTGATTCCGCTTTTTATCATACTGACAGAAAGAAAAAAAAAAGGCCACATCCGCACCTGGACCCGACCCCGAGAAGGCGTCACAAACGAGTCTCGCGCAGACCTCTCATCGACCATGTCCGCGACTGGTTCTGGCGCTGCTGCAGATCACTAATTCTCCACTCTAAAAATTTGATTTACTTCTTTTTTGGCTCGCGAGTGAAGCATATCTTTGCGCGATGATTGATGATGTACACTTTTTCTTTGGTTTTTGCTTTGGCTTTTTGTTTTCTGTAATGTGATTTGATTCATCTATGTGGAATGGAATATTTGGATCTTTGTTATATAAATTTTACCACGTTGTCTTGTAAATAAGCTTGCTACTTCCTTGATTGAAAGCCTTAGGCATGTACACTTTTCTACCAGTACAAAATGTAGTGATCTCCAATCAGGTCCCTCACAGACCATGTTTGAAATACAGGAAAAGGTACTCATATATCTTTTCATCGAATTCAATGCAGTAAACACCGCTCTTATCTACTCCCATACATTAGAAAACAAATCATCATTCACCGCAAATCCGCCTGCCGCAGGCTTATTACCGCCAGTACTGGTAGTCGTATTGCTAACAGGTGCAGCGCTAGTCCATCCACCAAAGTCATCTTCCGGAGCAACTGTTGCTGCTGAGGTGGTAGTGGCGCTAGTTGTGGTAGTAGTGCTGGCTGCCGGTGCACCCCAGCCTGCTCCAATGTCGCGACCAGTCAGGGTGTCAGGCATCCTCATCGAGTCCGTAATGGAGGGCTGTGCTGATGTAGTTGGCTTCGCGGCTGGAGGCGCTGCGCTCGGGGCTGTGTCTGGGGTACTCCAGGCATTCCCTCCCCATGGATCAATACTGGACGAGGAGAACATGCTCGTCACATTTGACGTGGAAGTGGTTGGTGCGGCTTTTTGAGCGGGTTGAGTGGTAGTGGCGGATGAAAGATTGAAGACTGACGAAGTCGGCTGAGAATAGGCTGGGGGCGATACTGGTTGAGATGGAGCTGCAAGATCGAATAGATCATTAGAGACACTCGGTGCTGGTGGCGCAGGCTTAGCTGGCTGCGACACTGGAGATGTAAGGTTTTGAGTGAACCCGAAATCAAGACCGTTGGAGGAAACTGATGTATTGCGGGTGGTGGCGGGCTTGGAAGCTTGTGTATTTGATGCTATACTATCAAATAACCCTGCGCCACCAGCAGACGCCGGAGAACTCACTCTGGGTGCTACCGGGGGTGATTTCGGACCGCCAAATCCTGTCAAGCCCGCAAAAAGATCATTGGACGGCGATTGTGGCTTCTGCTGCGGCTGCGGAGAAGTGACTGAAGGGAACGTTAATCCACTAAAGGCATCCGTCAAGCTGTTCATATTCGATTGTCCGGAGGCACTAGTTCCGATAGAGGACGTTCGTTCATGCTGCGCCGGCGCAGGTTGTGGCTTTGGAGCAGTGGCATATAAAGAAAGGATAGATTGCTTCAAATCAGGTCTCGACACCCCAGCTTGTGCGCCAGGTGTAGGCGCCGTGCTGCCAGGACGACTGACCGGAGTAGACTGGGAATTGCCGAAAAAATCCAAGCCTAGCAACGAGTCTGCCGGCCTTGTCTGTTTTGCAGCAGGGGGTTGTACAGAGCTAGGAGGAGGTGGGGGGCGAGCAACGGCTGTAGGCCCAGTTGTACTGGGTCGCGCAGGGGGGCTAATAGCGTCATCGTCTCCGAAGAAGTCAATGGATGGTTGGGGCTGTCGTCGGGCGGGCGGTTGGCTAGAGACGGATACACGCTGCGATGCGGAGCGCTCGAGTTTGGCTCGCTCTTGGACAACTGCGAGTGGCTGTATAGGGTTAGATTGGGAGTTAAGCGTGGATATATAATGATATAACGACGTACAGTATCATCGTCGTTTCCTAGTGATGAGGGGTCGGGCATCGGTCCGTCCATCACCCATCGCTTAGATTCATATTTGGTGCGAATGAAATTCTCAATTTTGCTGGATTGTTATTAGTCACCGAAAATAGCAGGACGAAAGGCGACAGGATGAACTCACGATTCGGAGGGAACATGACCAGGTGCTAGTTTGGCTTCCCAGTACCTAATCGTTCGAGGAATATTAGTCCAATTTTTGCACGGTATATATCAATGCAACAGACGACAAATCACTGACTTATTAGCGCGTGAGTTGCCCCATTTCAAAACACTCTGCAATTGTTCGTCGGTCCAAGCATCAAGGTCGACGGATTTGACTCGGCTGATATGGGTGCCCATTCCTCTGTGGATGCCTGAGCAGCGGATGCAGATGAAGATACCGAGATTCCATGAGGCCCATCGTGGATCTGTTCTCAGATCATTAGTAACCGTTGCATATACCTCGACTATTGTGCTAAAATCGCAGAAGGAGAGTAGAGGAGACGGAGTCGTGGTCCATACGCTTGTTTCGCTTGCAGTCCGCACAGGTTTTGTTCGATTCCAATTTCAATAGGTTCTTGATGGTCTGCTGGTTTTGCGCAGCGCGAGCGGGATCCGGACGCCGAGACATTGCGGCGAGGACGTAAATAATAAAGCGGAAGTGAGGTTGTTGGGAGAATAGGAGGGACAGAAAGTGTTGGTGGAGGTTCTTAAGTTGATAGTTAACACGGAATGAACAGCGGGAAGCCAGGATCCACCCGCTCACTTTCCGCTGTGGCAAGCTCGTCATATTGTATAATCTCATTGACAGATAAATTTGATTTCAAATAATTATACAGATTCACTTTCTAGCTACACCTTGGACTCCTGCTTGTCGCCCTTCGCACCCGCCTCATCTTCAGTAAACTTCAAACTGACGCTGTTCACACAATGCCTCTCATCCGTCGGCGTCGGGTATCCCTCTCCCTTAAACACATGGCCCAAATGCCCTCCACAGTTGCTACAGACAATCTCAATGCGCTCCATGCCAAAGGTCCGATCTACATGTCGCGTAACCGCCCCAGGCACGGAATCAAAATATGCAGGCCAGCCACAGCCAGATTTGAATTTGGTGTCTGCCTTGTAGAGCGGTGCATCGCAGGCAGCGCAATTGTAGACGCCTTTGGAGGGGTAGTGTGAGTCGTATTCACCGGAGCCGGGGCGTTCGGTGCCTTTTTGACGGATGACTCGGAATTGTTCTAGAAACAAGCTTAGAATTACTGTCTAAAAGATCGTCTGAGGATAACCGTACCTGGACTGAGCACTGCTCGCCACTCTTCATCCGTTCGCTGATCGGGATAAGTCATGTCGTTTTCTGCGCTCGCACTGGAACTGAATAGCGATCCTAGGAAAGAGAAGAAGGATGCGGACATCAGAACCTTTTTGGTCGGTGGGGGAAGGTGAGGTCTTCGAGCACCGGCGTGCAATCGACGAATGCGATCGATCGATAGTGCGGGGTGTTGTCGTTGGATAGTGGCAGCGATGGTTTGCAGAGGGTGGTGAGGAGGAATATATAGGTTGCGAGGTGGCAGTGTAGAGATGATGGTTGTTATTCGAGACTTTACGAGGTGCGTTGACGCCATGAAGCGGCTGTCTGGACTGTCGATGATTTGTAAGTCTTGCTGATTCTTTTTAAGATAGTAAAACGTAGATGTAGTCAATACACCGCCAAGAACTCCGAATATGGTAAGGATTCTATAAATGATTCCAATTTCCAATTTCACAGCCCTGTTGGATGTTGTTAACATTTAACAACTGCTGTATTTTGGGGTTCTTCGGGCTATCAGGACTACGTCATCGCCACTCTCGATCGATGAGAGATTCCATAATCACAACTCACGTTTCCGGACTAGATTGTAGATACACGCATATCTCAAGACATTTATCCATCATCTAGAAGTAGGTAGCTCACTTCGTCCGACGTTTACCAGTGACAGTGAGTACGCCCTCGCTCACTTCCACCTTCCATCCTTCTCGAGCCAACATTTTGCCCACTGCCGGCCCCAGACGTGATGTCCCATCACGGCTATGGCGACCCGCGCCAGTAATAATCTTATAAGACTTCCCAGAAATACCTCCTATGGTGTATCTTGCATCTCCTAGACCTTCCCACCATTGACATACGCGACTATTCGCGATGCGCACTGCGTCCTGGACGCTCACTCCATGCAAATCGAGGACATCTGTCGTCGACTGCAAATTGACAAATGCATCCGCAGCGGCGGACGCCTCTCTTTTCGCTCTCTCGAGGTGGTCCCGGCCCACAGAAGCGTAATATGCGGCTGCGCCACCCATCAATCGATCCGATTTGCTGCGCCGGTAAGCACTGGATGCCTGGTTGAATGCGGTGGAGCCTGCGGCAAAGTGAGCATCCGCCGTATTTTGCGCAGCGCCGTAGGTAGATGTCAATCTAGGAGTTGCGATTGAACTTCGCTTGGGCGTTTCGTCCTCGTCAAGGACAGGAGCTGGCGCATTAATTCGGATTATATCCGACAACTGGGGCATTGGCCGGAAGACCATAGCTCTCGCTAGTTCATTCGCGGCAGATACTGACTTTCCAGTGATGATGAGCAAGCCTTCCAAGGTGGTGGCTGGAATGCTAGGAAAGTCCTGGGCAAGCTCAGCAAGCTGTGAAACAGTCACAGCATCTTCGCTAGCTGCAGCCGGGGCGTGAGACGTAGCAAGATATTCGATTGTTTTCGCGCAAGATGCGTGGTTCTTGTGGTACGTGGAAGTCACGGTCTCCTTTTTGAGGACCGATGAGGTTCTAGAATGTATAAAATCCAGATCTTCCCTGGCAGCGTCCCATTTATTGGTTGGAGATCTGGCCCCAGACGGTACCATTGGATTTTCATTATTCGCATAAGTAGGCGAATCCTTGGCTCTCGCTTTTTTGTTCTTTGCTCTTCGTTTTCCATTAGTTGTGGGAGATGCAAATCCTTCAATACCTTTGGGTATTGAAACTATTGTATCGTCATCAACATTAGGTTGACTGTCAAAGAACGATAAATTCAACAAAACGTCCATTGAGCGATCCACATCATAATCGCATTTGGTCAGGGTATGTTTAATCGTGTATTGAGTCACCGAAGGAAACATTTCCGACAAGTAGATCGATTTCTCTTCAGCCGTCAATCCAGTCAAATTGAGCGACCCATCAGGACTAACAATGTAGCCTCCCGTTCCGACCTTCCTGCTATCATCGCTTCCGATCCAAACAGACGATAGATCGGATTGCAATGACGTGATATCGGTATCTTCTCTCGACCCGTTTGTCTCATTTCGCGATGCACTACCGTCATTCTGAACTGCCTCTGTCAAAGCTAGGCCACCTGTTCCCGAGGGATCAAAAGGTAGGTCCTGCTGCTCTTCTGCTGAGACTCTTAATGCATCGAGTATATCCTTCAATTGCGCTAGGCTCGCGGAGTCTGTAAGATCGAAGTCGGATGTGATTGCGCTAAAAAGCGCGGTATCGAGAGGTGGGCAATAAGCATTTTGCAACTCCTGTAGATGTAAATAAATCAATATGGTGTAAGTAGTTGCGCGACCACTGTCTGAGGATTACGAACTTGTAACAGATCGTTTTCGTCAACCATCGTCAAAGTCGCAAGATTTGTAACCAGATACTCGATTCAATGTAACATGCATCACTTCAAAAGATCAAATGAAAGATATGGAGGCAAATAATCAAAACAGAGAATGAGAATGCGACCCCCGTAAATTATTGTAATCAATCCCACCCAAGACATGAAGATTGAAGAAAGTTGAAGCAGCGGAGGGGCTGGAGCCGCCGATCCAAGTGTTTAGCGCGCCCTTATCGATAAGAGGGAGTATCACCACCAACATCCATCGATGGTGACGGCATCATCCAAACCAACCACTGGCAACTAATTGTTCATGTTACTCTGTTACTCGTTTTAATAGTTGCGTGATATGTACAAGTTAGTCATTTCAGCTGAGCGCGATATCGGAACACGGTTGTCTCCTCGGAGCATCCTATTCATCGCATGAAGGAACTGGCTGAAGCGCATGGGTTTCACTACTATTGGCCCTTGGTAAAACTTCCTGTGACGCTTGATATTTCGCTCCGATGGGTCTCCAATGAAGGAATCGGCGTCCTGATTCTCTTGCGTGAGATAGCGAACGGCTTCCCGCATCTCAAATCCAAGAAATATCATCCCTTATCATGGCTCACGCTGCATGCACCCCGAATACGAGGTTCTAATCAAAATCCGCGTGGGACAGAGGAAGATATTAAGCGTACCTTCGACTCGACTCTCCTGCAATTCCTTGAAATATACTGAAAGTGCTCTCGTCAATTTAACTACTATCAAAGGAGTGCGCCTCCTGTGTCCGCGGCTATTTGCTCTCCTTGCAGACGTCCCCTTTAGGCTGCCGAAAAAGCAACTCGCAAATCTGACAGGTACATCTGCAGAGTCAGAAATCCTATCGGATGCTCTCAAGATAGAATGTGTCAGGGGCACTATCAGATGTCTTGCTGAAGATCTGTCCCTGCCCTAGTGGAATGGAGGTTTTCTATGGAGGGAAGCGGTCAAGGAGGTCTTAAAGAGGGAATTCTCATGTACTCCGACTTTCTATCCTTCTATAGCCCTTGGCCGTCATCCCTATATCCCTGATTCGTCTCTGATCCCTTTGTGTGACAGACGGCCGAGGGGTTTATAAATGGCCCGGAGTCGCCGCTCATCAGATCACTTATCAGAAACATTTCTATCCTCCGAAGAAGACACATACCTAGGTAGTCACTGAAAGAGCTTCTCTATTCAACAACTTCATCATCCAAAATGAAGGTCAACTTTGGTACCGCTCTGATGCTGGCAGCTTCTGCCTCAGGTAAGTGTAACCGATATACTCGATACCACAGTCCCGGCTTGCAAGTACTTATTGACAAACACCTTGTATAGCACTTCAAGTTACATCCCCCAGCAGAGGCGATAAATTGGATCTGACTGGCTCCAACGAGGTAACTTGGGACTCTGTGGAGTGAGTATCACTGGCACTCATGGCTATGTCAGAAGCTCATCACGGCGTCTAAACTAATGATATGTACAGATCCGACCCTACTTCATTCGATATCCAACTGGTCAATGAGCACGTTAATCCTCCCGTTGTCAAGACCATCGCCACCAATGTCCAGACCAGCGCCGGCTCGTATACGTTCAGCGACGTCGCCGCGACCCCCGGGTATTATCCCCTCTTCTTTTACCTTCCATAGTCAAGTTGAATTTCTAACGTTCCAGTCAGAGACGACTACCAAATCAACCTAGTCTCCACCTCATCCCAAAACACAGGCATCCTCGCCCAATCCGCCCAATTCGACGTCACCGACGCCGTCAACAGCAGCAGCACTAGCACCGGCACATCAACGACAACACGCACCTCCTCAACCAGCACCGATACATCCTCAACCACATCGTCATCAACCTCTTCATCAAGCACCGCTACATCCAGCATGACTAGCTCAGGCGCTAGCTCCTCTGGAATTCGTACGAGCTCAAGTAAGACTGCTACTGCAACCTCCACTTCTTCTTCTTCTACTTCCTTTTCTAGTGGTTCGGCTACTCATACAGGTGCTGCTGGCACAGTTGCTGTTACAGTCGTGGGATGCATGGTGGGAACTCTTTTGGCGCTGTTGATGTGAGGGTCGTTCTCTGACGCTTGCTGATTCTGGATCGTGACGGTTGAGGGGGAGGCATGGGGTATGATGTTCACTACTTACATTTGTATGAAGGATATTTAATATGAAGGATATCTAATAATAATGCAATTTCGTAACCGTCTTCCCTAGCTATAACCATGAGACACTGAAAGTCTCCGTTCCGTAAATATCGAACGTTTTACTATTTCAATATTACAATCTGTCAGGTGCTTATCTCAAATCATTGAGTTTCATTCATCAGAATAATCCGTTTTTGGCGCCCTTGCGCGAATAATTTCACGACTCATACAATCATTGGTATAAGAAAAGAAAAGCTAATGTACATGACCTCCATAAAAAAGAAACCAGTTCCTGGGAATATCCGCCTTCGGTCTGGGAAACCTTTGCTGCGCCTGTCCTTCGGATAACCCCTTGACTCCGGAGATCTCAAAAAGAAAAAGAAAACATCAAGGAAATTAAAGTCGTACTCATACATAGACATAGTGGTTGAAAAAGAGAAGAAGAAACCCTTTTCGAGTCCGTTCTTTCGATGCTTGTTCGAAATCGTATCAAAAGATTGAACAAAAAATTTCTGCACTTTCACCACAAACGAGGACGGGAACCGCCATGCAAAATTCCCACAAAAAGAATACCGCCATGAAATGAAATGCTGATATTCAAAGGGAGACTGAACAGAACATCCTCAAAAGTAAGGACAATCCCGCTTGCCCACCAAAGATTCGTCTCTCACTTCACGCTTCATCACTCACAGATACCGAAATGTTCATTGAGTCCTTTCCTGCATTGACTATTGGCGTTCTTCCTTTGAAGAAGGTGGGATGGCCCGAATGATAAAGATGACTTCGTTCAGGATGACACTCAAACTGCGATTCTCGATGCTTTTCTGGATGATGGTCTGGAGTCGGGCGAGAAAGAGCTGATCTTTGGGAACTTCTGAAGGGTTCTCGGCTAGGACATAGACCCTTTCTGGTAAACGATCAGCCAAGTTGCGCAAAATCAATGCCGCCTTCCATGCAACTCCAGCGGGGTTTCCGAGTTCGTTGACAGGAGTGTTACGGAAGGTCTGACGACGATAAATGCGCTCGTGAATGACCTCACGTTGAGGCGTAGGTGGTTGCGCATCAGGGGCACGCGGCTGAGGTAGATGGCTGCTGATATGATTTATAACTTTCATGACGGCGGATGTGGGAGTTTTGTGCTTGTTGCAACCGTTCCAGAGACACGCTTTTGGCGACTTCTTAGCTTTGCGAAAGTTGTATCGATCAGGCTGCTCTACCGCTTCGCCTCCAATGTGCTCTATGAAAACGTGGTTGCGAAGCTCCTGCGGATCAGCGAACGCGCGATCACAGGGCTGACCACCGACTGTCCACTCGCAATAGAGATAGGGCCATCCGTCAAATGTCAAGGCTGTTTCCAAAGGACGAATACCTCTGATTATGAACCTGGTGGAAGTCTGCCCATTAGGCCCTGCGGATGGGACGACTTGAGCTTGGGCATTTGTGAATGTCGCGCTCACGTTTTTGATGAATTCAGCAGCCGCCAATGCATTAGGATGCGATCCAAAGCGCATTTGGTATGCCTGCCAGAGGGCAATCTGGGTGATCTCGCATTCAGGATCTTCAGCGAAGCAGCAGCGAAGCCATTGAGAGCTACGTTCTGGTTCGGCTAAAGCCATCAACTGTCTGGAGAGCTCTGGTGGCACCTTTGGAATTGTGGTAGAAGCCGGTGCGATCTGCTCTGGCAGTACCTCCGCCTCTTCTATTACTTCAACCGCTTCATAGGAAAGTAGGTTGACTAATCTCGGGATAACGTTGATCGTCATATTCACCACTCTGGGAAAGTACTGGGCATTGATGGGGTCAAGCGTGTACTGGTAGAAAAAGTCCATAACACCGCTGAGCAATTCCGGGTCTCGCTCACACAATAGTAATGAGGCAAGATTGGCAACATAGTAATGCGGTACATTCACAAAAGCCTGATTCTTGGCCCCGTCAATTTCAGACGAGAAATGGATGATTGCCCCGAGCGCGCGAGTCTTGTGAGCACGGTCGGGCGAGGTGGTACAATGATACAGAGACAGGCATACTGGGTCGTGTGGTGCGGTGTGCATGTGCTTAGTAACCTCCTCAGCAATATCAAGAGCATCGTTTGTCAGCTCGTTAAAGCGAGGCTGCATTGGAAGGTTGGTCATGACGCAGAGAAAGTCCCTGATAAGGCCCTTGGTGGCCCACGAAATGTAGAGGGCATTCACGGGGAGAAGGCACATGTTGCGCAGGACCAAAGTGGCTTCTTTGACCTGGCGGAGACGGCGGCTGTACCATGCATCTTCAAGAGTATCATTTGGTAAAGTGATGGGAAGCCTCTGAATACGTTCAAGGATGTCAGGCGTTCCATTGCAACTGTCCAGAACGTTGGGGCGATGCTTCTTAAGAGAAAATTGTTCCGGATTGTGTTCGAGATCCCACTTTACGCCAGTCAACAATTCAGTGATCCCCATGGCGTGTTCCATTAAAGACTCGGCCAAACGGGGGAAACCTTCAAATCTAAATTTGTCACCGCGTGTGTTGGATATCTGGACGAGATGATATAACGCCCAGTCATTCTGGTCGGGGTCGGGGCACTGTATACTTCCAAGGAGGTGGCGGTAGACAGGCCAATCTAAGATTACTGTGAGTAGGCATAAATGCAGCAGGAGATGTAAGGATACTCACCCCTGTTAATTTCCAAGAACTGAAGTGGGTAATAGGGGTGGTAGTAGTCGAATTGTTTGACCTCTTTTCCTTGTGTTTTGAATTGTTCAGGCCTGTTGCCAGGCGTGGAAACATCTCTGGTTGGGACAAGCAGTTCTTGTGTCTCTTCACCCCAGATACTATCGATGTAGATAAATTCACGAGGCGGTCGCTCAGCAGTATTGGAGCTGGTTCCTTCTACACCCGTAGCCTGAAAGCTTGGCGTGTGTGACGATGGAGTTGTTTGGTTTGAGGCAGCTGGCTGGGCGACTGAACGTGTCTGGCGTACTGGAGCCGTGCTGGGGACAAGAGGTTGATGGGTTTTGGGCGCCTGGCGAAGGCCTTCTGAATAGAAGGTTAGAATCTAAAAACAGCTCAGCTATTTGCAGGGGATACAAGACTTACCACGATGACCAGACCGCGTAGATGCCATAGCGCCGGTTGGTTGCTCGTAGAACGCGAAAAAGCCGTCCGCTGAATGTCCAGGACGGTCTCGGTCAAGCAGTTGTTGGATTCTCGCCTTCACTCGCAGAATACTGTCGCGATGACTGCTGGGTGGAGGGATATTCTGAGAATTTGTCGTAGCAGACTCCCCAACCACTGAGGGATTTGCTTCAACAGCTGAGTGAGCCCTCTCGAGGATTGAGGAGGAAGAAAAAGCTTCAGGTGCCCACGCAGAATATTCCTCAGGCTCAGGCTCAGGCTCAGGCTCAGTCTTGAAGTGAGCTGGGGGAGCTGCTTCTGCTTGGCTGCGGGAAGCTCCGTCCGCGTCCTGCACAAAAAGAGAAGGGTCCATCACGTGAGTGAGCAGTCACGTGGCGATAAGCTGATAAATATGCGATAAGAATGCTACTGGAAACAACCGAAACAGCCAAGTGTGAAGCTGATGAAGATACTCAACGAGAATAACAAAAGCTGGGTGGAGAAAAAAGAAATGAGAAAGAAGATGGAACTGGGAGGGATGTCTAAAGAGATGGATTGACGCTGAAATAAGAATTCGTGCAACATGAATCGTGAATGCAGCCATCATGATAGGCAGTGTGAATATTTCTAAGGTTACTGGTATAGCAAGTCACTTCTATTCTTTTATAGGTGCTGAACTCACACTTGTTCTGTTTCTATCTCTATACCAGCCTGAGATCATCTCATATACGTAGGTATGCTTCACGGGAGAGAATGGAAGGATCTGTGCTCAGCCTGAGGTGTCGATGGCTCCTGCCAAAAAGGGACATGCATCCTCCACCGCGCCTTCCTCAACTGACAAAACCATACCCTCGGCCTGACATTTCTTCCCAGCTCTTTTCGTTATTTGAGATACTTCTTGATCGCATTGAAAAGTCTCGATAAGCAGTCAAATCTCCATGTCTGTCCTCCAGCGTAACCCACATCAGCCCACGCTGCTCGCGCAGTATCCTCTGGTTAAGTACTCCTATGCCGAGACGTCCTCCGACCAACATGGCCCCATCAGCTGGACACATGTCCAGTCCAATGATCTGAATGTCATCTTTGAAAGTGAGCCAGCCCAGCAGAAACTCCGGCTTCGAGTCGTTCGGGCGCGTGAGCAATTGGTCAGTCTACGTCAGTCTTCAATGCATCGCGATGCTGATCTGTTCATAGGAAGACATTGATTTGAGCGATTTTGCCCAAGAAGCTTCCCAGCAATCCATCGTCAGACAGCGAAACACAAAGCCATTGGTCGCTCTGCTGGTGAAGGATCCATGTCTGGCTTTTCGATTTCCATCAAGTAGGGATCAGGTACGTGCTCGCCGTTGTCCTTCGAAAGCATTTGCTGATCGGACTCAGATGCATCGATTCCAATTGAAATTCGCCTCGAGCCGAGACTATCGGGAAGCGTTAGATATATTCAGAAAACTCAACTGCCCGTTTAGCGAAACATCATCAGATCATAATATACGCTCGGCAAGCTCGAGACCAGAATCGTCATCATCACGAATCATGAACTCAACGAGCCCGGCTTTCAATGGGAGCATGGAATGGGGACAAAACCCGGGGTACTCTGGCATCCGCTCATTCAATTCGGGTTTGATGCGGAGTCACACTACATTAGGAGCTTCCACTGACAGGTTGGTAGCCAACGGTAGGTCATGACCCTAAGGGCCTGTGCCAATATTCTTGCTAATCTTTGGGGTCCAGCATCTTCTCCAACCTCCTTCATGCCGGAATTCCTCCCACCAAACGCAACCAACACTCAGTGCCTAGATGACCCTCAAAATGACCACTTAGGTGCTCGAACATTCTCACAAATCGCGGACCCTCGAACGCAAGAGGTAGAAAGACCTATCACGTCACCTAGTTTTGATAGTCAAGCTCTTGAGCAAGCGTTGCCGCCGAAAAGAGATCTTCCTTTTTCGAAACCTGGTCCACGTCTGTCAAATATTTCTTCACGGCCGGGGAATTTATCGGAGTCAGTGAACAATGCGGATATATCAAATGCTGCGATCACAAGTGTATCCTCCCGACCAGTCACCGCGCTATCACGAGTAACAGTCCCAGCAACCAGCTCACCTGCGCGACAGCTCCGTCTCGAGCTCGAAGATAGCCGGCGAGGCAGTATAAATCAAGAGCAGGGACCAATACCTCGAGCATATGTCCCTGCGTCGTCTCCTCTACTTGAAACTTCTGCCTTTGGATTATCGAGCCCGGATGTAGGCAACTCCTTGTCTCGTCGTAACACTACCACGCAATCACCGAGAAATCCCTCTAAGTTGTCCCCCGTGCAAACCAAGTCGCCTCTTTCGCTTCGGCAAGATCAACAACAAGATCAACAGCCTGTCAATAATCACACGACAACAACACCGTCCACCTCGTACGCGCCCGTCATGACCTCAGTAGATTTATCTGCATACCTCACAACTCCCGAGTTAGAACGCTCACAGTTGGTCAACAACTGGATCTGCCAACAGCTCGAAGACGATGGCTTTCGGGCATTGTGCCAGGATGTGGAGCGAGTATGGCAACGGATTGCATTTGGGACTCGAAATGCCGTATAGTTCGGTCAGATATAGCTGGACGCAATTTCTTGTGGTTGATTTAGGCGTATTTGACAATTACTTTATATATGCATTTAAGCAAAGTATACATTCCACCAAACTAAATCTGAAATCCTTCGATTAAGAGTAGTTGCTTTCCGTACCCACAGACAATTGTCATACAGACCCTGATTATACTCAGCCAACGATCAAAGAGAAATATAACTAAAAATACAATCACAACAAAACCAGACGCAACGCCGCAACCAGCAACCAGCCCAAATACCCAAGTTTTCAGCCAAATTAGTGACGAGATCCAGGCGGCATACTAAGAATATTCATAAACCCTCTGCGCAAAGCAGAACTGAAGTCAACAATGACTGCACCTGCTAATCCTGTCGTTGCTGTTGTCGCCGTTGGTCCTTGTTGAGCGGTGCTGTTTCCGGCTGTGTTTCCTCCTTCGGTCTCGTTGGAGATGTCCATTGCATTGTTGTTGGCGGTGGCAGGTCCGGCGGGAGCTGATCCCGATGCGGATGTCGAAGTAGCAGGGGGAGGGGCGCTGCCGTCTTCATTTGTGCTTGTGCCTTCTGCGCCGACGGCGAGGTCTGCTAGATGTTGCAAGGATCGTTGCTCGTTTGGTCCGACGAGAGGTGGTTGCGAGGATGATGTGCTGTTGTTATTGTTAGCGTTACTACTAGTGGCAGTGGCGTTGTTCGCGGAAGATTGATTCTGGTTCTGTAGTTGCTCGGTATCTTCCGCGTTGGGATTCTCGTCGTTTTGCTGCTGTGGCTGGTTGGATTTCTCGGCTGAAATCCATGCGCGAAGCTGTTGGTCCCATTGCGGCGTGCTGAACAGATCCTCGAACTCGCCTGCGGAAGCGGTAGCTTTTGCGCGACGGTCGAGGATCTGCTCGACATCGCCGAGGATCTTCCAGCAGAATTCGGCGCAGAGGGACAGTTTTGATGCTTCAAGTAGTGTGATCACGGCCAGGGACAAAGAGTAGATGTCAATGGGTGAAGGGATGCGAGTCGTAAGGACGTCTTTGTGCATTTCTTTCACGAGTGCTTCGGCCGAGTGGATGACTTCATAGGGCGCGAAGACGTAGAGGAAGCGCGTGATGTAGAGGTTGACTGTCCAGTAAACTTGCGGTCCGAGAGCTTCGAGATATCCTGCTGGAAGGATTGTGGCGTCCGTGTTGGCAAGACGCTGTTCATGGCCCAAGACGACCCTGAGCAGGTGGAACAACAAAGAGCGAGATGCTTTTTTGAATCTGGAGTTCAGTGAAAGGGTGTCGTGGTCTATCTCGATGATGCGTAGAGCCGCAGACAGTTCGCTTGAATATGCTGCAGACAGTGTCAGCCAGAGAATAAGATGAACGAAAGACTCGAGCTTACAGGTAAGTTGCACAGCGGCAGGACCCATGAAAGAATAGTCTGAAGGCAGATTGATCTCCTGAATATCATCCTCTACAAAATCGCGCTCGCCCATGCCAACAAGATGCCATCGACAGAGAATACTTGCAGAGAACCAGTCACGACGCGCAATGTTCGCATCAGAGTCTATGTCCTGGAAATTCGGGAATAAGTCACGGTTCTGGTCGAACGGTTTGGCAACCCTATAAGCCAAGGACATCAAATGGTCGACCAATGTCTGCTTTGGTAATCCGTTTCGTCCATGCAGATTATCAGGACCACGCTTATCGCAGTCAATAACTAGAAAGGACAGGGTTTGGATCCAGACGAGGTTGACGGGTAATATACGCAGATTGTACGGATCACGAAGTTGTGCAGAGACCAGGTCAAGAGCGTTTTCGAGAGAACCCACTTCGGTGAAAGTGCCATGCACGCGATCAGCGTTTGTATGGGTTACAGCATAGAATGCGCGCGAAAAGACCTCCTGCAGCATTCTGCTGCATTTATGTAGAATTCCATGTAATCTCTCTTTCGAGCTTGGCAGGATTGGGAGTATGGGGTGGATCTTTTCATAATACCTGCAGAATGACAGCCGTTAGACATACTTCATGGTTTTCTAGAAGATGGAGCACATACGCTTTCAGTGCACCTTCGTCGACAACATAAGGTTTTGTGTCGTCATTGGCAGGCTGTGAAAGAGCCCCAACCACCGACTCAACAGGCAGCGTCAGATCATGGTCGCGGTCAAGTCCATCGCTCCAATATGGTGCGGAGAGCTTGGGCTGTGTTTGATGCATGCCAAACAGAGGATAGCTCTCAGGTAAATTGACAGCGGTTTCCCCTTTAAAACAGTAAGCAAGACGCGACTTAGAATGAGTGCATTTTTATAGCTTACCAACTGTCGCCTGACCACGAGATGTAAACGTTGGTCCAGTCAGAGGCAGTCCGTGAATGCCCTCACTCATGGAGAATGTCCGTTTACGGCCCAGCAGGTTCCCATCGATCGGAGGGGAGAATTCATGGTATCCGCGTGGAGGCGATATTTCACTCATGCCTTGATACTGTATTTCTTGCTGCGCCATTGGCGGTTGCATTTGCGACTCTAGAGTGTTCAATCGTTCTGCTAATTCTTTGATGTATCTGAATCATAATCAGTAGTTTGTACGTAAATTTAGCACAGAAAGAGTCTCCGCTCACCCTTTGCTAGGCCCTCTCTTCATAGGAACGCGACTGAACTGGCATGCGACACCGAGACGACGACAATTCGAACATGTTTCGACACCGGACTCTGAAGTGGCATCGCAGCGGACCTGGTAGGTCAAAGTGTATTAGATGCTGGCGAAATGACAGGAAACGACGCGCTTCTGTAGTGTAGATATAGCCGATGCTCACCTTCTTGCGCCGACATTCATCGCAAGCCCGGGAGACTTTGGATCGTTTGCGACGGGCACTTTGATCGCCATAGCTCAGGTCATGGTTTGGATCGACGCCGACTTGCTGATTGGGAGGGAAAGCAAAGGCATTATTGTGTTGTTGATCTATAATTCAGGACGCGACTTTAGTTGGGAACCGCGCCATGTCACAACAGAGCGCATTGTGGACGTACCATTAGTCGAACCATCACCAAGATTGTTACCAGTAGCATCGCGTGATAGTTCTGCTGTCAATATTTCATCGGCAGTGAGCTGGCGCCCGGCGTAATATATGGCATTTTGGTTGACTTGCGCGGAGTTCGCAGGGTACGAGGGCGTCGGGGGCAAATCTGACGCTTCGCGGGAATTCATTGTGATTTGCACCATCCAGGGATTGTAGAAAGAATTTGATTTGCTATCAAATTGCTGAGCGAATAAAACGATAAATTCGGGGTGATGAAACAATGTGGTGGTTGTGCTCACGAGTCGCGAGGGAGCTGTTGCGCGCGAGATGGAAATGGAAGAGCGAGGTTTACTCTTAGGAAAACTAGCTAGGCTTTTTCATACTGGGCGGGGAGTTGCCTTGGCACGCACACAAGGCGTGCCGCCTAATGACAGAATAGAAACTCATCGCGCGACGAATATACGAAGCTGTGGATGTGGTTTGTATCCGAACATCACCAGAATAGCTACTATGAAGCTCTTTAGCCAGTTACGTCGATAGACTACTGGATCATCGCGTAGAAAAGAAAAGCCGTCTCCGTGCCGGATGGACGGCGGATTAATACTATTATCCGGCATCACCATCAACAGCTTTGCAGAACACTTGGCAGTAGCATTTGGGCTGTGGGAATCTTGTTTGGGAATTGTTCTTGCATTTTTGCATTTGCAGAGAAATACGGTTACTGCCGACGTCGTCTTGACTCTTACAGCGGCAAAGTCGCGATGTTCACAAATTGCTTCAGATCCGAGGTCGGAACGCCTACCGAAAGATACAATGTGTACCATACGGAACTTTCTAACAGCTCCCACTGGATCTTGTGAGGATAAATTATCGTCTATTTTGATTCATTTATGAATAACTACTGCTGCAAGCAATGAATAAACGTCTAACATGGAGGTCTCGCGATTAACACTGACGATAGTTTCGCGAAACCAACATACTCTGAGCCGACATCTGGTGCGATGAGATTCCAAGGAGGGAATAAGTATGCGAAGTACATACAACATACATAGCATACGGATACTCGCACTAGGTGGCACGCACAGCAAAGAGCATAAGTTAGCATTGTTGGCCTATCCCAAAAGATAGTCTCGTCTTCACCGGCGCACAGTATTTGTACATGCGACAGCAGAGTGAAGTCCAAGCACAATGTAAGCGAGTAGCAATCCTCGAGACCCAATCGTGACTTGCATGTAGATCACAGCAGGACCATTGATCCGACCTGTGATCACTGATCGTACAGGGTGTCAGGACTTGACCGTAATTACCTTCTGTTGCTCAGATCTCTCTACAAGATGCGCAGCGCCGCAGGATCGCATCACTCCGGTACAGCCCGTGTAAACATACAAGGCGCCATACATGGGATAAACAGCGTAGCACTCACTCCGGATGGACGGAGTACCTACACCAAAGTACAGACAGACAGAGTAGTTAACTGGACAGGGTACAGCGCTAGCCCTGCGACGCCATCCCGCAATGTACCCATGCTAAAGATTTACTAGTTGCCGTTTTCACCCGCTGGGGTCGATCCACTCTCTGCGCTATGATTCGGGTGTTTCGTCGTTGAGATTCGAATAGTTAATGTGATGATGAGCGTACATAGAAGATGATAAATGTAAAGTGAATATAAGTAGGGGGGCGGCAAACCGCGCTGTGTCGAGGAGATGCGCTGAAAGAGTACGATCAAAAGCATTATCTCGTGCTGCAAGGCTGAAGTTGGCGAGTTTTTCCATTGTGCCAGTACGTCATTTATTCCAACTTTCGTAATTCGTAATTACACTTGTATGCGAGGACATCCTGTATTCGTTACAGTAAAATAACAGTGGAAACAGCCCGGCATAAACCGTGATTGGTTGGGTGTCGATGCACTAGACATGCATGGAAGGCGCTAATACATCCTTCTGGAAGCCTGCCCGAACGAGCCACCGCCCCGTGGCCCTAGTGAAGTTAGCCCCGATTCCTTGGAGTTTCCACTTTCCACTGCCTGTGTGTTAGTCACTGACTTGATCACGAGCTGGATGAGTTCATAGAATGCAGTTCTTGTCAAGTTGTAACTGCCAGGTCTGAAGAATTGATGGGAAAAGTGGTTTTCTGGCGTGGCAACAAAGAGACGTGTTCAACCTACTAAGTTAGTACAGTGCATGTGTCAGACAGACCCATCGATGATTGACAGGGTCTAGTTCGCTTCGACCGGCGAGGAATGCAAGAGTTGTACGGCCATGTCAACGGTGTAAAAGTCGCTCTACAAGAACATCTACGGCGTACACTGCCACCATCTATTCCAACTTCAAACTTAGCTACAACAAGTAACAGAAATTAAACAAGTAAAACAAGTACAGGTACGTGCAAAAGCAACTGCGGCAGACGTCATGCGCCAGACACGCAGCGGGAATTCGGCTCGGTGCCTTGCCAAGCCCGCGCTAAGCCCCTTCTAGCGAACTGCGCCTGATTGCCTCAGGCACGCTCCCGCACTTTTTTGGTTTTCTTAGTCTTGCTCTTACTTAATACTTTTTCCCCCTCCGTTTTTCCCCCGTATTTTCTCTTCTTCCTCAAAATCCTCACTCCAACCCCCCCCCCCTCATTCTTACCACCTGTGGATGAACACCTTCAAAAAGTGCCACAGATCTTCCCATCTTGTGGCCGCCACTACCGATATTTGGTGTCCTGTCTAACGGCCGGCGCCAAACGGTGCGTAGGCATTTGGCCCTGTGCGTTCTTCGTCGCGATTGACATCTTCTCTTCTTAATACCCTTCTTATTTCTTCGATTTGCCGTGGTAGCGCTTTGACTGCAGTTTCGCGAACTGCTCTACTGTTTTGGTCTCCTACCAATTGCTGTCCTTTCAATTGGGTTGTCCTTTCTACTTCAATTTCTGTTTACATGTTTCAAGATATCCTTGCCCACGGCTTCCTTAGTGTCTTTTGTTGAATTTCCATCTGTTGGTCCCCCTCGGCAAAGCTCCGTACCCACACGTGAGGAAGGACTCACCTCACCACCACTGATCTATTTTGACTCCCACCTTTTTTTCTTTGTCTGGGGGCTTTTTCTGTTCTTTTGTACTTCGATTACATATTTATACCCTCGCGCAGAGTCGCATGTGTGCTTTATAGTATCCGCGGCAATGCTGATTGATGGCGAGAAGTGGGCTTGTGAAGCTTGCGTCCGGGGTCACCGAGTCAGCAGCTGTCACCACAGCGGTATGTCTACTGTGCGGTATTTGTTCTTGTATCACTCTTACTAACGTATATAGACCGAACTCTGATCCATGTCAACAAAAAAGGCCGTCCAGTCTCCCAGTGTCCCCACTGCCGTGGCCTGCGCAAGTCAAGGACAACCCACGCGAAATGTGACTGTGGTGATAAGAAAAAGGACCACCATGGGGCAGACGGCGCTCTTGTCGGCGGAGAGCATGGCGAAGCAAAATGCCGTTGCATGCATGGCCAACGCTGCACCTGCGCGTTGAAGAAAGATCACCTCGACCCTGTTCCCGAGGCCGGACTCCCTCCACTACCTCATCCTGCTGCCGCCGATTTGCGCAAACCGCGCCTTACGTCCACGAAATCTGAGAGCACATTGACTATATTCCGTGATGGTCACCACAAGCCAGCCCATAAACACAACGACATGGCTCACAAGTGCGGTCTACCTTACACCATCCCGCGATCTCACACCATACATGGAACGTCTGAACTTGCTCAACGCTCTGCCGATCATCTTCCGTTGACGCTCAACAACGGCGCGGTCGACACGTCATACTTTGGCTATGCGACGGAATTTGATTCTTTGCCTGCACGCCGTCGGGTCAAGTCAGAACATGGGTCGCCTGAACTCGTAGCTATGGACCAGAACTCGCAGGTCCCACCTCTTGACTTGCCGCATCTCCCCTCGCTTGATGCAGGAATCACTGCTGAGCCTTTGAATCAATTTATGATGCCGGACCAATTTCATGAGGGGCCATTTGCGGACGGACTGTTTGCATCTCCAGATACAGAATATCCTATTTCTTCAGGAGCCTTCAATGCCCCAGCTGTGGACTGGTCAAGTTTCCCGCTACCTACCCCTGGAGTGTCCACCAGCGTCAGCCAGGCGCCATCGTATGCCAGTTTCGATCTGAACAACGTTAGCAATCCCAGCTACCCTGGTCTTACCGGCTCCTCGTCAGGAGATGCTTCAGAAGTGGACGAGTTTGGAACGAAGCCTAGTTTGGGAGGCTCTGGCCATGATATCTACGACTTGCACAGTCTCAGCGATGGGTCGGATGTGGACCAGTATCGTATCAGCTCCGCCTCGTCATTTGCGGGACTGCCACAAGCTCGCTTGCTATCTTCCAACAACTTGGAGTCAATCGATATCGATGAGTATCTCAGGTCAGCGAATGCGTCTACAGCAGCGCTCGAGCAACAGCTACAGGCCACCATGGCTATGGAAACAAAGCCGATATCTGCATCGCCGCAAGGATATGCCATCTCCCACTCGCAACCTTCTTATCCATCTACGGAATCTACACAGACCGTGTCATTGGACGCAAGTCAAGCTGGTATGACCGACATGCTGTGGGCGTCTAGCCTATTCGACACTTCTCTGCCTACCTCAATGCCCTCCGGTACCTCGACCGCTGCTGAAGATCCTTTTGTGCAGCCACCTTGGGCAGAATAACCATGTAGTGTGTTTATAACATACCAATCATGGATACCTTACCACCACCTCCCGCACCGTCATGACGACCTTGATGAGAGATGATGATATGTGTTTTTTCACGATACCATAAAACGCAGTCTATTTATCTTGTTTGTTTATTTTCCTTTCCTCTATTGTTAGATGAGTCTTTATGTCTTGTCTATTCCTACTTTTCAACCTAGTCAGTACCAGCCTGGCTCTGGGCTACACATTTTTATCTTCCGCCTCTGCTACAGTAACATGCGGATTTGCTATAACTTGACTCTATAAAAATAGATTTCTTTCTTATTCTTTCCTCCACCAAGTAGACGTCTCTTCCTGACGTAAGTGTATAGTAATACAATCGACCTCTCGACCTCAATCTTGATTGAAGCATCACCCTTGCATCAACGTGGTCCACCACGTAATCACGCGCGTACAAGGAGGGCTCCGTGAGTTGAAAATGATCCCTTACCTCCTGTGCTCAAAAGCTTGGTCAGTCTGCAAAATCCGCATACCTACACACATGATACATAATACATACTCACTATGCATGCACCCTGCAGACCCCAAAAAGCTTAGCCATGACCTACAAATTCCGTAACTAACAGGTACAGGCAAGTTTGTCGGTGTACGATCGGATCGATCGATCGAGCGAGCGAGCGAGCGAGCGAGTTGATCTGCCCCCCAAAGGCTGGCTGCATGCGCATGAGAAAATAGCGGTGAGGAATTGTGATATATGCATGAGCGAGATCACGAGGTTGATCTGTCCTTGCTAATATGTTAATGATACTAACGAGTGCAATGTAATTGTAATTACATAAGTATATAGCAGTCTGTCATCTGACTTGATTCGGTTGCTATCCTGGGATGTCATTTTTTCAATGTTGCTATGTACTGATTGAAGCCCTTCCCGTCAAAATACGTTCGCAGGTGCCCGAGTAATAGTACTTACCATGCCACATGTATGTATCAATACATAGGTATGGATACTAGATTCGTCAGATCATTCCCGGGTTATCATATGAAGTTTCTAAAGAAATCTCGCCCGCACTTATTACACTGGTAATTCCGTCGTCTCAGATGGTAATGGTCTTCGTTACGAATTTTATGTAACATGCGGCCCTGATTAGCCCTAACCGGACAGCGCTCAGCGTGGGAATATTCTGGCTATTGCATTACGGACCTTCAGCGCTTATTGTCTCTCATAAATTATGTCCGCCTACGCAGAAAGCTCGTTTTCCTGCTGGACCAATGATGGTAACTTGGTTGACTGGAAGTGGAAGTGCGGGAACGCATATGGCTCCGGCTACTGCCTCAAGAGCACGTCGATTGGGCGTATGTACAAGTGTCTCAAGAGACTACTGTAAAGTATGCTCCCTAAATGGTCGGTTTGAAATGGTCTTGTTAGCCTGGATTCCACGCAGGGCGGACTGCCTTGTTGGCTAAGACTACGGCTTTTTGCTTACATTTCTGTACGGAGGATTCCTTTGTGTCTCGTCTCCAATTGAATGCTGTCTAGCTACCTTTTATATACACGTATCAATGTAACGCATACTTGGTATATCGATACATAAGATATCACAAGTCCATCTATATAGTTTCATATGGCTAATCCAATATCCACACAAACGGGCTAATCACCTGTACTTTTCCATAAACTCTGCATGGAACTTTGTAATCCGCTGCACCCAATCTGTGCCGGGGGCAAGGAACGTAGTCCTGAAATGGAGGGTGCCTTCCTTTTGACCAAATCCTGATCCGGGAACAACGCAGATACCAGTTGCGTCGAGGAGCGCGAGACAGTAGAACTCGTCTGGTTTTTTGCCTGCGCTGTCGGCGGCCAAGAGGGCTTTTGGTGGGAGTGTGATGGTCGGGAAGAGGTACATTGCTCCCTGTAGACAAATTAGAGTGTGAAGGAGATAGTAAAATGGAGGGGAAATACCTGAGGTTTTTGACATTCAACACCGGCCATGTTCTCGAATGCATCGTACAAAGCATTGGCTCGTGACTCCAAACCATCCTTGATACCATTGTACTCTTGCGAATACAACTCATAACTGGGCTCTCCCTCCTTGGGCGGGTTGACCATCAATTCGACCAAGCATTGTCCAATGACCGACGGGCAGAGCATAATGCTAACATATTTGTAGATTTGCGCCTGAACTTCAGGATCGAAGTTGACCAGCTCGAAGTATCCACCACGGTGACCACACTCGCCAACCATTCCCTTGGAAACACTATGCAGCGAGGCCAGCTCGACTTTATCGTATTTACCGGGGAACTCCTGCTGCAATTGTCCCAGTCGCTTTTTGAACGATGTGAATTCGCCAATGAACACGTTGGTTTGGTAGACTTCGTCTGCCATGATGACAAGGTTTTCCTCCACGGCAAGGTCGATCACGTCTTTGATGTCGTCTGGGCTCAAGCTTGCGCCTGTAGGGTTTCCGGGGTTGATGACAACGATGGCGCGAACATCGATGCCGTGGCGTTTGGCGGTGGTGACCGAGTCTCGGATTGCCTTGACATCTGTACCCCAAGCTTTGCTCTCTTCAAGATAGTAAGGCACGCAGTGAGCATTCAGCAATGACAGCGTTGCAGTGTATAGCGGGTATTGTGGGATAGGCACGAGGACACCGGACGACTTGTTTGCACAGATGACATTCAACAATGTACTCACACCGGACGAAGCACCTCCAGTCAAGAACAGATTTTTAGGATCCGTAGCGAATCCATCTCGCTCTTGAATGAACCTGGCCACACTATCACGAATGTGAGGAGCTCCCTGACTGTGACTGTATGCGCCAACGGTCTGTACAGCTTTCAATAAGGTCCTTGCACGATCAATGACATCCTGCTTATACCCAAAGGCAGACTTGAGCACATCCTCCTTCTCCAACAATGCAGGATACTCCAGCAAACTCAGAACCTGTCGGAAGAATGTGATGGGTTTCTGGTCGAGTTGTTGTGGGTTGCCAATGTTGGCGAATATGATCTTGTCAAAGGGTAAGGACTTGTCGCCCTTTTCGAGACGCTCTCTGTATTCTTCAGCCTTGGTGGCTAGTTCTCCGCGAACCGCGTACTGCGCATCTCGGACTTCGGGGCGGATGTTGTCGATGGTGAGGCGTTGGGTTGCCATGCTGCGACTGGTGATGGAGAGGTGCTGGAATGGTCGTTGGTATAGTTGTTGTGCTGTTGAGTATTTCGTGAATTCGTTAGTCTTCTGAGCAGTGAATAGTGATGATCAACGTCAGATACTTCGACATATATACACAAGAAAGTAATATAGACATAGGTTCATTAACCAAAAGCTGATGAGCAATAAAACAAAACATCAATCGACAAGGAGACATCCCGGCCAGGTTGCACTCCAAGCCGGGCAGTTTCCCGGTCCATCAATATGCGACGAATATTTCTCGGGCGAATCGTCTCAAGCAAGCGCCTGACACTGCTCGAGAGGGCTTAGTGTGGGGAATGGAGAAGAACAAAACACGAGTGGATCACAAGGTTGACAATATAGGAGCAGATCGAATATATGACTCATATATCAAGGTCCAAATGGAGCAGAGAAGGTAAGTAACAGCAGCATGTACGCAGGAACTGAGCCAGAGCTCTGTTTTGGACATACCAGGACATCTTGTCGTCGCAGAAACGGCCTGCAATTGAGCGGTACCTGGCAGGCATTGTGGCCGCGCACTGCCGATTCGCCGAAGCGCTGAAAGAGTTTTGTAAGACATTTTGTGAAATGCCTCGACTGAGCACTCTTGTGAGTATTGACTCCGACTCTTCAGAGATGGTGCAAGTGACGATAAGGAAGAAGATTGGCCCCTTCGGTGACCGCAAAGGAAGAAATTCTTTAGATTAGCCGCCGCTGGCTCTTTCCGCGGAGGTCGGGGCTCTCCGATTGGCTGGTCGCGCTTTTTTGATCCACGTTGAGGAATAGTCTCCAATTTTTGGAGAATGAATGCATACACTACAACCGCGCCAGGCGCGACATGTCTCTTCACCGTTCGGAGTGTCAAGTCACTTGTCTACAATGCAGTCATGTTATATTTCTAGTAGCATACAGCCAGATCCACCGTCTAAAGCTAACTGCGCTCGCTTCCCCGGAGTCGCACCGCCTGTCCGTACTTTTGCAGCTTGGTAATCAATGAATCGCCCTGCTTCACCAAATCCGCATACTGCTTGTTCTTATCGTCCGGTCGGTTGGTCTCGATGACTCCGTTCACGCGGTCCATGGTGCAGGCTATCCGCTCGGCGGCGATAAATTTGGCAAGATCCCTGTGAATATTAGCTATGTACACCGAAGAGACAGACAAAAGGGGGCAATACCTGTCCAAGAAATCCACAGTCACACCGAAATCATTGGCCATGCTGGCCAAACCGACAACTCGGTAACTCTGCAAGAGTTGCTGGTACCCGCGTAACCGCATCTCACGGACGAACCATGCACGATGCTCGTACAAGTAACGATCCTGACTGAGGAAGGTATCTTCGACCGAAGCAAGGGCAATGAAGAACGACCGGTAATTTCCAGTGTACAAGCTGCTCACGAGGCTAGCTAGACCTGAAAAATCAATTGGTCTTTCGGCTTCAGCTTGCGCGCCGGATCCAGTGCCCAAGGTGGTCAGATTGATAGCAGTCGAGGCAGTTCCGGGAGTAGCGCTTGATACATCTTTCATCTCTTCATCACCAGCACCAGGGCCCGAAGAGATAGCACCACTCAGCGCTGATACCATATCCTCACCTTCTCCGAGGATAGCTTTGATCTCTGGAGCATCGACAACCTTAGCCTTAAAGTCGACCCGCTTGAGAGAAAGGGAGCCCGCGAGCACGGCATAGACGACGAGAGAAGAGTAACTGCATAGCTCGTAGCTCGTAAATGTGGATAGACTGTCGAGGAGGAGAGGTGCAGCCAGGCTATAGGAACGGGTGGTGAGAAGGTGGAGACCCTTGTAAGCCTTAAGGCGATTCCTGCGGTCCCAATCACCGCCGCCTTCGACTAATGCACTTGCGCGCTCTATTGTATTTTTCACAAAGACTTTATCGCCAAAGAACAGACCGACGCGAATCATAGCAAGGACGAGGTCGATTTTGGTGCCCAGAATGCTTGTTTTTGCCAACACTTCTTCGTAGGTTTGAATCGCTTTGTCCTGTATCTGTGGTCAGCAAGCTTACAGTTGAGCGTCCAGTCATGTCTTACCTTATCCCCAACCCGAGCCCAGAACTCGGCACGTTTGCCTTGAGCAGCCAGCACCTCTGTATCACCAGCAGCCTCGGCAGCCTCCTCTTCTTCCTTTTGATAAGACTCGAGCTCCTTTTTATTGTCATCCTTTATGCTATCGTATAGCTTCTCGTCCCACGGAAAGTTGATCTTGGCTGATAATTTTCGTCCTGGAAGCAGGTTCGATGTGATGACCGGTCGGGTGACAGCTCCATTCGTTGATGGTTGCTGTGCGACACCTTCGCCTGAGGCGTTCAAGATTCCTTCCGTAGGATGCGCGAGGTGTCGGTAGAGTGGAGCCATTTTATGTTCGGAGATAGCATCTTGCAGTTTCTTGAAAGAGGTTTGTCGCACTGTAGGGGCACATGATGGATTCGAGAGGTTGAAGATGTCCTGCGCGAGCGACAGGTCGGGATACTTGGCGAACTGTGGATCGGCCATGGTGGAAGATGCTCGGTGAGTCTAATGCAGTGGCGACGTAATGTATGAGCTCCTCGGGATAAAGTTAAGGTGGATTGCAAGGGGAAAGGATGGGTTGTGGTTGTGTTTGATGATTGTGATGTCTGGACTTGGAGCTTGGATGACGGAGCAGCAGTTGCTGAGCTGTTCGGGCGATTGTTCTTCCGTTCCGACAGCTATAACAACCCCGTCAGTAATTTGTTATCCTACTCTCTGTGATTACAGCACATTGCGCTTTATGACTTGTTTCCCACTAGGAACGATTATAGACCGGTACAGCAATACTCTGGTCTCTACTCATAAGTCTCGCCGGAAAAACACACGATCATACCCCTCTTCACTGTGCCTTCTAACCTCCACAAATCCCATCCTAGTATAGAGACCTATGTTTTCATACATTTTGACATTGGTACCGACTGTCAGACATGAAATTCCTTGTCGCCGTGCCTCATTCTCTGCATGATCCATCAACTTGCGTCCATAACCGCGGCCTTGTGCCAGAGCGTCGACCACAAGAATATCGATGTTGATGGACATTCTACTCGGATTTGAGTTTGAGTCAGATCGTTGACTTAATGAGATGAAACCGATTACTTTCGAACCATTGACGTTACTATCTCGCAGTACAAAGGCATCCCGACCTGCGACAATGCGGCTATAGTCGGCCGTCATAGGAGCTGGTGGTTTGCCGATACGGTCAATGTATTTGGAGAATGCATCGTTGACCATGGATTTGATGCGAGGGACATCGTCGGTCGTGGCTTTCGATATTATCGGACCACCGTCCTGGCTGAGATCGGGCATTGCTCTGTGTGGGCTCGAAATAGCATTTCACACACTTTTATAAGAGTAGATCTCCGCAGGGGTAAGTCATTATACCAATTGAACGCAGGGTATCTTTATCTGTTCAATTCTAGCTCTCTTGTGGATGACTCATTTCGTGTAAGCGGCATTGGATGTGGATAATAAGAATATAACGGCCGACAGCGACAGGTCCACGCCGCCGAGTCCCACTCGGAATTACCGGTATATTTGAAGTATATCGCTTGGCAATGAGTGTGCACTGTGCGGAGTATAACACCGTCTACTCGACAACAACCACATGGGTCAACTCGAGTATTGATTGGATATAGAGTAGACCATGATCATATGGCGTCTCTCAGATTCCACGTCCTGTATTTTTAGTCTGAAGTCGCCGCATATGATGCTGATAAGAACTATCCTGGCCACGGGCTCGGCAACATGGACTTATATAGGAATATGCGCATGAATACTAATAGCTCATTTAGCTGGAGCTAGTTCCTTGGTACGGTGTACGTAAGTGCATGCTAGCCATGTACACTCATGAAGCTCGCGAGTGGCTGCACCATGGCGTCACGAGTTTTTAGGCACAGTAGTTCGTGGATCATGCAGTGGCATTCTATTTCCGGCTGTCTCACAAACCCTTTTCTAGCAGTCAGAAGGATCCGATCGCTTACTGCACGTGTTTTGAGGTGGTTCATGATTTGAATGTTCGATGGAGTGTGTGCTAGATACGAGTCGCGTCTACTATTGACATGGGGGTTGATAGCACCTAAGTAAGGGAATGGATCGATCTTACGCGGCAGATCCACCGATGTCAGCATGTCCCTGTTGCACATACGTAGTTTGTAACATGCAACATGCTATGCGCCAACAGAGTACATGATCGATTCAGACCGAAAAACATCTCGTGCACGAGCGAGTAGCAACTATTGGTTCGATCCGTGGTAAGGGCTTTCGGGCTGCGGGCCGGCCCTAAAAAGCTTAGCATCGACAGTTGCCTGATCCGGCATATCGTCTGGTTTGTTCCATTTGGTTGTTGGTTTCTACGTAGTACGTACTATGTAAGTACATAGTAAATTTCGGTCTTGAACAACATCGGGCTTGGCCATGTCTTCCACGCGTGTCAACCATCTAGCTTGAATAGTAGGCACGGTGGCAATCGGACCCTGCAGTGAGATGAAGATCACTTCATGATCCAACCACAATGACAGAGATTGCGATCTCCAATTACTTCCAGCGTAAGGGACACCTCTTATCGGACACGATTCTACGGCGCAGACACTGGACGAGGATCCTGACTCGCTTAGTGGAGCATGATAAAATTTTTTCCATTGGATGAAATGACACGAGAAGGATCGTTCCAGTTGAGGTCGGAGTGGCCGCCGCGCCAAAACTCTTAATAAGTTAACTGACGCCCATTCTAGCGCCACATCCAAAACCACTAGACTCACACTGACTTAGTCTTCGCCCCAGCCCAATGGCGGATTGCGAACTAACTTATCGCGTGTTAGTGGGGTTGCAATCAATAGAACATTTAGAAAACTTTGCTTTTTTGCTGCCCTGTTTGATATAGGTCTCGTGCCGCTCGTTGGACCCTTGTACGTACACTTGACATGGTACAGTTGACCACCAGGTCTTTCTGTTTTGTAATTGAGCATCAGAAATGCGATGATAGAGTACCTGATACTACCTATGAGGATGTGCACGATCAATTTGAATTGCTTCAATTGCATACTACGTGTGTCAGTCAGTAGGAACGTGGAGTCTCCACTCATCCATATCAATGACAATCTGAATAGGCAATTTTTATACGGACCCATCGCATAACCATCTCCGGCATAGTCTAGCTGGACCAGTGGACTAAAATGGCAAAGATAATTGTTCCGTTACGACGTTAGTGAACTCCAAATGTTGGTTGGAGTGAACCCATGTCCGTTGCAGCCACCGTACATAATTTCACTACGTATGTAGCCCTGCAGCTTACCTGGGTATAAGTAGCGAACCTCACCCCCCACCCTGCCTGTCTTTTTCTTTTGCTTGGGCTTCTAGGTTCGTCTTGTTATACCTCAGTACGTACTGTCGAGTATTGACATTCTCGTATTGAGTATACTTTATTTATACAGACGACTTCTTTATTGTCCTGACGCTATTTACCTTTTTTTTTTCCCTAATTGTGTTCGCCTGTAAGCCGGTGATAGCTAGCTACCATGTCGGATGCAATCGACAGAAAAGCTGTCATGGAACAGCAACCCGTGGACGAAAAGCATTCCGTGAGCCCTAACGACATGGAGGACATCCCCATCGATGCTTTGCCCAAGTCGCGTTGGGAGCGATCCTGGCCTGTCATTGCTTGTGGTGCTGGTCTGTTTTCTGACGGTTACTTGAACGGCGTAAGCTTTTCTTCTACAAACGACAATAAGTGAAAAATTAATACTAATTCGACTCTAGATCATCGGTTCGGTCAACACCATGCTCAGTAAAATTTATCCCGAAACATACGCCAACTCCGCCGCCAGTCGCAACGTCAGTTCCATTGCCTTCGTGGGAACTGTCGTCGGTCAATTAGCCTTTGGGATCACGAGTGACTACTGGTCGCGAAAATGGTCTCTCTTCATCGCAACCGTCATGCTCATCGTCTTCAGTGCCCTGTGTGCTGGTTCGTACGGCGCTGGAGATAGTCAAGAAGGTCTATTCGCCGCCCTGACTGCCTGGCGTTTCTTCCTCGGTATTGGTATCGGTGGTGAATACCCTGCTGGATCCGTCGCTGCATCTGAGAGTACCGGTGAGCTCAAATCTGGTCACCGAAACCGTTGGTTTATCTTCTTTACCGATTTCATGATCGATTCTGGATACGTGGTTGCCTCCATTGTGGCTACTGTTGTGGTTGTCATTACCTCTGAAAACCATCTCCGTGCTGCTTGGCGTATTTGTCTTGGATTGGGTGTAATTCCGCCTTTGAGTTTGTTGTGGTTGCGATACAAGTTGAAGGAGCCCGAGGAGTTCAACCGGGAGCGTATGCACAAATACCCCTATGGTTTGATTATCAAGTATGTTCCCAATCCCTACTAGTGGTAGAACAATGCTGACTTTTGCAGGTATTACTGGAAGCGATTGGTTTGTATTGTCCTACTTGCGTCAAATATGATGAAGTACTAACTTGAACAGTTCATCGTCAGTTTGATCTGGTTCATCTACGACTTCTCCAGTTTCTCCTTCAGCATCTACTCGACCAAATGGCTGGATATTATTATCGGCGACTCCGCTCCCCTCTGGCAGAGTTTTGCTTGGTCCATCCTTACCAACGCCTTCTATCTCCCCGGATCCATGGCAGGTGCTTTCCTTAGTGACTGGATTGGTCCTAAGCAGACCCTCGCATGGGGCGTGTTTGCGCAAGGTGTTGTTGGATTCATCATGACTGCTGCCTACAAGCAACTCGGTACACCGGAATACGTCGCTGCTTTCGTTGTCGTCTTCGGGTGAGTCCTATTTTCTGTCGTCTGACATGCCAGGCACTGACATGAGCAGTATCTTCTCCGCTCTCGGTGAACTCGGTCCAGGCGACAATATCGGTCTTCTCGCATCCAAGAGCTGCGCAACCTCTATTCGAGGCCAATACTACGGTATCGCAGCCGCCATTGGCAAGATCGGCGCCTTCGTCGGTACCTACGTGCTTCCCATCGCGCAGAACCATGCTCCCAACGCAATCCGCGCTGGCCAGGACCCTTTCATCATCTCCAGTTCACTTTGCATTTTCAGTGCGGTGCTCTGCTGGGTGTTTGTTCCTCATATTGGACAGGTACGTATGTCTTGCGTTGAGTGGATGGTGATAGTCAGCTGATTTCTTTTCTTTAGGACACTATCCAAGAGGAGGACCGTCGTTTCCGTGAGTACCTTGAGGCGAATGGATACGATACCGCGAACATGGGTTCTAAGCCAACCGAGTAAGGTTGGTGATTGGGGTTGAGTGTATGTAATGTGGATGAGTTAGATGAGACTAATGTTATGGTAACATGTATTGTATTTCCCCCATGATTCACTGTACACCCCCACAGGCATTGAATTATCGATTGGCTTAGTCAACCTGGAGATTGGCTGAGTCATGACTCTGTAGTGCTCGCTAATTCTCGCCTACTACGAGACTGGGCCACTGCGGTCTGAAGAAATACAGCTCAACATATATTAATCTATGAGCTCCGATATTGTCTTTTCTTACCAGCAAGAGAAATACGTACTGTAAGTTACAGTGTGTAGGTATCCGTACCGAACACAATACCGTGTTACATACGTACGTACTTACCTCGGCTCAATCCGCAGCTGCCGTCTCTTTTATCCACTTTGTCACCCCAGAATCCTCGGTCTCGTCCCCGACGGCGCAAGACCCATCAAACTGCCCACTGCGTTGTTATGAACAGCTCGTGAACTCTTCTTCATCGTTGTCATCAATCTTCACTCTATCAGCCCTTTCAGTACATTCATTTGACGATATACTATAATCAGCTTGACAAAATGGTCGCAGACGCTCTGGTCTATCACCCCTCGGTGGCTCACTATCTACGCTTTGTCGCAACAACCCGTAAGTCCCTCACCCATTATTCAACACGCAACAAATTCTAACAGCGACACAAAAGTCGGCAGAGACAAAGCCCTCCGCACAATCCAATACTTTGCCCGCTTCTACTCCTGGTACCTCTTCCGCACCAACAACCCAACCTCCGCCATCGCGCCCTGGGACGCCCTCAAAAAACAATTCGGCACCACCCGCAAAATTCTGAGATTCGGCAAATTCGTCGAACACATCAAAGCCGCCTCCGTCGCCTTTGACAATAAGGCGCCCGCCGATGCTGTCCTAAAGAACTTGACGGTTGGTCGTCAGTTGGGTTATGCGGGTTATTTGACACTCGATTCGATTACCTTGGTTGATGCGCTGGGGTTCAAAAAGTTCGATTCGGCCAAAAAGTTGCAGGAGTATTCGTATCGGGCTTGGTTGTCCGGTTTGGTGTGCAGTGTTGTTGCCGGTGTTTATACCTTGTACCGATTGCAGGAGCGGGAGAAGGCGGTTGATAGAAAGGAGGGTGAGGGTGTTGTTGAAGCCAAGAAGATTGAGCGGTAAGTCCTTTCTTTTGTCTTACTTTTGCTGTTTTTTGCTAATGCGATGCAAATAGTGAACGCGTCGCTGCTCGCATCCAACTCGTCTCTGATCTCTGCGATTTGAGCATTCCCCTCTCGACATTGGGCTATGTCAAGCTTGACGACGGTCTGGTCGGTATTGCCGGAACTATCAGTTCATTGATTGGTGTATGGTCTGCTTGGAAGAAGACTGCTTAAAGTAATCCACAAGTTGAGTGGGAGAAGTGGGAATGTTGATTCGGCAGTCGGTTTTCCGGTTGTCTTTTTTTAATTCTTCTAGTCTATATGTATATCCTTGTCTTTTTCCCGCCATTCGTCAATCCTTGATTCTTTATTCGTGATGTTCTGCAGTGAAACAGACACCAGTTGAGGAGTTTCTTGCTTGAGTAGTTGAAATGCTCCTTTTTTTTTTGTTTAGAATGACTTTCACGTGCTCTGACATGTGATAGCTGTCTGAAAAAGGAAATCCCGGCTAATGTACTTGATCCAGCCTCTTACCCTCTGTTCCTGACTTCATCTTCCATACATACTACCCGATGTTCGATCTCCACGAACATTCCTCATGCCGACTGCTATGTACGTAAGTGGTACAGTAGTACTACGCATACCTCGCATGCCGGCAATGCCGCCGCCGCCGCCGCCGCAAACTCCACGAGCATGTAAACAAATCATGATCTACATTTTCCATCGCACATATCAATGTACATACGTAGTAACTTTCAAGATGCTCGACCTGTGCACATTTCAGTGGCTCACGTCAGAATAGACAAGCTTTCTCTTGGCGATGCGTGTGATGGAGCGTCAATCCCAATCGAAATCCGTCTCATCTCTTCGCCGTCAATGCGAGGCAAGATTGGGGCGCAATACTATTCCAGCTTAGTGCTTATTTTCCATATCTTCTGGACAGGACTTACAGCACGAAGCGACGCGTTTGTGTGGAGACGAGCCTCCTCACGCTGCAGCCGGATCTGCTCGCGCAACAACTCTCGTTGCAACTGGACTTCCTCACGCAACAGCCGCAATTACACAGGCAATTGACTATCCACGGAAGGGATAGTCGGAGGTTCTAAGGCTTTAGAAGTCGAATCCTTACCCGCGGTCTTCGTCAAATGCTGCCAAGCCTCCCTTTCAGCAGAGCCTTGGAGATATCGCCGGATTGATAATGCTTTGGGAGTTCCTTGAACGCCATGTAAAATTCATTCGGGATGGGGACACAGGCAAGACCAAGTTTATAACATCGAATGCACTTGTTAGTCGCCCCATGATGGCGCAATAGAGTTCCCTGGTCCCGATAGCTTTCGCGCACCGCAAGCAAGGATTTTTAGCCCATATGGATTACGTGAACCCTTCGACGGTAGTGACGTGATCACTACGGGAGGAGTTTCTCCTTTACAATTTGCTGGAGAGAGCTTGACGAGACAGTTTTGCGCATATTTGGCAGCGGCATCACGTTCCTCAGCAGGGATCCCGTCGTAAGAAAGATGTTCCCATGAGTGTCCTTCTCGAATTGCTTCACCAGAGCTTTCAGCACTTTGCTCTTCAAGGATGATGCCGGCCTTGGTATCAACCGTTTCCTGTGGCTCAGAGCCAACGGGTTGTCTCGTCCGATGGCCTTCGTTCACGGATGGGGGAGACCTTTGTCGCGTCTCCCGAACGACGTGTTGAAGGGCATGGCAGTTTCTTCCACGGCGCGGCTCTACTTCGGAAGATTGCGCCGCTTGGCGTCTTGCTACTCTTTCCGGGCGTGTTCGTGAATTCATTTTGATCGAATTAGTACTTTTTTTTCGAGTTTGGAATGATTTAGTAGTACTAAGAGTAGGCCAGGTACGGCCAAACATATGATGATGTAGAATCAAAGGACGAAGATAGCTGAGTGTAAAGCGCTTAGGCTAATATCTCTGTTGGTAGATATCGAGGGCAACACTAAGCCTGGGGGGGAAGAAGACCAAGAGCAAGCTGCGCGCTGGAGACATAAAAAGGCTCCAAACGCGTGAGCTCGTAATGCAATGGTACGGAAGTCCCCTTCTCATACTGCGTATCTAGATACAAGAGCTTTTCATGGACGAGTCCTCGTAAACAAAGGTGCTGACGGAGGTGTCGGTGACGAAGCCGCCCTAAGGCGCGATTGGCCCTGTAGTGCACCTCGTGTGCTGGTTAATAACACTACTTGATTCTCTATATCTTGGCTCTCAATAACTCCAAAATGTCTGTAAGATGTCTGAAAATAAACGTTTACTGTATGTCTACATAGAGTTGTAGGTCAATGCGATTTGATTTGAAGGTAAGCATGGCAAAAGCCCTAACTGAACCGTGCGTCGACAGATTCCTTAATTTTGAACACATAAACACACTCGTGATCATACATAACCTTATCTTCAGTCGAGATTCGAATCAATAGTGTGTAAATAAGAGACACTCGCAGCATATAGTACAAATGATCTCATATGTAAGACGCGAATAGCTGATCTCCTAATTAGGAAATTTGAGCTTCGCAAGCTCCTGCAAGGGCGACAGTAGGGCACGAGTGACCCACTGATCTGACAATACCTTCTACTATCTCAATGCCTCACAGTGATAGAAGCTGCCACACAGCTTATCATCATTATAGGCAAACAGGCATAAGGGCTTCCTTGCTTAACATTCCATTTCCATTCCACCGCGGCACACTGGCATGCCACCGCAGCCCCCATCCAAGGATACCTCAAAAGCTTGTCTGGTAAACTCTACCACGAAGGCGCTTTTTGCCTTTTTTTTTTTTTTTTTTTTTTTTTTTTGATCAAAGAAGCCCCTGTGTACGTCTGTATCGGACAGTATTACGTATTCCCAGCATAGCCCACGGAGCTGAAATCGGTGATAAGTTATTGGGTCATGATACATGCATACATCGAGAGAATCATCTAGATGCTGTTCTGTGACTTTGAAATTCTTGATACTATCATTATTCATATAGGGAATATGTCCAGTGACCTTGTATTGTTCTCCTCTTTGGTCAGTCAAATGATTGTATGATTGCTCATTTCGTGACCTCGCTCCTTTGGAGGAGAGCCCTTTCTCTCGCTTGAAAATTACTCTGTTGCTATCAAGAAGGTGTCAAGATGTTGAAGCCGATCCTCGACATCACGAATGTGAATGTGGCTCTGAGTGTTTTCGGTATGTTCGTCTAGAACCAACGGAGGGACAACGGGCTAACAGTTATACGAAGGCATCTTTATACTCGCTTATGGCTATATATCAGCTAAGTTACAGCAAGTATGGTATCTAGGCGAAGCTTGTTAGTTTACCTTTCTCTAGTCTATCAGAGTCGACCCAAGCTTATGTCACTTTCATACAGTACCAGCCTTCGTGCTCGGAATCATTGTCGGCCCTGTCGCTGCCAATCTTATTAATGTCGCTGACTGGGATCATGATGGCGTCTATCTTGAAATCCACGAGATGGCATACGTACGTCGATTTTTCCAAGGTCATGCTTCTCTTCGGCTCGCATGCTGACACAATGTACATGATAGAATCTCACACGCATCGTTATCGCAATCCAACTAGTCAAAGTCGGCTACGAACTACCCAAACAATACCAGAAACAGCGTGCGGTTGAGATGACCATTTGCCTTTTACCCGTCATGACTATCATGTGGCTCTGCACGACTGGGTGTATCATGTTGGTCGTGCCCAAGATTTCATGGGTATGCTATCAATCTTCCTCGACAAGGACGAGGTTACTGACAATCACGTAGGTATCAGCACTCATAATCGGCTCATGCGTGACCTGCACCGACCCCGTCCTCTCCCAAGCCATTGCCAAAGGCCCCTTTGCCGAGAACTACGTCCGTCGTCACTTACGCGAATTTATTTCCTCCGAAGCCGGGGGCAACGATGGCTTCGGCTTCCCCTTTTTATTGTTCGCGGTTGCACTCATGCGCTACGACGGCACAAGAGCAAACGCCATGTCGCTTAGTGACATGGATCACGCAGAAGGAATACCGGATCAGCTTAGCACGGAGGAACAAGGGAAGTATGGCGGAGGACTGGATACGGCGTTGAAGCATTGGGCCATTGAAGGTGTGCTGTTTATGGTGTTGTTGGGTTTTGCGTACGGTGCTATTATTGGGACGTTGTGTAGGGCTGCTTTGAATTGGGCTACGAAGAGGTTTGTGCTAGTCTCTGTTTGGGGTCTAGGACAATATGCTGATATATGGTATGGTAGAAAATGGGTTGATAATGAGAGTTATCTGCTCATTCCTCTCGCCATGGGAGTAAGTCCCCTTCCTCCTTCTCATACGAGAGAGCATACTTATGGATAAATAGATCTTTATAGTTGGTACATGTGGCTGCTTCGGCGCAGATGAAACCCTCGCCTGTTTTGCGGCCGGCAATGCCCTAAACTGGGACGGTCATTTCCTGACCGAGGTCCATTTGCGCCACGACTCATTCAACAACATCCTCGAACGATTCCTCAACTTCGCCGCTTTTATCTTTCTCGGGCTGATAATGCCTTGGGATTCATTGACGAACGTGACGGAGATTGCCAAACATGGACTTACGCTCGGGAGGCTGTTTGCCTTGGGGTTCTTGGTGTTGGCGTTTAGACGCATTCCAGCGATTTTGGTTTCGTATCGACTTATGTCAAAGGTGTGTCGGGATTGGAAGGAGGCGCTGTTTATGGGATATTTTGGACCGATTGGTAGTGTTCCCTCCATGTCTTTTCCTCGCATACTAGACCGGGACTTGGAAATTGACTCCGTAGGAAATAGGAATCGGTGCTATATCCTCCGTCGAATACGCGAGACAACTCTTCCCCGACCCAGGAGAAAGCGATGAGGAAATTAACAACTTGACCAGTGCCATGATCCCAGGTACGTCCATATCCATCCCTTCAAGTACACGTATAGGCACCAAGCTGATGTACACAGTGGTATACTGGCTCGTCTTCTTCTCGATCATCATCCACGGCCTCTCCGTTCCAATCCTGCACTTGATCTACACACTCCGCAAAGTGCCCAAAGTGCACGACGAGCATCCCATTGAGATTGTGTTGCTGTCGAACAATGAGCCATTACCGGCGAATAGTACAGCGAACCCGCAGCGGCACTCGGCGATTTTGAATAATCGCTTTTCGAGGCAGGATGAAAATGATGATGATGATGATGATCTGACTGATGCTTCGGAATGTACGAGTAGTAGCGGTGCCAATACTGCTATGCAAGGCATCAGACGAGCGTTGACCATACATGATCCTTTGCAACAACATCATAATTCACGGGATGAGTCTCATCGCCACAGCATCTTCCGACGAGCAAGGTCATCGTTTGACCGCCACCATCCTCATATTCATCATTATCGTACAAGTTCTCGACTCGACCGCACTTCTATGCATGGCTCAGACGTAGTCGAGATCCTACCGTACCACCAACATGGTGAACAAAGTCCAGGAACCAAGCCTCAGTCTTTATCAGCCAGTAGCCGGACATCTACTGATATGGGCCCGTCATCATCGCGGCGAGAGGTTCCTCATGACATGATATGATTTTACCTAGATTACTTTTGTTACATAGAGATCCATGTACTACGATAGAGGCGTTATTAATGTTTGAAAGCTTTCATTTGGTGTATGAAGTACTAGAAATCAATCAGGAAAGATTGCCCTAATGTAACCCTTAGCGATAATGAACGTTCCCCTCATTTGCAAACCCATGCCAGGCACTGGCATTTGTGGTTGCCCAACATATTATTGTTGAATCTAGACAGGGCAGGTCTGTCATGAGTACAAGTAATTAGTAGATTGTCTCCATCGAATTAAAAGAAAAGGGAACGTACAGCACCGCAAGAGCCGCAGGCCTTGTTCTCGCCTTGGACGGCGGCACCGCATTTGGGGCAGGCGGAGTGAGACATTTCCTGTTTGTTTGCGAGGTGGTGACAAGGTTGTCTATGTGACAGCTCATTAGCTCAGCATATATGAGACGAAGAGGCATGGTTTATACCTTGTTTGAAGATTATGCGTGATGAATTTGCTGTTACAAAAAAAAATGTCGTCGTTAGCCAAAAGGAAAAAGAGACTACCCCGCCGCTATTTATCTATGTAGATTTGACGGCCTGAAACTTATCGAACGCCTCTATGCCATACACGATTGGGCAAGACCCCACCTCGCTTTGACTTGGGTCTTTTGAAGAGGAATAAAAAAGGGTGAATTGTGATAGGTATGTATTCGGATCTATGCATAAAACGAAGATACGCGGATGGTGATCAACTGACCACGAGGTACCATCACATGAGTAGCGTCTATAGTTTCGTTTGGTTCAGAAGGGTCTTATCAGTCTACTGAATCATTTATATATCAAATAGAAAATAAGATCAACCAGGCGTGGCGGTCGGCGTGGGCGTGGCGGTAGCTGATCCATTCAAGCGTGCTTTCTTTTTCTTCTTCTTCTTCCCCAGCACCGCGGGCCTTGCACCGTAGTCTCCAATCTCGAGATGCGTGCCGCACGTTAAGCAGTCGCCGTTCTCGGGTGGCTCGCAAAAGATGCTGAGACAAATCGAGCATACAAAGCCGATATTGACCACGCGCCGATGACAGAAACATGCAGCCCGAAAATCAACATCGACTCGCGAAGGTACGATAAGATGTTTGCGAGATCGCTGGTCGGGAAGGAATGCCATCATGAGGTACTGCAGTAGTCCTCGAGGTTCTGTCAAAGACATGTACACTCCTCGTGTAGCGTCTGAGGCTTGTTGTAGAAACACAGCATCACCGCTCAGCTTGCAGACGTCAATGGGTATATGTAATCGCTGGCAGGCAAAAATACTATTCATAATCGGAATGTACTGGTGTGCAGAATCTGTAGAGCTGCTGACGGAAACAATCAGAATTCGACTTTGAAGTCCCAAACTGACATTCCCACCCGAAACAGCTGCGGTCGCTGATGAACCGGCAGGCGCACCGGCAGTTTCGACGTTACTGTTACCGTGTGTTTCCGTCCAGGTCATGGTGCGTCGGTTGATATGACTGAGTGCCAATGTCAAGGCACCAGCAATCATGGTCGAAGTAGCGGTCACGTCAGAGGCATCTGTTGAAGCCAATAATTCTCTGACATTCTCCATCACTTGTTCCTCGACCAATCGGAAAGGACGGTACATGTTATTTTGAGTAGAAGAACGCGAGGCATGGCTGTCGTGCGCCTCCTGCCCGTTCATTTCAATATCTCCATCGGCGTCCAGTCGGGTCTTTGGCTGATTATGTGTAGGATACAGCCACGCAGCGCGCTGACTGTGGGAGGCAATCACGGCAACCTCATTTGTGTAATTGCACGCAAGATGTGCATTTATAAACACTAGTAGATTCGCCAGTGCCTTGGAGAAGGGCAGCTGGTCTTCGAGCAATGCCCAGGCATGGGGGTTGATATCGAGAACGATTGCAAGGAGCGAAGGCGCTGGTTCTGCAAGCGAGAAACGTAATGAGTAAGTAGGTTTCTATTTTGAGCTCGAAGCTTCTCACCAGTAGCAACACTTTCGTAATGCTCCGAAGCATCCACGGCGTTCATCGTAAATGAATGGCAAGTGTGATGAGGGTAGAGCGCATCATGGACAGAAAGATGAAGGTTCGAATGAACCAGCACCGGTCTGTCTTTGTGGTGAGCTCAAAGAAGTAGGACTTTTCTTTGATCAAGCAAGAAGCTGAAGCTTGAATGAGCAAATGAGAGTCGAAGATCTACAAACCCGAGCTAGCTTATTACGACCAGTTGAGGTGAGAGTAACCGCCTTCCGGATACGGTTAGTGTTAACTAGGCAAGTTGACTTATCAAGACCGACCTTTGATCTACACACGATTTTAATCAGACTCAGCCACCTTGTTTTCATGTACATTCTCATAATCGAGAATTTAATGCCGAGATCGAGCTTCAAAATCAACCAGTTTAAGTGCATGTCCTAAGATAAGCGTGTAGCACAAAACTGCGTACATCATCCTGGCAGGTCATGTGACCGGCAGAATGTCGAGGCTTGGCAGTCCTTGGCTGGTGCGTCGTCTTAACCTGATTCGTATAGCTCCTGCTTGCATACTAGTTAGTAGTTACAGCTCTCACATAGTATCCCTAGCCCTGGCCTGCTGGGGGTGGTTACTCAGTCCTCGTCTTTGAGAATGGACTATTGATTTGTAGCGACTCAGCAGGGAAAGCCGGCCTATGTTTATCGGTATCGCCGGCATTTATCCGTCTTAACTTGGTAAGTACTTGGTAAGTACTAAGAAATGGCGGAGGAACGTGTCTGAGCGGCTCACTCAGATTCGACCTCTCTGGGTTCAACCATACCACCCACCACGGCGTACTACAGAGTATTTGGCAATGCCACAACGCCATCAACTTCCTATCGCTCTGTTCGATATATTCGTATCTCCGCGACTGGTGGAATCAGCTGTAGCCTGTAGTAGCATTCTAGTACATGCATCCAGCAGGCCAAGAACAGCCTAGTCTTCGGCGTCCGATGATCCGATAAGGAGGGGCAGCAGCAGATAACGACATAATTACCGCTAGTAGTCTGCCTTGTTTTGCGAAACAGTCAGATACCGTGGGTGCCTTTCACGGCATACTCTGATTGGTTCATCGTCGCATTGGCAAACGCCCAATACATTACCAATGAATGATACGCATCTTAAATATAATTTCTTTTGCTGGCATTAACTACGCTCCGTCCAAGCCTGAGTGTCATCCATATCCTGTCCATGACTACGAACATCACCAATTCGTATCGCATCGAGTAACACCATGTCGTGACAGACTTGCATTGACTATATCCATCTTGCTGACTACCTCGACTTCCGCCATTATTACTCAGCTCCTGGGTAATAATAATCAGTAACAACTCCGTTACCAAACCCACTTGCCCTTGGCCGCGCCTTCCCGGCACCGCACCTTCGAAATTATCCTCCTTTCCAAACAACGCCACTGAGTGATTTCTCCTCCCAGTACTCACCTGCTTTGGTGCTTGACACTCAGGAGTGGGTGCTTATCACGAACGAAAACAAAGTTTTCTTGCGGCTCAACGGTCGTGTCTGAAATGGTCGACCCAAAGATCGAAGACCGCGCCGTAAAATTATCCCGTGAAGCTGTTGAGTTGATCGATGCTGGTCACAAAGAGGTGCGTATTCAGTAACTTCCAAGAAAATCTACTGCATACAAGTAGATGGCGCCTACTAACTGCAACGTCTTTAGGCCGCATCGAGGAACCTACGTGAAGCCCTTTCCCTTGCGCCCGAGAATCATGAAGTAAAAGCAGCTTTCCTCAAAATCCGCGGGGAGGAGGAGAGTGGCCACCCTCTTTTGGATCTATGCCGACAATACGCGACTGGAAAGAATGAAAATGCTGGGAAAGATGCAGCACGATACTTGCATGCAGATGGGACACACCTCCCGGGAGACGTCTCTTTAGAGTGTCTCAACCTTATCCTGGCCAAGGATGCCGGCTCGCTTTCTGCCACTCAAGACGACATTATTTCCGGCTTAGTTCGACAGACTGTCAGCGTTCGACGGTTCTTTTCCTCGCGACTCCAGGTCTCAGTGACGACTTTCTTTGACGAGATCTATGATCGGGGTGATAATGCTGTGGTATGCTTGGATACCGTGGTACTTGATCCGACTCTGTGGCCTTCGGAAAATGTTCGTTCACACTGCGAAAGTGAGTTATTTCAACTATTTATCGCGAAATTGATGGAATCTGGCCACGATCAGGACGGTCGGTCTTTGAAGGGAATTACCAGGCTGTTGGCTGTTGACGCCGAAAAGTTGCAACACTTGATAGATGATGATAGCCTCGATGTCATTTTGTCATCGCTAGACTACAGACTGCCCCTTGATGTCCGAGGCCAAGCCACTGTGGCAACTGCGAAATACCTGGATGTGTCCAAAGAAGTTGGACAAACGCGCTTTTCTGACCTGATCACCGCCAAAGTTGCAAAAGCGCGAAACGAAGATTTGATTGTCGCATTCTCTGCGGCTGCTGCCGTGTTCCCCGTCGTTCCAGCACTCACCTCGTCTCTTTTCCTCACTGAGGGTTTCCTGCCGTCTATCGTACCACTTCTTCACCGCGAAGCAAAGTCGCCAAAGGTTGAATTGGCCCTTCTTGAGCTGTTCAACGCTGCCTGCATGGATAAGCTGTGTCGCGAAGCAATAAGCAAGAACTGCGGCGAATGGCTTTCTCATATCCTCTCCAACGGCAGTGATGCAAGCTCAGAGTTGGCTGCTGTAGTGCTGGCGAAAGTCCGGACGTCCGAAAAGCAGGGAAGCTCGGCATCGGCCGACAAGATTCAAGATGAAAACGACCACAGTGTCCAAGACCTAGTCAATCGCTTCAAGGGGCAGATGTCGGACCACAACGTCACCAACGTTCACAATCCTATAGAAGGGCTGGCATTTTCGTCAGTGAAACCCGACGTCAAAGAGCAGCTGGCATATGACCCCGTCTTCTTGAAAGGTCTTTTTGACGTGCTTGGTACTAATTTGGAGGACACAACTCTGTTATACGGAGGACTCATGATCATTGCCAACATCACGCGATACCTGCCCAGTCTGTCAGAGGAACAAAAGAAGATTTCGGAGTTGAAAGCATACGCCGAGGCCAACAAGGCCCCTTCTACGCCCAACGAGCTCGAAGATGATCAGCACGTGACGGCACGCTGCGCAGCACTCATCGATGCCAATATAATGCCCCTCCTTGCAGACTGCGGAAAGTCAAGTCTGAAATCTATCCATGATCTCACAAGCAAAATCCTCCTATCCTTGTCGAAGAACTCCAAAACCAGAGGCAAGCTAGCTCAACAAGGCGCGGTCAAGCTTCTGCTCTCCATTTTGGGCCCCAAGACCGGTAGCCCTGTTCCCACATTCAACGAAACCACACACAATGCATCACTTGCGCTGGCTCGCATTTTGATATCAGTTAACCCGTCTCATGTCTTTCCTTATTCAGGCTTTCCGCAAATTACATCCGCCATCCGGCCTCTGGTTGCACTACTCAAGCCAGCAGACGTTTCATTTACCGCAGATCAGCCACGAAATCTTCTCCCAGTATTCGAGTCGCTGCTGGCTCTGACCAATTTGGCTTCTTCTCCGGACAGCACAGCATCCGAGACTATCGTGCGGCAAGCATGGGATACGTTGGAAGATTTGCTTTTATCCAACAACACCTTCATCCAGCGCGCCGCCTGTGAGCTTATCTGCAATCTCATGACGTGCGAATCCGGGATTGTCAAGTTTGCGGACGGGTCAAAACGCGCGGCTCAGCGGTTACACGTGCTTCTTGCTTTGACAGACGTTGAAGACGTTGCGACACGGCGGGCGGCCGGAGGGGCTTTGGCAATGCTGACAGAATACGATGCGGCCATCTCTGCTGTGTTGGAGCGACCACGAGGTGTGAACCTCTTGCTTGGTCTATGCCAGGAGAACAACGATGACCTTGTGCACCGAGGAATAGTCTCTGTTCGCAACCTGACATGCATTCCATCCGGTGACATTGGGAAGCGTGCTTTGGAGGCTGTCAAACAAGGGGATGGCGTCGACATTCTCAAGGGTTGCTTGCAGCGTTCTTCGAATCCCGCAATCCTACAGGCCGGTGTCGAGGCACTGAAGCCGTTAATTGAACAGGGTCAGGCTTAGACATTCTCTTGCGTACACGATATACCCGACATTTTTCCGTTCGCTCAGAGATGGTCAGGGAAGCACTCCGTGCTGTGATTCTACCCTTTTCTCTTTCATCTTTGACTTCTTTTTATTCGTGTTCTTTAGATTTTATGACGGGGAGTTATGGTGTGTTCAATTACCGGCATGGGCGCTTGCTTTCTACCACGATGAAGCTGTGAGATGATTGTGCATTTGTACTCTTAGATATGTTTCGATGAGCCTTTTTACTACGGACGGTCGGCTTGTTAGGTAACGAGCGCTGACGACAGCTTCATAGAATGATACATGAATTAATGATTTGACATACATGCATGGTACAATGCAGTAGCCCTAACGTGACAGCCCATCGCTTCCTCGCTACAGTATAGATGCAACAACCGATATCATTTTGCGGGGTCATATCATACTCCAAGCGGCAATACATAGTAATCCTTCTTGATCTTGTCTCGTCGAGAGTGTACGGCATGGACAACTAGCATCCATCACGCGTAACACGTGCGTCTGGAGCGCAGCAAGGGATGATAATTCATGGCCTTAGGTATCTAGAGCAGCAGCCTGTGATTCGAAGCATGTGATTGAAAACTGCCCGTCATTGGCTTTCCGGCTTTTGTCAGACATTCCGAGCAATTTCTTCCGTACGTGAAATACCGACATTTGCGTACATTTGCGTATTATTTGTTTGTTTTTTTTTTTTTTTTTCTTGTGGAAACAAGCTGTATTTGCAATACGGAGCGTCTGGTCCCCGCCGTGGTGGGGGGGCAGTCCGGACAATCACCGCCTCTGCCAGAGAATCAGAGATCCATCAGCTCCATCTTATCTCTTTCCTTGTCTGGCCTCTCTATCAACATCCTCGTCATTATTCTGGATCCCCCGGTGATGGCCCATCTCCATTCACCATGCCTGCCTTGTAAAAGTGCGACGAGGTAGTCCCTTCGTACCGAGTCATGGCCCATTTCTACTACCTACTCCCCCTGCCTACTATGGTACACTCTTTTTTTGATACTCCTGGCGAATAATCGTACAAGACTTTCAACCTACTCACCGATTTTTTCCTTCATGACATACAATTAGTAGTGCCGACTTCCACTCTCTGATTCACGAGTGACTCAATCACGAGATCCTCTTTTGACTTTTTTATTCTGCCTCCCTCCGTACTCTGCATTGCTCAAACCGTGGGAGACACCGGCTCCAAAGACAGAAAAAGGTAAGGATGGCGCTTGAGTTATTATTGATTGTCTAGCTTGTTGCACCTAATTTTAGTCTATCCAGCGACTTCCCAAGCTACACAACAACATTCTTGCAAAGTTCTCATCAGAAAGCACACGTGATTGACAGTCTTTTTACTTTGTAGGCTCCTTCCCTCCAAAGCTTTGGCTTTACCGCAACTTCCTCCGAAAGCATAACTTATTGCCATATATTAGTCATTTGACGAACTTCGATCTCTTCCTTCCTCCTTTCACTTTCTCGTCTCAACTCTCCTACATCGACAATTCGAACAGAGAAAATGCAGATCATTTAGCTCCAATGGATTTTCAAATTCCGTCAAACGTTATCTCCTTTCTCCTTGGTGCCGTTTTCTCGATCTTTTGAACCTCTCCAGAGCTTTTTGTGACCTCTTGCGCACCCCCCCGCTACCTTCCGCGAAGCCCTAATCCGAAAGCTTCTCCCCCCGTATACGACTCGACTCGTGGTAACCCTGCTCGGTGGTGAATTGACTTTGCTTCGTGAAGTAAGGTATACAAAGGTCATCAAAAAAATCAGTCGGGCTGTGTGCACAATATGAAGTTCGGTCGCAATCTTCCCCGAAATGTTGTCCCGGAGTGGAGCTCCTCATACATTAATTACAAAGCTTTGAAAAAGCTCATCAAATCTGCTTCTGAGAGCCAAGAAGCAAATGGCGATGTTGACCTCGTCGGTGAGTCAATGCATTGATCTCGTCGGCCATTGGCCATTGGCAATTCTGACGTCGCTTGTTCACAGGCTTCTTCTACTCGCTCGATCGAAATCTCGAGGATGTAGACCACTTTTACAACAAAAAGTTGGCCGACTTCACGCGACGCCTCAAAATATTGGAAGATCGATTTGGAAACACCTTGGCTGCCGGACAAGCTCTCGATGCAGACGACATTGGAGACCTTGTCACTGCTCTTTTGGAGCTTCGAGGACAATTTCGTAAGCTGCAATGGTATGGCGAGGTCAATCGCCGGGGCTTCATCAAAATCACCAAGAAGCTTGACAAGAAGATTCCTGGGGCTGAAGCACAAAAGCGATACCTAGCAGCAAAGGTGGATCCTGCGCCGTTCGCATCTAACACTCATCTTACCCAAGCAACTACCAAGATCAATGAGTGGCTTTCCATCTTTGGAGACCGAAAGGTTACAGATGACTCTGATTCAGTCAAGTCCTTGACACTATCAAAAGTTCCCTCCAGGCCGAACCTGAATTTACCCCCGAGTCTGCTCTCAGCCGTCGACGCAGCGCTCCGAAAGGACGACACTTCGGCTTTGTCGGAGCAACTCGAGAGCTTGGAAGTCTTTGCCAAAGAGCAAGGGGACATTGTCTATCCAATGTTGCTGAAGAATCTCTTGCAACGTGCAATTGCTTGTCGGGCTAGATTTTCCATTGACCTCTTGCTAGGGGGGCTTGAATCACTAGAAGAGGAGGATGACATCAACAAGCGGAACTGCATTCACCGACTTGTGCTTTCTATTGGCAGAGCTCAGACTACTTCAGACTCTGACCCTGGTGCAACTCTGTCCTTGGATTCTCTAGAGGAATCCACCTATATTACACCTGCTGCTGCACCGAGCTTGCTGCCTCCGCGAAATGTTGTAAAGGAAGCTCATCAAAAGCAGTTGTTGACCAGAGATGACGAGGCGGTCTCACTCTTGCAGTATTTACTGGACCATTTACGCCCGCACCAGAGAGCCGGGCTGCTGGCCCAAGATATTTCTGGCAGAACCCCTCTTCATTATGGTGCACAGTACGGATTTAGAGTTGTTTGCCAAGTAATTATTGAACATCTTGAGCAATGGGACATGTTCGATGTATCCGAAGGGATTGACGGCCCCAACTGGCAAGATTCAGAAGGCTGGGCTCCTTTGCACCTCAGCGTTATCGGTGGACATCCATTGACAACGAAGGCTCTCTTACAAGCCGAAGTGGAAGCCAAGGGAGCTCTCAAGGACGGAGAGAGAACTGCCATCAGAAAGCATATTCCAAAGTCGAGTGCTGTGTTGGCAATGGCGGTCAAGGCAAACTTCGTTGATATTGTTCAATTGCTGGTCGAAGCAGGCGTCGACATTAATTATCAAGATGAGCAGGGCGAGACAGCTCTACATGTTGCCGCTCGGTTCAATCATAATCAATGCGCACAGCTGCTTTTAGATGGAACTGCAGACCAGAAAGCCAACACGGAATTGGCGGAAAATACCTACTCTTGGACACCATTGTTCGTTGCATGCGTGGATGGTGCCTTGGCTGTGGCGGAACTGCTTATCAAGGCCGGTGCTGATCTGGAGCGGCCAGATTCGTCAGGATGGACTGCAAAAGAACATGCAGCGCTTCGAGGTCATTTAGAGATTGCTAAACGCTTGGCCGAGTTTACCAAGCCTCCTTCGCTTGAAGAGAGTGATGTTGCCATAACAGTGCCGGCGCCTACATCATCACCCCCGCTAGGATCGTTGACCGATCGCAGATCCAACGTGAACGCTACTTCGTCTCCAAACTACGGTACTCGATCTGTGGAACCTCTCAAAACTTTCGGACATAGGTATCTCACCAACGAAAGCATGATTCTTGTTAGTCTGGGAACTATGGATATGCGAAAAACTTCTCCTCCTGTGAGCCTGGATCGTATACCTATTACTAGTGCGCATACCACCCAACTCGACACTGCGCTCTCTGTCGTGGTATCAGCAAGCGGCGCCCACGGAGAACCAGAAATAATCGATCTTCCAGTCCAAGACAGCATTTTCACGGAGCCGATAACTTTCTATTCAAAAGATATTACCAACGTCAGGCTCTTGTTTGACTTGGTCCCTACCTATGCAGGCTCCACAAACCAGATCGTGGGACGAGGCGTAGCTTTGCTTTCCAGCATCAGGCCTTCTGTTGGCTCCAATCGCATTAGTCTGCAAGGTGACATCACGGTGCCAATCATAGCTGCCAGTACTCTCGAAGTGATTGGAACTTTGACATTCAACTTCCTTGTTATCACACCGTTCAGCCATCCTAAGATGTCTCTCAACCATGACCAGACATACTGGAAAACGGTCACCGCACCTATGGTGATTGGTCACCGAGGTAAGCTTTTCGAATTTGATATGATGAATGATATTCTAATCTATATGTAGGTCTCGGTAAGAATTTTGCAAGCAGAAGGTCTCTTCAGCTGGGAGAGAATACTGTTCAGGTAGGGCAAATTCTATTGGCATATTTGTGTTGTGTCTGGACTAATCCGGTTCAGTCATTCATCGCTGCTGCAAATCTGGGCGCATCATATGTTGAGGTAAGCTTGCATCTATCATGCCTTTTTCTCGATATGGATTACTGACTCTGATGCAGTTCGGTATGCCTGCCTTCCGATTGATCGTTGATTTCACGTATACTAATGAAACAAAGACGTCCAATTGACTAAAGATCACGTTCCTGTCATTTACCATGACTTCCTTGTCAGTGAGACAGGAATCGACGCTCCTGTCCATACCCTTACTTTAGAACAAGTGAGTCTACTCCTAGAACCGACATTTCCGCAAACAATCTAACGAACATCAAGTTCCTTCATCTCAACGACGCACGATCACCTCGTCTAGAGGCCGTCAGCGCAGATGCATCACAGCGACCCCGTGCGATGTCCGTTGGTGAAGCACTTATTGATCCAGCGGCCTTGAGTGAAAAGATGAAACATACTCGTGATTTCAAAACGAAAGGTTTCAAGGGTAATACTCGTGGTAACCACATTCAAGCGCCTTTTGCTACCCTGGAGGAACTGTTCAAGAAACTTCCGAAGTCTGTTGGATTCAATATTGAAATGAGTGAGTCTTTCCCTCTTCTTTCAAGAAGATAGATTTAACCTTATCTCACAGAGTACCCTTCGCTATACGAAAGTGAAGCAGAGGAAATGGACACTTATGCAGTCGAGGTCAACTCGTTCGTCGACACCGTTCTCGAAAAAGTCTACGACTTGGGCGAAGGTCGTAATATGATTTTCTCCAGTTTCAATCCCGATATTTGTCTGCTCTTGTCTTTCAAGCAGCCTTCGATACCAGTTCTTTTCTTGACCGATGCTGGTAGCAGCGAGGTTGGCGATATCCGTGCAAGCAGTCTTCAAGAAGCCATCCGTTTCGCGTCTCGCTGGAATCTGCTGGGTATAGTCTCTACTGCAGAACCATTTGTTCTTTGCCCACGACTCGTACGGGTTGTGAAAGAGTCAGGACTCGTCTGTGTCTCTTACGGAACGCAGAACAATGATCCTGAAAATGCCAAAGTACGTACCATCCCACCGATATGGCCACCTCTACTATTAACGTTATCACTAACACTTTATTCTGCACAGCTCCAAGTTACAAATGGCATTGATGCAGTCATTGTGGATTCTGTCCTCGCTATCAGAAAAGGATTGACGACAGCACCGCCATCGAGTTCAGTCTCACCGCTGACTTTTGCGCAAGCATCATCCAGCCAGACACTGCAACCACCCGCTGATATCAGCACGCTTGATAAACCAAGCTCATAGACTTTTTATTGCTGCTTGCGTATCACGAAGGTGTATATGGGATGGTAGAAGTGTATTCATACGAGTATATAGATAGTCTGTCCATTGATATTGACATTACTCAGCCATGTCTTTTCAATCCTTTCAATGCTAGCAATAAGTTGCACAATAATGATCCCAGCGCGACTCCTTGACAGACATCTGACAGATAGAATGCGGCGCCGGCACTAGTAATGTATTTCGCTATTACCGTCGTTGGCGCTAATTAAAGACTCGATAAGCACTATTTTTGTCGGGATCACCGTGCTTCTTACATTTCTCAACTCCTCGATAATAGAAGCATGATGATCACATAGATACGATGGCAAGGACCACGGCCGATACGAACGATAATCGTCCTTTAGACAGACAGGTGGCCACATTGGATGGAATAACCGACTTACAATCAGTCCACTCGGCCAGAGTCGATAACCCAACCGGCATCAAATTATGGCTCCTAATCATCAACCTAGCTGCCGTCCTGATCCTGGGCAGTATAGACATGAACATCGTCGCCACAGCCGTACCCAGTATAACGGACTACTTCCACACCGTCGCAGATGTCGGCTGGTACTCATCCATCTTCAGGCTCTGCCTGTGCGCATCCCAATTCATGTTCGGCAGAGCCTATAAACTCTTCTCTATCAAGCGCGTCTTCCTCCTTTCAAATGTCATCTCTATCGTCGGCTCTGTGCTCTGCGGGGCCGCTATTACATCGCCCATGCTCATCGTCGGCCGGGCTGTGGCCGGACTGGGGTTTGCCGGGCTTTTATCAGGCTGTTGGGTGATCTCCGTGCAGGCCTTACCACCACGCAAACGGCCCATGTTCAACGGGGTATTGGCCGCCGTCGAAGGCATAGCTACGCTCTCTTCACCGCTACTGGGTGGCGTTATCGTGCAGTCCCTCGGCTGGCGATGGTGTTTCTACATAAATGCACCCATGGGTGCGGCAACGCTGCTGTTGACTCTGTACTCCTTCACCGATACGCCCAAACCCAGCAACGTTGCGCGGATGACACTCACTCAAAAGATTGCGCAACTCGATCTGGTTAGTAACGTGCTCTTCATCCCGGCACTGACGAGTCTCTTCCTTGCGTTCTCCTGGGCAGGTACAAAGTATCCTTGGAACAGCGGCGCAGTTATAGGTCCCCTTGTAGCATTCGCCGTTCTCATCACGGCTTTCATATACAATCAGATCCGCCGAGGGGACGCGGCTGCTATCCCGTTACGCATTCTCAAACGCCGCAGTATTATCGCTGGATGTATCTTTATCACATGCGTCAACAGCACGGGCACTGTGCTCGAATACTATCTCCCTACATACTACCAAGTCGTCCGAGGATACTGCCCGGCCAAGAGTGGATACATGATGCTCCCCATCATTATCGCAGGCACCATCGGCGCACTGGTGCACGGCATCGGAACCAGTGCCGTGGGCTATTATGCGCCTTTTATGCTTTTCGCGTCGATTACAATGCCCATTGCCGCGGGACTCATAACTACTTTCAAGGTCAACACGAGTTTCGCGCAGTTGATCATTTATACCAGCTTTTCCGGTCTGGCGTACGGCATCGGCTTCCAGGGTCCGCAGAACGCGGTGCAAACGGTGTTGAATGAGGATGATATACCGCTCGGTACTTCTATTGTGCTATTCTCGCAGTCCTTCGGCCCCTCTGTAGCGATTGCAGTTGCGCAGGTACTGTTTGTGAATCAGCTATCGACGAATTTGAGGGGTCTTGCGCTGGATGTCAGCGGAGCAGAAATTGAGCAGATGGGTTTGATGCAGATTGTGTCGGGCTTGTCGCCGACAAAGTCGAGAGAGGTGCTTGTGGCGATTGATGAGAGTCTTATTCAGACGTGGTATTTTGTTGTTGGGCTGGCGTGTACCACGATGATTGGGAGTTTGATGATTGAGTGGCGGTCGGTTAAGACGAGGCGCGATTGATTGATATCTATTTAGTTGTGGACTCGGGAGGAAACTGATATCAATATTATGTAAATACATACGTTTAGGGAAATTCACAGTAACCAATATTTATTTCTCGTCCTCCCTTGTACATCTCGACCAGTGAATCACATAAGGCATCCCTCCTTGATACTAGAATGCAACTCACTCATCCCCACGCGAGTACGCTTATAACCACTCTGTGCCTTATTAGCGGCCATAGGAGCAGCCTTGATCCCTCCACTCATCATTATCGGCGTAGTGCTTCGTTGTGGACTTGCTGCCGCTGATGTGGGCGATGTTCGCTCGAGACGAAATACCTCCACCATCCATTCATACCAGACTTTGCGGTTGTCGGTTTGTCGGAACATTGTTACGACGATTTCGCCGTTGTCGGGGATGTAGAGCGGTGTCTAGTTTAGAGAAAGTTAGCACATGCCAAGACGATATAGTCCTTTAAGAGAGAAATTGCCTTAAGTGGAAAGTATATAGGGAACCAACTAATCATTCCCGAACTTTTGGCATCCATCGTCACTGGATTAGTAGATAATTCAATATCACCGTACAGCACAGTCTCAAAGTATCCTGCCAACCCGTGACACACGCCACGATTCTGGCACGGGAATGCAAGACGCGTTTGACGGACATTGTGCTCATTAGCAATCATCGATGAAGTCGTCGATTGACGGGGAATATTGGGATTGTGGTGCGAAAAGGACCAAGTCGGGAGCACGATTGGAGTCGGGGCTTCGAAGACCGGAGGTGGCGTTGATGTTGAGTTTCTGGCACCAATTGCACTGTGCGTACTACCAACGCTGCTGCTGAGTTGAGCCGTGTGGCTAGTTGCGGATCCTCCAGGTGGTGATGTTGTGGACAGGTAATCGATAGCATGCAGCATCACTACATATGGCGTTTCCGGCGCAGCAGGATTAGATATCCGCTGGCCACAAATGTCGGCATATAACTTTGGCGCGGCAATAGGCGTTAAGTGTGCAGAGTATGATGCTGGGATGGATATACCATGTCCTGGGTTGAGTAGATGCGTCACCCCATCCAGGCATTCAGGAGAGAGCTCGTTATCTCCAAAAGAGCCCAGTAGCTCGGATATAAGAATATCAATTGGTGTATGTCTGACTGATGCTGCCGACCCAGGGTTCTGTGGATCTTCGACGTTTCTATGAGGCCCCTTCCAGCTTCGCATGTCCGACTTGACCAAGTTGCAAGCTCCGCCCCAAATATTCTCGTTGTGGCGCTGGAGCAGAACAAAAGCATTCGGGTTCTTCTCAACGACCCACATCTCAATCTTCACCCCGGTTTCTGCACTTGCGCGCAGCGCGCGTGTAACTAAAGGACCACGTCCTGCGCCTACAACAGCAACAACAACTTTGCCATCAGGGCCTGATGTAGGTTTCTTCTGCTCCATCCAATCACTCAGAGCCTTCGCGACAGCTCGCTCGTACCATGCATATTTAATAGGGTCTTTCTCAAACACTTCATAAGTAATACTCTCCAAGTTCACCGTCAACGGTTGCAAGGGTGCTTGCAGATAATCTTGATATCCAGTGCCGAACCGTTCAATGGGAGTGCGAGGAGGCTGCCGTTGTTGCAGGTTTCTCATATATGATAGATGAGGTGTAGGGTCTTGATGTTTTTTGGTTTGAGACATGGTCTGCGATATGGTAGGATAATCCGGTTTGTCTGCTGGAGAAGCGCCGGACTGAGGCTCATCATCTACCTCGAGGCCGGGAATTGGACCCACATCACAAAGCAAGATCCATGGGGGTGTACGAAGTCGCATGAACTTGGCTATCAGAGCCTGATGAGCCTTGGACAAGACAGGATACCCCTTTTGATTTTTGATGAAAGTCGTTCCATCGATGGTCAACAGGTGGACAGGCTCCGAATACCACCTTGTCTGGACTTGCAGGATCGGAAGATGTTTTGGTAGCGCGAGAGCTATGCAAATGCATTAGAAAATACTTGAAAAGACTTTTGGGATATCTCTTACCGACAAGTAACCGGGAGTGATGTTTGCAGGTCGTGCGAATAATCTCCCATGCATCCCAAGTCCCAAATAAATCAATCTTCGCTGTGCGATCTTCACTTGGCTCGAGAAATTCAGCCCGTGCAAACGGAGACAAGTCACCTATTTGAGTACTTTCCAACTCAGAACTTTCAATCATTCCAAGCCAGATGTGGAACTGGATATATGGCGCAATGTTCAGGGCCTCCTGTATAGCTCTAGCATAGTATATCAGCCCCTCGGAGTAAAGACTGCCATGTCGAAGTTTAGGGCCTGGAACCATGAGGAAGCTAATACCGCAGAATGCTGCGTATGCAACCTCTAACATAAGCACTTGACGAGAAATCTCGGCTATCAAAGGGTCAGGTGAACATAGATCGATCCATGAAGAAGTGATTCCCACCACTTGGCTGATTGCTTCATTGGGTGTAAGATGTGTATCTGCCGGTGCTAGAGGAGGAACTGTGATGGCTCTCGTATTGAAAGAGGTTCCTCGCGTGCCGACTGCATCAAAAGATGGAGGCTCCACTGACGACAGATGAGATGACAGGAAGGACAAGACGCGCGAATGAAAATGTGAAGTCGTTATTGGCGTCGTTAGCATGTCATACTGAAGATGTCAGTCGTCTCTACTGATTTTCCAATAAGATCTTGAAGAGAGCTTACATTACTTGCGTGAGCAAACTGTATAGCCCGTGTATTCAAGGGTAGTTGGCGGTTGGTTTCATGCTGGCCTATGCAGAACGAATGGACCATGTCCTCGCTCTCTGGGACAGTTTCCATGATGCCTGTATCCTCGTTTCCCAAGGCACGGAGAAGTCAAGGAATAATCAGTCGATGACTTGCTTGGTGTTGCTCTACCGGAAGGCGCAGGGTTCTGCTGAAATAATGCTTCCAATTGGCAAAGCAAGATTGCAACGCAATATCGCTCTGTTAAATCTTCGACCTAGAGGGATCTTCGAATATAGAACTGAACGATTGCTAGATCACTGCAATTGGGGTTTGCTGGACACTATTGAATTGACATGGTGAAGAATCCTTTCAATGAGGGCGTCCGGGAGGATTTCAATGTTTCGGCCAAGAGAGAGAAACTGGGCAGGGATGAAGGGGTCGATACTTGACGATGTGATAGTGTGCAGGGTGCGCGAGAAGTCAGTCCCTTGGCCAGGAACACTCCTTGTTGTGTGTGAAGGAGGGGCTTCAATAGTTATTTTTGTTTCTGGGGATGTCCCGCCAGCCTGGGCAATTGGTCCCCATGCGGCAGGCGGTGAGCCCGATAAGCAGCTGTGCTCGATATCGAGCCTTATCCGGTAACCAAGTCAACTTTTTTTCTTCACTTCTTCCTCTTCAGCGATCTCCGAAGAAACGACCTCACACCATCGTTCCGTGTGTCGTTGCGGTGCGTGTCTGATATTATCTACATTGAATCACTGCGACTCTCATTATGGGTGATAGACGTCCTGATTCGACAGACAGTTCGCGTGCAAAGCGGCAGAAGAAGGATACCGCTGAAATGGATCCCCGCAACAACCCGTATCTCGCTCACATGTACCCAGAGAAGAATGGAGACGAAGGCTCGTATAGCGGCGCCTTTGCAAAGTTTAAAAGACACCAGACTACTGCTGCGCTCGCCCAGGAAGCCGAAGATGCAGACAGCAACCCTTTCAACGACCGTCCGTTTTCAAGCACCTACTTCTCCATCCTGAAGACTCGCCGAAACTTGCCTGTCCACCAGCAGAGAGATGAATTCCTGCAGCTTTATCAGAAGTCCCAAATACTTGTCTTCGTCGGTGAGACCGGTTCCGGAAAGACAACGCAAATCCCGCAATTCGTCCTCTTTGACGACCTTCCACAGACCCAACGCAAGATGGTCGCTTGTACCCAACCGCGTCGAGTGGCCGCAATGTCTGTTGCGCAACGTGTGGCCGCTGAAATGGACGTCAAACTGGGAGAGGAGGTCGGTTATAGCATTCGATTCGAGGATATGACCAGCCCGAAGACAATCCTCAAGTACATGACCGATGGTATGCTTCTCCGAGAAGCCATGAACGATCACAACCTCCAGCGTTATAGTACGATCATACTTGATGAAGCTCACGAACGTACCATGGCGACCGATATCTTGATGGGATTGCTGAAGGAGGTTGTGCTACGGAGGCCAGATTTGAAAATCATTATCATGTCCGCTACACTGGATGCCCAAAAGTTCCAGCGTTATTTCAATGATGCGCCATTGCTTGCAGTCCCGGGCAGAACTCACCCGGTAGAGATATTCTACACACCCGAACCGGAACAAGACTACGTCGAAGCTGCCATTCGCACAGTGCTGCAGATCCACGCTACTGAACCGGAAGGAGACATTTTGTTGTTTTTGACGGGTGAAGAGGAAATTGAAGATGCGGTTAGGAAGATCTCCCTGGAAGCAGACGAAATGACGAGGGAAGCGGACGCCGGTCCAATGAAAGTTTATGCGCTGTATGGTAGTTTACCGCCGCACATGCAGCAACGCATTTTCGAGCCGGCCCCTAGCCCGCGCAGACCTGGCGGACGCCCTGGTCGTAAGGTTATTGTATCAACGAACATTGCCGAAACATCTCTTACCATCGACGGTATCGTCTATGTTGTGGATCCTGGATTTTCGAAACAGAAAGTCTACAACCCTCGTATCCGAGTCGAGTCTCTTCTGGTATCGCCCATCTCCAAAGCCTCCGCCCAGCAAAGAGCCGGTCGTGCTGGTCGTACCCGTCCTGGAAAATGCTTCCGATTGTATACAGAGGGTGCATTTAAGAAGGAGCTTATTGATCAGACATATCCGGAAATTCTTCGATCTAACCTTTCCTCCACCGTTCTCGAGCTTAAAAAGCTTGGTATCGACGACTTGGTGCACTTTGATTTAATGGACCCTCCTGCGCCAGAAACTCTGATGAGGGCCCTGGAAGAGCTGAACTATTTAGCATGTCTTGATGACGACGGCAATCTGACCCAATTGGGTCGTCTGGCATCCGAGTTCCCTCTCGATCCGGCACTTGCCGTGATGTTGGTCACGTCTCCAGAGTTCTACTGTTCTAACGAAATACTGTCTATCACCGCTTTGCTGTCTGTGCCCCAAGTATTTGTACGCCCACACGCACAAAGAAAACGCGCCGACGAAATGAAGAACCTCTTCGCCCACCCAGACGGTGACCATCTCACACTCCTGAACGTATACCACGCTTTCAAGAGCGCAGATGCCCAACAAGACCCTAAGCAATGGTGTCACGATCACTTCCTCTCTCTCCGCTCTCTGCAATCTGCAGATAACGTGCGCATGCAACTGCAACGCATCATGGAACGGGAAGAAATCGACCTTGTATCAACTCCCTTCGAGGATAAGAAATACTATGAGAATATTCGCCGCGCTCTCGTGGCTGGATTTTTTATGCAGATCGCCAAAAAGGAAAGTACGGGGAAGAGCATGTACACGACTGTCAAGGACAACCAACATGTCCTCTTGCACCCCAGCACGGTTCTCAGCCATGATGCCGAGTGGGTGCTTTATAATGAGTTTGTGCTCACGACGAAGAATTATATTCGTACTATTACGGCTGTGAAAGCTGAATGGCTTCTGGTAGGTTTCCTCCTCCTCTCTTTTAAAGAGACGACTCTAATCAATTTTTTTCAGGAAATCTCACCCATGTACTACGACATCTCGAGTTTCCCCAAGGGAGATATCCGCTCCGCTCTTTTACGGGCCAGTGAGCGACTGGCGCGCAAGGAGAGGATGCGAGGCGGGCGGTAGACAATCCAGGGAGTGAAGGAGAATAATTAGACTTTCCTTTTTCAAGTGTTATAGATAGAAGCATGCCATTTACGACTTTGTGGTATTTCAGAGGATGAAAAGTGAATAACAAGCAGCAGCTTGAAATCGAGGATTCAATTTCTTCCTCCAAGATTCTACCTAGATAATACATGTCAACGAGAATGCTGGATATCGGAGTCATCACTATAATTACAGTATGGATATACACAGGTGTGGTTAATCATCAACCACATAACCAGAAAGAAAGTCGCCATTCAACGCCTCTGACAAGTATAAATCACTCATCTTCTCCATAGCCATCCCCTCCCTCCTCCACACTCAAATTGTCTATTCGTTTATGCAAGAACTCTAATTGTGCTTGAAGTTTTCTGATCCTGGGGTCCCGTTCAGCAGGTCGTCCTTTTTCACTGGTGTAGGTTTCTGATGTGACCCATCTCACTGGCAATGGCTCAGTATTTTGGGGTCCGTCAAGTAGTTTTGACGAGATGGGAGTAGGTGTTTTGTGATCCATGTTTTGTGACGCTTTGTGCTGGTCGTATATCACCTTCGAGGCAGTGAGATCCACGAATTTGGCGCATTTCTCGTGCAGGGTCAGATCTTGATGCTGCGAGAATTCTGCAGCTAATCTCTTTTGCTCTCTCCTCCATCTCTGAAGAGTTCCAAGCAAGTAATTCGACTCTGCTACCGAGTGTTCTGATATGTGGGATAAACGGCAGTCAAACCCACTGCGAATTGCAGCATCAATGAACATATCACTCATATATTCTTGACCACAGCGACTACAGCAGTCGGCCATGCACAGAATAAGTCTTGAGATACGATCATCTTCATGCTGTGTAGATGATACCATGAAATTCAAGGCTCTGACAAGAGTAGTCGATGCGTTTATAAAGTCACTTCGGTTGCCGTAGAATCTCAAAAATGCAACCAGGGTGGACGAATTATCAACAAATCCATGAATCCGGGCTACGTGCAAATAAGCCTCCGCTTTCTCGGGTTGATCAAAACGAAGGGTCGCAGTGATGACGCTGGTGACGATAAGGGGGCTGAAGCTTAGAATGGGAGGCACTGTGATTGTAATCCCATTCACATTCCGCTTTTTCCATGTCGTCTTGAGATTGACGGGATAGCCACCTTCGCCTCTCAGCATCTGAAGAAATAAATCAAAGTCCTTTAAGTTCTTGGTTTTTCGGAAGTGCGAGATAATGGCGACGATCAAAGGTGTGTTGAGCTTGAACATATTTGGTATCAAGCATTTCAACACAATATCCACACAGTCATTCATGCGAAACTTGGAGAAAAAATTGAGAAGAAGCGAGAACGCCTCGGGACGGTCTGGATCCTCACAAGCCATCAGATTTTCGGATATTAGCGACAACAACTGCCGGGTGCGTATTTTGCCGTTTGCGAACAGCCCAATGTCCTTTTTGAGTAGATGATCGTACCGTTCTCGTTCATAACGTAACTCATCTAAGTCTTCGAGGTCCATATTCGGCACAAGATCATCGTACTCTGAATCTCTAATATATTTCAGAGAATATAACCGCCGTCGTAGTCCTCGAAGCCGACTTAATAGAACATTGGAATGGCCGTCAGATGCATCATCCAGCCGATATTCTACCGGTACACCTGAGTAATCGTGCGCGACGGTAGGTCGCAACAGTAACCTATAGGTAAGCTGTTGAACGGCTAATTTTTGTATAGCTTTGATGCGGACGACGCTGGATTGTTCCCATACAAAGTCCGGCTCGGGTCGCGGAAATCTAGTGTTCATGGTGGAGAAACCTTCTTCGAAGTCCTCATAGTCATCTTCATTCGCCTCTTCAGCAATATGATCTGTCTGGTTTGTTCCATCAAATTGTATTTCCTCGGCGAAAGCCGCCTCCTCGAAGTCCGCTTCCTGCGCGGTGGTAGCTCGATTATCTTGATCCATGTAATTATCCGGAGCGCTCTCCTCAGCTGGTGCCTCTTCCTTGGCCGGTATTTTGGTACTAAAAGCCCGATTTGCCAGTAATTGTGCATTTCTCGTCTCCATTGGTCCTCTAGGACTTCCGGCGCGGTACGATCGCGATTGAATGATAGTACTGGAAAGCTGTTGAGGTTTTCGAGCGGACAAAGATTCCAACAACCGGCGCTCCTCATCCATCAATTCGTCAATCTCTTCCTGCACCGCCGCGATTTTATCGTCCCATTCCTGTCGACGTTTTCGTTTTGCCATCGCGTCTGCAATGGCTGCACCGGCGAAGATGCTTCCATATAGGGCGGTAACTGCGTTTGCTGTCTTGAGTCCTCGCCGACTAGCTGCTGAAGGGTGCGCCGCGACGCCATTGACATACGTCCTCAAGCAAGTTCTGCATCGGCAGCTCGCGGACGGTACCCGAGCCACTCGCGATAGGAAACCCTGCATTATCTCATTATTTCCCGGCTGCCGAATATGTGAGTGCAGTCTTTCCCAGTCAGTGCTGAGACATAGGCGGCTTCCGTTGAATTGAGCCGACCAGACACTGTAATATATGGACGGAGGTGTATCGTAATGTGATGAGATCTGAAGTCATGCAATAATGAAAGATTTAGCGGCCGGAATTTGGGACGCTCCGTCTGGTGCAAACAGTGCAAACATAGCTCGGACAAACATCTCGAGGACCAGATCGACCATCGAGCTTCGTAAGTTGAACAAATCACGCCGTATGCGGCCAATTCCTGAATTAATATTTTTATTTTCTTCCACTATACTTAATTGAATTCCAGCACTTTCTACTCATAATGCGCGGCATTTTCGTCGCAGTTCTGGCTTTGGCTACGGTTGCATACGGCCACGGACACCACGATGACGAGAACACAGAGGTAGAGACGGATTGGGCAACGAGGCACATGCGAGGTACTTGAACCATTCAATTGCCCTGGGATTGAGCTAATACAATTCTGCTGCTAGAGGAACATCACATTGGCAACTTCGACGCCGGCTCATTCTTCGCCCTCCACGACTATGACAATTCAGGAGACTGGACGGGCGACGAAATCATGAAAACATACGGTCTTCTCGACTCATCGAATGCGCACCTCACCACCGACCAAAAAGACAATGTTGTCCGTGAAGTATTAAAGTTATTCAATCCCTCCGGCCACGGAAAAGTTTCGCGCGATGAATGGATGAGCCAAACCCAGGCTGGTTTTCGACTGCCTGACTTCGGATATGGTCCGGGCCACCATGGCGATATTGAATATGAATACGAGATCCACCATTTCGAGAAGTTCCACGGCGAAGACGCCAAGGAGGAGGACTTGACTCATCCGGAGGACATTGAGCATTTCAGGTTGCATGATGAGATGGAATTGGCGCAGGAGCGACTCGAGCAGCTAGAAAGCATGCAGATCGTTGAGGGTAATATTCCCAGGAAATTTCTTCGGAGTCATTGATCCAGCCGGCTGATCATATAATGAATGTATATACGATTTCTGAATTTGGCCGTTTTGGATATGTATATGTATGTCAATGATTTAGATGTCGTTGTTTGATTAACCCATCAGCATACCATATCCACAGCCAAACTTTCCGGAGCTCATAAATGCCGGAGGTAATTGAGGTAATTTGGCTCATCTCTTTTCAAAGTCGACCTGGATGTCGAAAACACAATGCATGACGCCAGGCGCATATGTCTTGACCTCTTCCACATGATCACAACTGATCGAAAAGCCCTGTTTGTCGATGCCGTCCAATTGTCCAACCAGATTGACATATTCAGCCACGATATCATTTCTCATGGTTCCGATTTCAGCAACATCCACATTCTCATGCACATGAGTCCAGCCGCCATATTTCCTATCCAGAAGCTGAAGTGAAGTATCCCACGTAGGCCGAGAGGAAGGCAATAAGCCCAAATTGACATGCCGCACAGCAGCCCACTGCCCTCGTTTCTCCAGCTCAGGCTGTAACCTCTCCATTATCGCGGGTGCAGACTGATTATCGCCTTGGAATATGACCACACGAACCTCATCCGTAAGCCCATTCAACAGATCCTCGAGACTATCATCATCCAACACAGAAGGCAAGCCCCCAACCTCCTCCTGTACAAGAGGAACGACCTTGCACCCCCATCCATTCTCAACACACCCCCTCCGTAACCCCTCAACAGACCACGCATTTAGTTCCCACCCCCATACCCTTCTAACCCCTCTCTTCAAATACGAAAACACAAAATACCCAATCCCAGCATAGAGGTCAACGACACCGACATCCTCTATCCTCTGACCCCGGAGAGAAGACTCATCTAGACCCGTAAAGCGTCCTTCAAGACCTACTATACGAGCCTTTTCGGTGACGTTGCCTCTTGAGAACATCGTATAGAGCGGAGCCCAGTACTGAACTATCCCTCCGTTCTGTACTGTATGGACCCAGAACGCATTCTCGAAGTCTTGCATACTTGGTTTGTGCTCGGAATCGAGTAACTCGCCAAAATGACCGTATAGCGGCACTAGGCCATTTGGGCTGCGCATTAGATTCTCATTACCCTGGGAATTGGTTGGTTGGATGGGCGCATTCATGGCGATGTGCGTTATCGTCTGGCCCTTGGCTTTGAATGCGTTGACGATTGATGCGTATAGCTTCTGGCGATCTGTTTCCGATAGAGATATATAGCGCTTTGCCCATTCTTGAGGGGTAGTGAATACGTTTGCCGAGAGTAAGAGCATTGGTTGATAGACTGTATATCGTTTTGGGAGTCCGGGTATGTCGGGGTCAGTGGGCTTGTGGTCGTGCAAGAATTGCTGGATGCCCCGTTGAAGAGGATTCATTGCAGAGTCTTTCTTCTTTTCCTTCTTCTCCTTCTTCTTTTTGCCGTTCTTTCTATCGAATTTAGCCGGTCTATTTGAGCCTTGACTGGCTGTTCGGGAGCTATCTGCTCCATCCTGGTTGTAAAGAAGTTGTTCCTGAGGGTGGTCCAACATCTCTGTTGAACTCAAGGACGCCATGTCCTTGCCCTGTGAGCCCTGGAATATTGCCGTTCTCTTCTTCTCAAATTATTTCATGGTCTTCCAAAGACTAGAGTTTCGCAATCATGAAAGCCCGATGGAATGTTTTTTTCATGTCTGAGGGTGTAAAAACCAAGTTCGGCCCATTTTAAAAAATGTTGGCCGTGGGTGAAATGAAGTTCCAGAGGGGGCAGACTGTCGCACACGAAGTACCTTGATAGTAGTTTCTTGATGGACAGGCCGAATAACGATTCACCTATTATCAATAGAAATTTGAATTTGTATGCATGCTCAAGGTACGAATGTACCCAGTCTACAAGACGCTGAACCCAATGGAGTATTATAGTTATTATTTGATGTCTTCAAAAATCGTCTAATCTATACAGATGAAGAGAATATTTTCTATAATACATAGTATAATGAAAGAAACCAGGGCTCTATAGCTCCTCACGCTTTCTATAACCACCCTCCAAAGTATTAGAAGTCCACTGGTAGCTACCCAGGAAAATTGCACCGCCGAGTGCAATAGCTGTCGTACGAGGACCGATTCCCCTCCACAAAACACCTGGCCCTTCTTCCTTGAGTATCCGGCGCACAACATCGGAGACCCGAATATGATTTGAACTGCCTTCTTCACGTCGGGCGAGCATAACCCTTGTCTTGATCACGTCCAGGGGCGTCGTCAATCCGGCCGCAATTCCACCGGCAATACTCCCAAAGACCGCACTCGGTGCAGCTGGTATGTGACCGGAAGCCGTTCGCTCTGACGCATGGCCATCGTCACCGTTGTTGCCTCCGCTAGTCCATCGCGCATACCGATTCTTCATAGCCTCCCACATCGTAAACTGCAGAATCGTAAAAGGGATCTCCCGCGCAATCGTAATCCCCGTGCCCCTATACAGCTCACGAACCATCTGCAAATGTCCTGCGCCGCCATGTCTCACGGCCAGAATATCCGTCAATGCCTTCAACGAAGATCCTCCAAACAGACCTGCCTGCGCACGCTGCTTGATGACCTCCGTCGGCACACGAATAATACAAGCCGCAATCTCACCAAACGTCGATGCCGTAGAGTGCGCGATGAATGTCTGCGCCTTTGTCGCCTGCTGCGTATCCGCCGGGAGTAAATACCGCTTTATGCCATCGTATGTAATGAAAAAGAATGCGGCAGAGGGTGCGGACCCGAAAAGTACGGAGGGCAGACCGGCGTATATGCCTCGGACGACCTGTCGGAATGCAGGCGGCTTTGTGCTCGAGGAATTAATCTTGTGTGGTGTGTCTTTGGCGGCGGAGGAGACGCTTTGGCGTGCTTTTTGTAGACGGGTTTTGATGGTGTCGAGGGGATAGAGGGAAAGATCGACTGTGAAGCCTGCGACGGCGCCGGCCTGTGACAATTGCATACATTAGTATTGTCAGTGGAATAACTGAGAAGACACATACATATAGCGACCTCCTCCATGGCGAGGGGACCAATGGCTCTGGTGTGCTCTTGGTGTCTGCCATGCATTTGTCTGTTTGCAGACGAAGGGAAAAACGTGAAGCGCAACGACTACCGCGGAGTCATGTCCAGTTGTAGTTATTCCGTGATGAGATCGTGTAGCCTTGCAATAAGCTATCTTGAGTATTGCTCGTCGAGTAATAAAAATGAAGAGAAGAATTGACAATAATTGCGGAGGTCGTGTGAGTAATTGCGGGCAGGGCTTGATCGTCATTCCGAGCTTCGGACCCATCGGCTAAGCTCCGATCTATCATTTTATTTCACAGCTACATTTCTGTTTATCTGGAACAAAGATTTTTGCTAACTGTATTTCAAAGCAATCTGCCTGTCGTCTAGTTTTTGGTATACATGCATAAGTCATGTATTCTCCGGGTAAAACGCTCAAGTCTTACCACCGGGCAAATCAACGTATATATGGTAGATACAGGGTTCTTCTTTTTCCTCACCATCCAGCTGACTCGCAGCTATCAGCTCAAGATGCATGACAGAAAACGGATCAAGAGGAAACGAGTAGAAATATAAGGTCGTAGATGGCAAAAGTATAGGGAACAAGAAGGGAACAAGAGAATGTGAACAGGAGGTCAATCTTGAGCAGTCCGAAATAGTTAGCAAAACAAGTAAAGACATTATCTGGGCCATGATAACATTGAACGAGTTAATTTAAATTCAATCCACCATGATCTATTATTCACAGGGGTAAGGTGTCATGCAAAGGGGCTTCAAGGATGGATGCGACGACACTGTCGCAGAGGATATCAAAAAAAAAAAAGGATGCTATAACCGACAGGTAATAGCATTCTAGAACAAATAATCTATAAGGAGGAAAGAAACAGATGTAGAAGGAGAGATGCATCCCACTAGGAGAGAGAGGACATATCATCACGTAAAACGCCGTACTGCACCACCAGCTTAGACGACACATAGCTGAGCGTATCCCGAACAGAAAAGAAAACGCCAAGACCGAGTACATGGAGGAGATATAGGAGTTCAGGGGTGTTTCCCAAGTAGTACTTGACTACTTGCCCTTGCTGGCCACTGCGACACTGGATGATGGTGGCTCTAATACATGCGTATGGTTTCTCGCCTTGATAACAGCGCCAAGATCATCCTGTCGGCAGTTTTGGATGAGTTGAATCCAATCATCTCTTAGGACTTCCTCAAGTGAGGCTCGCTCTCTAGGATTCACTTTAAGCATACGACCAATGACGTAACGAGATTCTCGAGGTAGAATTCGCAGTAACCGCCACGGCCCCTTGATAACCTCTTGACGTTGTCCAGTGCTTGAACCCGACGGTAATGGTGGTGCCTCCTTGCTGGTCGTCTCGCGAGATTTTGGCTTCTCGACTATATCACTTGTCGCCTGTGTGGAGGAAGTCTCATGCGCTGCCTGAGGCTGGGATTGCTGCGTCTGGGTTGGGCTGGTCTTGGTGGAGCTGGCCGCCGGCGGTTCATCGCGCGTGACGGGTTCTGATTTCGCGAACTGGGTGTGTTGGCTTCCATGACGGTGGTGGTGTCGGTGATTATCAGACTGAGGAGTTACAGCGCCAGAATCAATTGCCATAGATGGGAGATCCGCCGTTGATTTAGGACGCTCGGTGCGTCGTGGGTGTGCATCAGGAACAGGAGTACCAGGCGTTGGTGGTGCAACGAACAGCTTGTAAGAGTTGTCCGTCACACGGGGTTGCTTCCAAGGAAAGCGTCGAAGAGTCATGCAACAGAAAATGATGGCTAGAGACCAAATGTCGGTGGGTCTGGGATCGTACTTTTTCTCGTCATATACCTCTGGTGCAAGATATGGATCGGAACCCACGATGCCTGTTTCGAGTCAGTAGGATTCGAAAATGATACTGCGGAAAAAAAGTTCTTACCTGAAGCTAGCACGATATCATTTTCGAAAGGATACCTGAAGACAACAGCGCTTCCGAAATCAATCAGCTTCATAATACCGTGCTCGTTGACAACGACATTGTCCAGTTTCAAATCCCGGTGAGCCAATCCCATTGCATGCAAATAGGATACACCGCTCACAATCTGCTTAAAAGAACAAGCAATTTCCTCCTTACTCATTTTACCCGTCATGACAATTGCAAACAAGTCATACGGAGCGTATTCCATGACCTCGTACCAATGACCTCCTTCTTGGATGATGTCGAGTGTTTCGATGATATTTCCGTGATGTAACGTAGAGCCGATACAGAACTCGGCTGTAACTTTCTTGGAGTATTCCTTCTCTGTCTCCCAAGTATGGCGGTCTCGAAACTGCTTTACAGCAAATGTGACACCGTCACTGCTTCTTTTCAAAAGCCGCACAGAGCCGCCAGCACCCGAACCAAGAACCCGACCCAGTTTACCATACTTGGACTGAAGACCGTGATCATCAGCAAACGGAACGCTTGTCGGTGCCATCTGATGAGTGTTGCTCTTCTCGCTAGATGAAGACTTGACTGATTTCTTGGAGGCGCCGGATGGCGACTCTCCACGCTTGTTTTTGTGTCCCATGCGGAAAAACCTCTTCAACTCAACCATCGATCCATGACTTTTCCCGTCTAAACTATCTTGGTGGCGGTGACCATCTTTTTTGTTCCCGCCAAAGAAAGAAGACCGCTTTTCACCTGCCGACTTCAAGTCATTGTTGCTACCGGAGCTTTGTCCACCAGTAGTACTATACGAATTTGTAGAATGATGGGACCGCCGCTTTGAGTCGAGTCCATTGAAAATGAACCGTTGGTCCAATTGTGAAAGGTTCCTGTTCGGAAGAGGTCGCTTATTTCGAGCATATGGATCGTTGGGTTCACCGATGGGCGTCATTGTTCCAGAAGCCCCGCCTGGAGGTGTAGTCCAGCCGTATTCGTGTCTCGGGGTCATCGGTGGGCTTTCATCTTGCGGACTACCGTCCACAGAAGAAGCAAGGAAGAATTGCGCTCTTCCTTTCTCACGCGCGGAAGCTCCTGCTAGAACGGTTCGGTCGACAGGTGCCTCGGAAGAAGCTGGACGTGACGACGGAGCACTTGTCGGAGCAGTAGACGACGCCGGTGGATTTCCCGAATTTGAATTTGAAACGGGTTCTGATGATGGGGGAGTGATTGCGGATGCTCCATTTTTCTTCGTGTGATTGTTTGTCTGTATTGCGGTGGGAACGACGCTGTCACTTGATCTGCTTTCCCGCGAGTGCGTGGCAGCGGGCGTCAGAGGAGGCGACTGCATGAGAGATGGTGCAGGGGTTATACGCGGCGAATTATTGCCAGAGACGGTGTTCTCTTGAGAAGCACCGAGACTAGAGGTGTCCCGAGAATTGACCTATTAATATACCATGTCAGCAAACAAGGGGATCAAACAAACAGTCGAATACACGAGGGTTCTGTTTAAAGTTCGAAACTAATGCGACATGATTGTTGCAGTAAATAGTTGCGATGTGGTTGGATTTCCCCATATTTCGAACAAGACTAGCATGGGGAGAGATGGGAGTGGTACATACTCTCGATGCAGGCAAAGACACAGGCTCGAAAGCGAAATGACGTAGCCGCGACTCTTGCAGGCGAGTATCTTGTAGATTGAGGGCTAACGAGCGAATGTCGTCGTTGGCATTGGCATCCCGACTTGCAGGAACTGGGGCATTCTGTGCCTCTTTCTCCGATATTAGGGACTGAAGCGACCGATCCGGCTCGATTTCTTGGTTGACCGATGCAAAACGGACAGCATGTGGCTGCCCCGCTTCGAGGTTGGATTGTTCGCTTAGGCCATGCGTGGAGGAGGAGGAGGAGGAGGAAGAGGAGGACTGTTGTTTCTCGCCTGGGTTGGATTCTGACGCGGTTGTTTCTAGACATAAATTCCCCGTTAGTCCAAATACTGTTTGCCACTCGCATAACTATTTTGATTTTCTGGGGTTAGGGGTTTGGCGTAAAGCCAAGTTTTGTTGGCTTCTTTTTTTCTTTGCTTTTTCTTCCCTGAGAGTTTTCGACTGGATGCAGACGTTGACACATACCTGACGTTGCCGTCATGTTCTCTCGGCGGGGAACGGAAACGGCAGGCTCAGTACTCGCCATGAGCCTTGTTTTCTCTTGTCGGCCAGATTCTTATTTCGGAGCGATCACAAAATATGAGCGCGTGCTGTGCGTGCTGCTGTGGTAGGCGATAACACATGCAGCTCCCCGCCTTTTGTCCGGTGCTTCTGTCGAATGGAATGTGCGCCTGAACTTATCCGCAGTGAGGGTTATCAATTCGACAATTCAGACTTTCAAGTAATGCTCCGAAATACCAATTACGATGGATCAATGCATGTGGGTGAAAAGCGAGAGAGAAGAAAAAGCAATTAGTTATCCGTTCCCTATTCGAGTGACGCTTCGATGTGGTGAGTGTGATTTTCGTCTGCGGCTGTTATGTGATTGTTCCTCGTTCCTTCTGTTTGCTCAGGCCCTATCCTCCTACTGAGATGTTCTCGGACGAAAAACGGCAGGAGTATTTTTGCTCGTTTGCCGGTAAGCCACAGTCGTCGAGAGGGTCAGGAATGTGGATTGTGGTGAAGCCTGAAGACGACGACGAACAGGCAGACGTGAGGGTAATTGCAGAAGACGCAGAATTGAGGAAGAGGCAAGAGTTTCTTCTTTTCTTGGAGGTGGGGAGGGGACGTGACCCGCTTCCAGCAGCCTTTTGCGCTGCTTCCTGCGAATTTGTATGGTTTGGTCTTAGCGTGTCCATACGAACGGGTTTGGTACTCACTAGTACGGTAACATTACCGAGCAGGGTCTGATGCTGACTTACTTGGCTGATACTAATAGTAATTAATACTTGCCGTTGCCGGCACGCCGAGTGCGGCGCTATGTATACTAACACTGGTATCGACGGTGTATTGGAATTCCCATTACACTGCTAAGTCCACATACGGTCCATACACAGGAGAGTCATACAGCCAAGTACGTATGTGGAAGGGTTATTTATGCCTGATATGATCGATTGACAATGAGTAAGCTATGAATTAATTTTTCATGGGCTTGATTATCCTCGCTTTTCCAAAGTGTCCCTAGATGTTTACTGTCGATACACGATGCCTCTTGTTCGCTGCCGGAATATCCATCTATGACGACTGTACTTTTCTCCGCCAAAACCAATTGAATTGTATCTGGGTCAGACACATCTTCACAAGGAAAATTACTCATCGACAACTGGCAATTTAGCGGGATATCTCGGCAGCTGAGAGACTGATCAGCACTAACTGTTTCTACAGTGCTCACGACTCACGAGTTCAATTCCATATTAGTCAAGTAGCCTAAGTTATACGGAGGAGTCATACATTAAGTAATTATCGACTGCCGGTTTGCCGACTGCCCTGTTCTGATTGATTGCTTCGGTATGCGGCTTCCATGCGACCAGCATTCAGTCAATGACCGTTTGCTAGATACGATCTCACATATCAGAGCCGACATCTGCCTGCATACGCCATATGGAGTACGTGTTGCATGGATGTGCAGATGAAACACCAGAATCAGATTCAAAGTGACTCACATGTACTGTGTAGTATGTACATGTAACGTAACAGATGCCAAGGTCAATTGTAAGATTAAATTACGCTGAAAAATACACCGAAACGTAATTAACCGCAAGCCCTCGGATGGTCGCGGTTGTTGCACGTGCCACCCGCCTGCCAGATTTACAAGGCTCCAGTCGCACCTTTTGTTTAGACCGTCATCATTTCTGCAACAGACATTCACGTCTTGAAAACACTGTGATTGAAGCCATAACCATGTCTAGTAGCTCGAGATTCTCTAGATACACAAATCCATCACAATCCTTGAAAACAATCATGACCGTCTAAAATTATCCAACTAACCGTCTAACCTCATGACAGGAATCCAGCCTGTTTCCATGCAGTGATCTATTTTGACACAAGCTCACGACTCACAGGGACGCTTAGCGCATCAGCCAGCATCGCCGTCATTTCTGTCCATGGCTGGCGTGAAGGATTCTCAATGTGTAAAGGGGATACGGGTCCGTATCAGAGACGAGGGACTCGCCCATTGTAGCCGCAACATCATCGACGAAACACCCCGAAAGATTGCCCTCCAGATCAGGAAGAAGCTTCGGTGATTGGGACGATTTGATCAAAAATGCCAAATGCTCGACTGGGTTGCAGTATCCATTTGTCAAGGATCCACTGATCTGTGCGATTCGAACCGGCATAGCTCGGTATCGATGTGAATGGCGATTGAGGGTCTCGTCAAGCATACGCTCGCAGACCAGCATTGCTTCTGAATATCCTACCGGCAGGATAGAACGTGCCGCCATGGGTTCTTCTGGAATTAGTGGCCGTTTTGTTCGTACAGGGTGTGAGCCAACTACAGCAATGGATGAAATAGACTGGATCCAAATCTGAACGCGACGAGCGATTAGCAGTGGCTTGTGTTGCTGACTAGATGAGGCTTCGCATCACTTTGAACTACGTCTCATAAGCATCAATTATCCGTGTTAGGCTTATGGGCCAGGCGTTGTGCGTCACACAGGTTACTTTATTCACGAAAATTTGATACGTCTCCTTTGGCAGACCGAGCAAGGTTTGCTGGTCTCTGCTTCAAGCACTTGAATCTTTAATAGAGAGCATTCGTCGAAAAGGATATCTTTTGATTCGAACGATTGACGCTGACACGTTTTTGCTTCGGTAGTGCTGGATCGATTCAGGCATATCACACTGCCAACATCGGGTAGCTGTTGAGTCAGGTAGGCGACGATATGGGCACCTAAAGTTCCAGTGGCACCAGTGACTAAGACGCACTGTGCGGTGGAAGTAAGACCAGAAGATGTTGATTTGGTATTGAGCTCAGCAGTGAAGGACTTTGTGTATTCGTGGACATAGCGATCAATGTCCGATTGGCAACCTGAACTGTCTGTTAACGCCGTGCTTATTGATCCCTTGCACAGTTGAGTTGTACATGACATCTAATTATACCGGCCTCTATAGCGCTTGATTAAGCTTGTGGAGCTTGATCTGATTCCGATGGATTTTCAAAGTCATAGGATATTATAATCTTAGGGCTGATTTCCATTTCAGGAATTTTCCCGCGCTTTTTTCCTAAACACCAAAGTAGCATGTGAAGTTCAGCCTTTCCGCGAGATGTCCAATGTGTGCCGAAAGCAGACACCATTTCCGAATTGTAATAGCCGCTGGATTCCCCGAAGTCAAAATCAGACACAATGTAGAAATACTCACTTCGTAGATGCTTTTTGTAGTCGCATGGTGATAGTTATCACCGTCCTCGGCGATCAACTACCTTTGCGGGTCCTGGTAGGGCGACTTTCTTGCGGTAACGTACTCATCATGATACTCAGCCTTGATAGTATTGAAGCCTAGAGTGTTGTTCTCCAATATCTCGACCCAATGTCTGTATTTTTCGAATAGGGCCGGGCTATAAATGATTACAAAGTGACATCCTTATGGATAAATATCCACAAGTCTTGCTCATCAAGTAAGAAAGCTCTTTCAGGTCTCTGATCACTTCCTGGATATATTTTAATACGATGGAGTAGAATACAATTGACACGTTCCTGCAAGAGACATTTGGTTTTTTGATCGTCGGTGGAGGCACTGCAGGTCTAATGCTGGCCGCTCATCTGTCCGAACAAGATCATGTCCGTGTAGGGGTGATTGAAGCGGGTGACTCAAGACTGGGAAACCCCAAAGTCGGTTTACCATCTGGGATTGGGATGATGATTCAAAATCTCCGAGTATGACTGGGACAGTCAGAATGTACCGTAGGTAAGTTACCACATGTGCAGCTTTTCTAGTCCATACAATGACTGATGACCCTTCTCTTTCAGAGAAATACCTAGAGGATACGCCACTGAGGATTTCATAGTTCGGGACGTCGCCGTGGTTGGTGGTGGTTATTGATGTCATGTACATACGGCGCACTCAGCCTTCGACGTCTAGGAAAGAGCGTGGTATTAGTGGAGAAGGAAGTCTATCTCGGTGGACATGTCAAATTCATATACGGATCCCGCTACCGAAAAGAGCCTAAACTATGAGGTGCAAACATCCTGGAACATTTCCACTACTCGCGATTATTTTGGATAACTTAACCCATCAGTGTATGGACAGTAGATGATCTCACCACTCTTTGGCGGCCTTGACATTTCTCGTCAATAATGCCGGACGACTGGAAAAGTCAGCCGATTCAGATCCGGTACCCTGGTAAATTACGTGGGAGGTAAATTTCAAGGGAGCGTATTTGATGACCAGAGCATTTAAACCATTGCTGTTCGAAGGCGAAGAAAGACTTTTGTCAATATGACCTCCATCACGGCTTTTATCCAGCGACCTGGTGGATAGGCTCATTAGACGGGGAAACTGGCCCTGTTGCGCTTAACTGAATTCATGGCGGCTACCGAGTACCAAGATCAAGGCCTTATGGCCTGGGCGATTCATCCAGGCTGTGTAACGACGGAGCTCGCGTCCCTATTGCTCGCGTCTGCCAAACAGAAGTTGGTGGACGAGCCAGCTTTAATAGCCGATACAATCGTGTGTTTTGTCGCAGTAAAAACAGGCTTCAAATGTTGGTTGAATGTTCGATATGCAAGCGCCAATCGGGATATGAAAGAGCTCTTGAGTTGGAAACAGGAGATTGTAGATGGAGACAAAGTCAAAGTACGACTCGTTTTATGAGATACGGTTATGCAATGATGGAGTTAGAAATGGAATTGCCGGATAGTTTTGGAAACCTGTGGCTTTTTTGATTTCGTTGAATGCACCTGCACCTTGATCAGCATTGAAGTTTGCCCTATGTAGCGCTTGGTACTGGGCATTGTGACCAGACTCCAAGGAGAATCAGTAGACTGGGAATATGAGAGGCGGGTGTGGTTGTAAATTATAAATGTTTCTTTCGGCAAATGGAAACACGAAAAGTCAAATAGTTAGTATACACAGTATGAGGGCCTGAAGCAACATTGCTAACCCTAGGTAAGAAGCAAAGTGTAGCGTGCTTCAAAGCCCAGGTAATATAATACAAAAACCCACGTAGATGTACAAAACAAATCCCATAAACGCCGGCGCATATGCAATCAACAAATGTGATGGAACGGCTTTATCAAATCGACAAGCCTTAGTTCACAACCTTGAGACCTATCGACTTGGCCTGGGCAATAACACTCTTGCACAAGCCCTGCAGACTCAAACCCGACAGTCTCAGTTCAGAATGCTTGATCTTGGCGATTTCATACACGTGTTTGAGAGTCACGGATCCGATGACTTCTGTACCGGGGTTTTGAGCTCCACGAAGTCTGCCCTTCCGCGGGGCTACTCCGGATGCTTGCAGAAGAAGCCATGATGTAGTAGGTGTCCGCAATTCGAAGGCAAATGAGCGATCGGGCCGGATGGTGATATAGGCTGGAATGGGAGTACCGGGTTCGAAGTTGGCAGTTCGGGCGTTGAATTCCTATCACGACCGAATTAGACAAGTCCTCACAGATTCAAAGATTCCGAATGAAATGTTAACCTTGCAAAAGTCCATGCTCTTCACACCTTTACTACCCAAAGCTGGACCGACAGGAGGACTCGGGCTCGCCTGGCCAGCGCCGACGATGAGTTTGACGAATTGATCCTTGGCGAGAACTTTCTTTGCCATTTTCGTGATTCAAGAGAAGGAATTTCGGCTTGGAATAGTTTCAGTTGCAGCTGAACGGCTGACAGAGAACTGGACGGAATTGGCGAGTGGTTCGTGATCTCTTTGCTGATGAACTGGGGGGACAAAAACATTCGGAACTTTTCTTGAAGGCCAAACCAAGTCTTGGCGACTGAACCGGATGATAGATTTTCCGAGCAATCAATCAACTACTTATTTCGTGCAGCGAACAGAAAGAAAGTCCGTGTCTGTCACTGCACGATCTAAAACGAATAAAAGCATGCATGACTATCGTTGCCTGAGTGATATCTATCTCATTTAGAGTATGAATCTGTCACGCTCGGCTGTAATCAGCCAGGGCGAAGTGAACTGAGAGAAGAGTAAACCAACCCGCTAAACCCGATTGAGCCACGAGAACTGGCTCTGATTGGGCAGAATTCTCGACGTCATCGCAGAAAACGTGATCCAATCTTCTCTTGGTCTCTTGTTTAATCTGACTGCCGCTGCTCATATTATTTCATTCTCATCGAACAAGCCATTCCTGAATACAAACAACGTACTGGATTATTCAGGTCGAACGCTTTGAGCGGTCAATCTAGTCAAAGCGATCATCCTCGAGGCGGACAAGTATTGGCTCCTCCGTCACGGCTAGGCAGTCCCGCTCTTTTTGATTGGGATTTCTTAAGCTCACTCATCTACCCCTCATAGCAAACTCAGTTCTTCTGACTTTGACAATACGCAACGTTGTTATTCTTGAAGTCGACTGTATCTGTGATCTATTGACGAGAGACAACACGAGAATCACCGCAAAACCGCAGTTATGAATTGGCTCAAGCAGACGTACGATCCCCCTGAAGCTCTATCTGCACAATAGCAAATCCCGGCCCGGTCGCTGATGAAAAGCTTCACATCACAGATTGGCCAATGTTGCCGGAACCCAGGAACCCATCTATGGCCCTGATGCTATTCAGCCCGTTAGCAAGCAAGCCGAAAAGACGCCTTACACCGAGTTGAAGAAGGAGGATCTCAAATGGAGAGCTCCTCAGTATACCTCCGTGGAGACCCAGACCTTCTACATGATGGCCGATGATGGTACTCTAGCTTGGGTGCAAGTCATCTACAATAACATCGCGTAAGCATACTTACTTGGAGTGATTTCGACATCCATTTACTCATTTGTTCATATAGCGGCCTACACACAACCTGCCAATTCAACACCAAAATCTACACGCTCGACGGCAGTGCGCCCCATCTCTGGCATTCCGACGCTCTTCATAACCACCTTTTCGACCCGGACATGTATTCCTTTGGTGCGGACAACCTCGCATTGACCCTCAACGAAGCAGGAGATTCCTACACAATCAAATCGGCTGTCAACGAGAACAGCCTTGTCAACTTGACCTTCACCCGCAAAGCCCCTGGTGTTGTTATTGGCGAGAATGGTACTTCATACTTTGGAACTGACCCCGCTAACCCCTGGGGTTCCATGTCGCATGCTTTCTGGCCTCGTTGCACTGTGGAGGGCACTATTACCACCAAGGAGAAGACCTACGACCTGAAGGGATTGGGCTTTTACTCTTTCGCCCTTCAAGGCATGAAGCCCCACCACGCTGGTATGTCAAAGTTCATTTAGAGTTTATAAGAGCGAAAGAGCTAATACTAACATATATAGCCGCTCGATGGAATTTTGCTAACTTCCAGGGCCCCTCATACTCGGCCTGGTTGATGGAGTTTACTACTCCCCCTTCTTACGGCTCAACTGTCGTTAGTGTGGGAGGTGTCGTCAAAGATGATAAAATCCTCTATGCAGGATCGACAAACACTGCAACACATTTGGAGACACACACCGATTCCGACAATGACTGGCCTGAGCCCAAGAGCATCAAATTCACCTGGGATGGAAAGGGCAAGGAAAACAATGAGGTTCATGCTGAGTTGGAGGGCTTCCTTGGCAAGAGACTCGACAGAATAGACGTCATGTACGAGCTTCCTGGATTCGTCAAGTCCATTGTTGGCAGCGTTGCAGGCACCAGGCCATATATCTACCAAGTAAGCATCCACCGTGTTGTTGTTTTATACTTTGCTGATAGCATGACAGTACTCTCCCCAAGACAAGCTTACCCTCAAAGTCAAGGAAGGCGAAAGCGAGTTCTCGGAGCAAGGCACCATGTTCTCCGAGGCCACCTTCATTTCATAAGCGATGTGCTCAATCTATAGCCAACTTTGGACTACAACCATATATATGATGATTATACAACGAGGTGATTGGTAACTATTCACTCGCTTATCGGCGTTTGCGGGATTCTTTTGTTTGAGTCTTGTGGGATCAGGGGAGATGCTTGGTATTGAAGCACGACCTATACTACTATTACTACATGTCTAGCTATAATAATTACAACTCTTTACTTTCGCTTATCTCGAGGCTGGGGATGCAAACGGGCACTTAGTTGTCTAGCCTGTTTGCACCTCGTGTTCTCTCGCCCTCTTCAATCTCACGTTCTCTCTTCCTCTTGCCCCTCGCCCGTTCTCCTTTCTCCGTCGACTCTCTCACACTGCCTTGTTATCTTCGCTGTCCATTCTCCTCTAGTCTCCCCTCGCTTCTTCTTCTACAGACACAGAGGACTTGCTCCAAACAGCTACATCTCTATCACCTCTTCCCAACTTCACCGTCGTCAAGCTCCCATGTCCCTCTAAAGAACAATTCATCTCATTAAACGTCAACTTCACACCATGCCTTTGGAGCCTGCACGTGGTCTCGGTCTACACGGTAGCCGTCGGTATGTCCCCTGACCACGTCGACTGCGATATATGCTCTTCAAAGCTACGAGTGCGGTGGCTAACCAACTCTTACAATACGTTTAGTCGTCGCCTGACCCGGGACACCATACAAGGGATCAGTAAGTTCACCCTCTCCTCTCCTACCTGTCTGAATACAAAGACCAAGACTGACGTACGACTTCTTCCTGTACAGCCAAACCTGCTATTCGGTTAGTCAAGTCATGCTCACCTTCCCCGTCCTTTCAAACAACAAGCTCACTATGAAGAAGCCGTCTCGCCCGCCGTGGTGGAATAAAGCGGATGTCTGCAAATATTTACTCAGAGATGCGGCTAGTTCTGAAGCAACGCCTTGAGGCAGTGCGTATACCTACAACTGATCTCTGAGAGGAAAAATTGCCAGTGGGATGCTAATCTGCCATTGATGCGAATCAGATCATCAAGAATCTCGTTCTAGTGCTCGAGTCATCGGCGACCCCAAGTCACGAACGAAAGGTAAAGTCCACCTCCCCCCCCCCCCCCCCCCCCGAAATTGACCAAGTCGGACTGAGAAGTTGACTGCTCTCGCTGCTCACAGACTGTCACTACAACAGATGTATATTGGGCCCCTTTTCCAAGAAACACTCTCCTTCTACGCCTCTTCTTCCGTTTGAAAGAATTGTGACTAACGCTATGATGTTGATCAGGTCGTCTTCGTTCTAAACAGGGTAAGCTTTGCATTCATTGGTTTTCCCAAATGTGGTGTTCGAGGCTAATGCAGCAGAAATGAGTAGATGGGACATACGATCTACGGTTTCCATCCAAACTGAATTTTACAATCGCGCCTCGTCTTTGAAATTACCAATGTGGAAGTTCTTGCGGGTCTTTTGTGTCTTGGGATATTTGGGATATGAACGAGTCGCAGAGGATGTGGATTTGTTGGTTATGGAGTGTCATCGTCATGTTTTGATAGGCACTTAGGAGTTTTGATGTCAATATAAAAGTCACGATTCAAATCTTGCTCTAGCTCAAAAACTATCCAACAATACAAGTGTAGAAAGTATCTAACTAACAGTGGGTATATAAATGCCATACATCAAGCAGACACGGTGGTAAAAAAACAACAATCATTAAGTCATAAGACACATCGATAGATGTGCCCAGCTAGCCAGAGCGAGAGCTCACTTCCTCCACCTCTCCTTCCCCTCAATCACCCCCTTCAGGCAATCCTTCGCCTGTTCCTCGACCTTCTCAAAGCCGGCGTTGAAGGGCCAGCACAACGTCCTCAAGCCGGAGATATGTGCGCTGTGCAGTTGCTCATCTGCGAAGATGGGGCCATCGAGTCTGCGCACGCGACAGATGGAGACTGCTGATTCGAGGAGAGTCAGTCCCATACCGCGTTGGCGGTGGGTTGGTTTCACGGTCCAGGCGCGAATGACGCCTGTCAATCGGCCGGATGTTGAGCTGTTGCTGTGCCTGTGACGCAGGGCGCGCATGCCATTTGCACTCGGAGCCCCTGAAGACAGCGCGTTTGTGCGTGCAGTACGCAGGACAAGGGCGCCAACGACTTGGTCGTGGTCTTTGGTGATGAGGATTTCGTCTTCAAGGGGCATGGAGTCGCGACGAGAATGAGAATGAGAATGAGAGTGTTTGGATCCGCCAGCGGGTCCGTTATTATTGTTACGTTGTTGTTGGTAAAGTCCCTCGCGCAGCCAGGTTGAGTCTCCTACTGCTGAGGCGAGGGTGAGGTAATTTCTTGTTGCGCGCTCGACGGCTATTAGGGCTGCGATCAGAATTCCTATTCCAATACAGCATGCCACCGGCGCCCTTTGCTGGGGTGCATGTAACGCACAGCGAATTATTATCGTGAGTATTAGAAAAGCCACAGCGAGGATAGCGGGATGCAGAAGGATACTGCGGATGGCAAGGCTGCGTTGCTCGCGAATGCTCTCTGCAATCAATTGCAGGGCAGCCTTGCGGTCATCCTCTGTTGTGGCATGGTAAGTCCACGTTGTAGGTGCTGCAAAGGATTGAGTGGTAGAGGTAGTCGAAGTGTCTGTTGGGGATGGAGGATCTTCAAGATCATCAGCGAACCCAGAAGAGGGAGTGAGGTCATTCGAGTATGGTGAGATGCGTAGGTCGTAGTGGCTTGGGGAGTAGTGAAAGGCCTCTAGGTGGTTGGCATTCAGTTCTTCATAGGAGATTTGTAGGTTTGCCCGTAGAGACGATAGGAATGCTGTCGACATGTTAGTATTGCACAGAACAAGCCCACATGGTTAAAAGGTAGAGATTGCAGCAACTATCTAACCAGCCAGCAAACTTACAATCGAGGCCCTTAAAAACAGTAACCGGACTGTGTAGAGAAGATTTCATTGAGCCGATAGACGCCATGATCAAACAATTTAAAAAATTCGGCGGCAGTGAGAAGCGACAAAAAGAAGAGGAAGGAAAGACATTGACCACAGGTCTATGTAAATACCAAGTAGAAGCAGGAAAGAAGAAGAAGAAGAAGATGATGATGATGCAGAGAACAAAAAAACTGAAACATACCTCGCGGAATATTTATGGTCAGATTCAGATTTTGTGGTGGCATACTTGGGACGGTCGTGTTTGACGATCCATGGAGAGAGAAAGAAAAAAAACCCTATACTCCAGAATTGGCACCAATATGGTGATCCGAGTCACCCTATGACGGCAAGCACAACGAATGACAGACGCTAGCAGGGAGTTGCTGTTGTAGGAGCTGTTTACAGCGTTTAGGGGGGTTTCGAGTGGGTGTTTGAAGTCGCTGGAGGCGGTTTAGCGGGCGATATAGTCGCAATTAGTGGCCCCCTCTAGTGCTGGAGATGATCCTCGGACGGGCTGCTTCAGAACGAACGAACGAACGCACGCTCGCTCGCTCGCTCAATCAATGTCAGACTAGTCGGCGGGGTCAGCTACGTCTCAGTCTGAGTTCTGTTTGAATAATAATAATGAGCGGTCCGGTCGGCTAGGCGTGTAGGGTGTAAGTCGTCGTCAGCGCTGCATGTCCCACCCAACACTGCGAGTCAAAGTACGTAACACGGAGTCAGTCAGCCAGAGGAACGGAGATTCAGAAAAAGCAATGAGGTCTGAATGATGGAGATGGCGGGGCAGACGCGAGGGCGACAAAGATGCCTGGGATGAGAAAGATGTGAAGTAGACGGAGGGAGTGAGAATTAGATATCGTTATCTCTCCTTCCTCGTATACTACGTAGTAAGTTACAGGACAATGCCTCATCTCACGTGGTCTACACATATCTACTCTACCATCTTAGTGTCTTTGCGAAGAAGTATGAGAACGAACTAACTAACTAATTCCACTCTGACTCGTTGACAGCATATCTACTCCAAGATGATTGGCGTTGAACCGCCTTATCGCCAGCCAATTCTCTTCAACAAAGCACGGCATGGCCAGCCAACCTTGCGTCGAGAGCAGACTCGCCAAGGATTGCTAACTATCAGCTAGCATGACATGATATGTTAGTTACCTATCTCTAGTGGCCCTTTCTTGGGAGTCTGGTCACACGCCTGTTTTTGTCGGCTCTAAGGTTTGCGGCGTAAGACAAAGACTCGGCTCAGCAAACGCCGAAATCACGAACGTCTGATTTCGAATGTCTGGATTTACAGAGAGGTTCATCTGTGTGATACTGATGCTGTTTCAAGCTCTGCGCCGCATTGATTGTTGCTTTCACGCAGCCATGGGTTGGACTGCATGCACGAGAAGACTAGGGTTAGCATTGGTCAATTAGCATGGCTGATAGCAAGACAGCCATCACGATTTACTAGGCTGTGATAGGCCTGTCACGCATCGTATTTCCTACGGATATTACCCAGGGTAAGAAGTACTAAGAAGTACTAAGAAACAATATTCTAGACTGGTATCACTAGTAAAGACGAAAAAGGAATCATATACAAGAAAATAGAAAAACTAAGCCTCCACCATCAACTGCTCGCCCTCGTCCAGCAACGTAGTCACCCGCGCCAGATCAGAAATCATGGCTTTACCATGGCCAACCAGCAGCAGCTTCTCAGCGTTGGCGGGCAGACCCAAGTACGTGGGAGGCTCCCGCTCCGGCAGACGGTTAACCCATTCGGTAAAGTCGCGCATGGTGGTCGTGCCGGGCAGCGCTAAGCATTCGTCGTTCTCCACGCCAGAAACTAGTTTGTGCTCTTCTTCGAATGCAGCCGGCGTCAGGAAACTGTTGACAAGCTTCTCGAGTTGCATAAAGTCTCCACTGTCGTCGATTTTGCCCCCGTATGTTTCGGTGATTAGCGTGCGGATCATGTCCCAGGGCAGTTTTTGCGGTGCAACGTTGGACCGTCCTTGGGCGACTGAGTCGATCCAGGAGTCAATGATGAATGCAGAGCATTCGTACTGCATTGGTTAGTTAGACATTCGAGATAGGTAATAAACAAAACTTACATCACTATCATTGAATTCCCAGAAACCCTTCCAACCAAGACTAGGAGCGTAGCGAAGACGTTCTTGAACCACGGCGTGTAAGAATGAAAGAAGCAAATACACTCGTGCCTTTTCGACAGGAGCCTTTGTAGCACGTAGCGACAGAGAAGATAGCGAGTCCTTCATATTGGCACGTACACCTGCAGGTTGCTCAAACATGAGCACACGCGATGCTCGGAGAAGATTGACCGGAATTTTGAGACTAGTCTCCATCGACAAGAAAAGTCGAAAATCCCTATGCGGCTTGAGAGAGTCGAGTCGTTTCTCCAGACTCTGCAACCAAGATGGCGCGAGGTGCACGTTCTTCACCAATACCCAGGTACCCGCAGAAGCAGCGTTGCTGATGGCTTTGTCGGCGCTTTCGAGACCTTCATTTGATCCCATGGCAATATTCGTACATGTCGCATGCATTCGCTCCACCAAACCATCAACCTTGTAACTTGCGTCGAAACCGGGGCTGGAGCTAAGCGCCACTGGTGTAGTTGCCGTAACTTGTTCGACAACTTCCTTGAGATCACCGCTAACTTCGTACATTTCACGGCCAAAGACCGCAGCAACGAAACGTTCTGCAACAGGCACAAATCGGTCCATGCGGCAGAGCTTAACAAGAAGGAGAGAACGCAGTTGTTGATCAAGAGGTTCCGTATTCTCATCCCATACCGTAGGTACAAAGTTTTCTGCCAATTCCTCTGTGAAGAAAGTAGTCCACGCTTCTTCAGAAATATTGGGTACATGAGACTTGAACAAGGACATGTTCGAAAGCTTGCTCATCGTCTGCTCACGGAGATCTGCGGTGGTCGACATGTCGACTCCTTCCACGCTCTCATCGAGAATGATGTCAATGATACTTCGGTCCATGGCGAAAGGAGTAGCCTGGGCAAGCAGAATAGCCAAAGTGATGCGATCCTTCTGTAGCAATCCCAAGCTTGTACGCTGGTAAGCCGTGACAAACAGGTCTTTCAGAATGATCTGAACTCTTGCAGCGTGATCCTTCTCATTTATGAGCTTCTTGTTTCCATGCAGGACCGAGTTGAAAATGTCCACAAAGTACTGCAGCGAGAATTGGTAGAAATGGTTGATATGATGGAGCTGCTCCAATACGGCAAACACAGCACTGCACGATCGAGCAATGATGTTGTACTGGAGAGTAATGTTGTCGACTTCCGTCATGACGCCTTCTGTCTCGGACATCTTCTTAGTAATCTCGGCAGCCTCCTTCTTCAGAGTCTCCAATGTCTCAATAACGTTGTCATCGTCCAGAATATTACCCCGTGACTCGTTAAGAGCCTGCAGCAAACGTTTCTCAAGCTGGCGTAGATGAATCTTGAATTCTCCTTGCAACTTGATAAGATTTGTACGTCGCTCATCAACGTCGGGACGCTCCACCTTCAACACATCGTTAAGTGACTGTGTCTGCAAACTGCTTTGAGTAACCGTGAAATTGACAAATGTGGTTCGACTGCAGATATCAGGTGGGAATGTAGCGGATGGATCGCGTGTAGACAAGAATAGCTTGAACGAGGGCGAGAAATCGATCTCCTGCTTGCCTAGTTGAATCAAAACACGACCTCCAGTCTTTTGGTACTCCTTGTTGAGAACGTGGTTGAGAATAGGATCCAAATGCTCTGCATCCTGGATGAGAATTGGGTTTCCAAAACGCAAAGCACTCTCAAGCTGTTTGACAAACGAATCGTCCAAGAAACTGGTGACTGTAAGTTTTCTTTCCTTGCTCTCTTTCTGCAAGAACTCGGTGATACGGCCCGAGGGATCGATAATCAGTGGGTAGCGGTTGAAACGTTTCAAGATGATAGCATTCTCGGTGCATAGATCATCAACAGGCAACGAATTGCTCTGCCAGGCCAGACGTTCATCCGCATTCGACAGATATTCGGTGACAGGGTTGTGAGGCTTAAATGTAATTCCCGACTGTGCCAGTTGATTGACCCAATCCTCCACCATCGCTTTACGGAACTGTTGGTCATACAGACCAGCGTACGCAAGGAACGCAGCAGCGATAAGAACGTCACCAACAAGAGTGCTGATCTGAGTCTCGAACGATTTGCTTCCTTCTTCCCATCGCTCTCGCTCCGAAGCCAAACTGTCCAAAAGTCGCACACTGCGATCAACCTTGAATTGCACACGACTCATTTCCGTCTTGATAGCTTGCGTTTCGCTGATAAGGGCCGCGTATTCTGTCTTGTAGGTGGCGATACTGCTCTCAAGACTCTGGATCGTGTTCTCAATGGCCTGCGCTTCTGCCTTGGTCTGAAGTGCTTGTTCCTCAAGTTGGTCCACTTCTTCACGCAGAGGACCGACGCGGTCTAGGATCTCGGAATAGTTGACCTGGGCTTCGACCCATTGTACCAAAGGACCACAAGCTTTGCTGGCGTGGTTGACTCGCTCGTAGGTGAAATCATCCTTGGACAAGAATTCATTCTTCATTTTCACCCGGTGATTGCGGGTCATCTGGCGTTCGTTGTCGTAATTCACAATGCTGGCAATGAAATCGTCCTTACGAATAATACCTTGGATGGTCTTCCAGCCTTCGACCTTGTGGCCAAGCAAGGTACAAACAGCCTCTAGAGCAAGACGCACGCTCGCTGGAGGATTCCCCATTGACCGGACTTCAGTAAGATGTTGGCGCTTGATGCTACTGACGCTCTTTTGCGCTTCCAAAACAGCAGGCTCTGCTCGAGCCAAGTCGTTCAACACAACATCCTTTCGCTCGGCGACTTCTTTTTCTTGCTTCTCCAGAGCGACTTGGATTTCGAGCGATGCTGTCTTTCTCTGTTCGGCTTCTCGCTGGTCGGCAACCATTCGTTGCAGCTTCTCATTGGCTTCTGCATCTTTCGCCTCCAATTGTGTCTTCTTCTCAGCAAGGCTGACACGAAGGTCACGAACCTTGTCAACAGTATCTCTAAGCTTCTCCAGACCGACGTTCAAGTGACGTTGCTGTTCTTCTAGATCCTCCCGCTTTTCGTTGAACAATTTGACGTATTGAGCGACAAAGTCAAGGTAGTGTCGTGGAGTGAGGAATGTCGTTCTACCTTGTTGCTTTTGTAGACGCTGGTTGAACTTTTGCAGAGAGTAATGGATGTAGACCATCGAATTGATAACAGTTTCACGGTGAGAGGCAGGAAGGGTAAGATCGCGATAAGCCACGGGAATGCTATCCGGGGCAGTGAAATTGGGTTTGTCAAGATCAACAGACTGCGTGAGCTCCGAGCCAACTTGGAACAGAGCTTGATCAGACCAATCACCCATCCAGTTGAGTACACAACGATTGAACAAAGCAGGACTAGTTGCGGCCTTGGATGACAATCCGTCTTCGGGAGGATTCATTGTAAACACAACATGGAGATTCTTGACAATCTGTTGTGTAAACCACTTGTAAAGTTCTTCTTGAGAATCGAGAAGAAGCCCTTGTCGTTGTGCACCTTCTTTGCAAGCTGTCATCAATGATGCAAACTCATCTCCTTCAAACAGACCAGGTACTTCAGCATTAGCGAGCAAAGTATTCATTCGCTCCAAGAAACCGGAGTCGAGAACGTTCGATTCGTCCATGATGAAACAGATCTTTTCGCCCTTGCATCCGGCTCGTCGAAGGACAGTTCTCAAATCCTCATCAAAGTCTTCCGAAGAATATTTGCCATGGACCTTGATTTGGAATATCTTGAGACCGTTCATCCAAGCAACAAATCTTGACAGAGTGGTCTTTCCACTTCCGCTAACACCAATGAGAATCAAATGACCTTGTGGCTGTCGGAAGACACGATCAATACGCAAAGCGTGCTCAAGGACATCGTTGAAAAGAACCAATGGAACATCTACCTCTTCTTCACAGAATGTTTTGAGACGAGCCTTGACAAAGTCTCTTAGTTGCTCTTGCTCAACTGGCACGTAGTTCTTTGACAACCAGTTGGAGAAGAGGATTGGCCCCTTCAATGCTTGTTCGTCGTCAATGGTCGGGAAGTGTTCCAGAGCAATGCGCCGTACAGATTCGTCGGTCCATTTACGCTCGTCTTCAGCAACGAGACGATCTTGGAATAGGCGAAGAGCCTCGTGAGCCCAGATTCGTACAAGTCCTTCAACGGAAAGATTCTCCAGAGGTTTGATGGCTTCGTAGACACCACGCACCCATCTCGTAAGTTCACGAGGAGAGTAGACGTAATGTGGTTGAATCTTTGGTGTGAATCGAGCTTGCGACTCCAAATAGAATTGCACCATGGCTTTCGTAAGAGCCTCGGAGTAACCACGCAAGGTGGGAATAATCTTGAGAATAGCCGAGTTGAAAGTGCCATAAATCTGTGTCAATGAGAGTTCACCAGGGTAATCGACCATCATTAACGGAGCATGACGCAAGAATCGTTCTCCCATTGGAGTACGTCCAGCATCAGTGGGCGGGTTACAAGCACCAACAAACTGAATGCGATCCAAAGTGACCCATGTCTTGTCAGAAGTTCTCCAGAAACCATTTTGTTCCACAAGTTGACGCAAGAACGAGATCGCACGCTGCGTGCCGTAACGATCGGGTGCAGGCAGGTTGATTTCGTCACAGAAGATGACCAGCCAACGTCCGATTTGATTCGGGGACATAACCACACCATTCAAAGTCTTCTTGTACTCGCAATACTGCTCAAAGGTCTTGATCAAAAGGTCGGGAGTGGTCGCGCTAGAAAAGTTGAGGCCCACGACCTCCATGTTGGGCAGCTTTCGCAAGGCAGAGAACAGCGTCATAGTTTTACCAGATCCAGGAGGACCACACAGAAGCAGAGGCTTGTGCTCAGCGAGCCATGAGTACAGCACATCCTCATGACGCACGGTGTCCAAAGTTGGAATGATGACATCTGTCTGGGTGATGGAATGGGTGTTGATTTCGACCGAAGGCACCTGTGACTGCCAAGTTATCCATTCCACCTTTGGCAATGACACATCGTAGTCGATGAGAGAGGAAGAATCGCTAAGAAGGGGGGTGTCGATGGTTGTGGTAGCGGCTAGGTACTCTCCGAAGCGCTTACGGTCGTTGAGAGGACAGTCACCAGTTAGTGACCAGACAAGAGCAAGGAGCAGCTTCTTGGAAATGTATGACTCAACCTGCTCGGGATCCAGGGGGAAATCAATGTGCTGGATGTTGTATTCGAGCACATTACGGCAGGCCTTGTTAAGCAGACTGAACAAAGTGTTCAATGCACGGATAGTGGTGTACTCCATGATGTGGTTGTAAGCGCGAGCCTCGTCGAGCGCCTTGTAAATGAGATCGTCGCCTTGCATGAACTGCTTGAGGAAGTCCGAAACCATATCCTGAGCAGCTTGAGTCTTGACTGAGGCTTGACCTGCAGGGACAGAGTCGTCATCCAGGTCTTCAAACACCTTGGTTTTCAAAGACTCAATGTAATTCGTGATCATCATCTCCGGTGTTACCGTATCATCGCTGAACCAGACCATACCACATCGACTAACAGTAGCCAAGGTAGCGTACTTCAGAGTCTCGACTTCGAACATGATACGAACATTTGGCGGTAGATTAAGACGTTCACCGTTGGGCAATGTTAGGAGTTTGTTGTCATCCAACACACTGTTCAAATTCTCCACCCACTCGGGATCAACATCGCCGTCAAATACAATCCAGTGACGCTTCGAGTCTTCGCCACGCAGATTGTCCACAACTTTTCTCAGTATACCAGTAAACAGGCCGTCGGTCCATTCTCGGGTTGTGCTATCGAGGTTACCGTAGAGAGCTTCCTTCGACATGACCTTAGAATCAATAACGTGGCATACACCTTCGACCCCTTCAACACGTTGCAAGGCTTGGAGCAACACTTTCCATGAGGCAGATTTGCCGGAACCGGATCGTCCGACCATCATGACACCGTGGTGTATGCTCTGAATCTGGTAAAGTTGCAGTGTCTTGGTGATCCATGTATCGGTAGCAACGAAGTGGTTTTCTTCGGCGATATCACGGATAGCCTGGGTGAGTTGTTCGTAATTGGCAGGCACATATTCAACACCAGGGAAGTCCTCCATCTGAATATCAAGCATAGTTTCCACGTCTTCACGGATCAACTTAGGTGCGATAGTCTCCCGAAGACTTTGAACGATGATCTGAGGCTCGATAACTTCATCGGGACCCAAATCTCCCTCTGAGTTAGCGAGACGTGCACGCTTCAAGCCTCCAGAGCTGACTAGAACACTTTTCAAAGCTCGTAGACCAAAATCGTAGTGAGCCTGTTTTGTAAGTCTGCTTGCACAGTGATCGAAGAAGGGAACGGTTTGCTTAGACAAAGGCTTGGCTTGCTTGAAACCTTGAGAGAAGAGCATGACTTCGGCAATGAGTTCCTTGTCGGGCTTGGACATTGCTACACTTCTGAAAAGCTTCTTCAAATTGTCTGGAAGGTTTGAACGACCAGCATATCCAGGATTCATCGTGATAAAGATACCAGTATTCTGGTTGACACGTAGACGTCGGCCAATAAGTTCGATTTGAGCCTTGTCGTCATCGGTACCCTTGCGCAGTCCGATCTGAATATTTTGAATCTGCTGAGAAACGGCAGAGAGGATACGTTCCTCCAGACGGTTGAACTCATCAAAACAACCCCATGCGCCAACTTGACAGATACCCAAGAAAATACGACCCATTGCCTGGAAATCAAAGGTGTCGTCACAACAAAAGACCAAAGTGAACCGACCGAGCTGAAGACCAAGGGCTTTGACAGACTCCGTCTTACCCGTACCAGCGGGTCCATAAGGAGAACCTCCCAATCTTTGGCAGAGGGCTTGTGTCAAAGTAAGGAAACAACGGTCTGTCAACGGTGTGCGGACAAGTCGTTCCGGAACACCCAGGTACTCAAAACCGTAGTCGAGCTTAGCATTAGCCATGTGCACATACAGACGCTGAAGGAAATCGCCTTCGTCCTTGTAAACGTAGCGCATTTGTAGAAGCCAGAGATAATGAGTCGGTGTTGATGCATTGAACTTTATAAGTTTGGCAATGGTATCACGCTGGTGCACGAACTCGGTAATCATATGTTCACACTTCTTTCTCGTGATTCCATCGAGTTCGCCAAGGACAGTAGCAGCAAGTAGTTCCAGAATGCGCACTTCGGCATCGAAAAGACTCTGAAGATCACCACCACCGTTCTCCAAACTCTTCTGGACCGCATTTGTCCACACGACCTGGCTGGCAAGCACAACAATTTGGGCGGGATAGTTTGCGAGGTAGTCGCTAAACGCCGTTTGATCGACTTCGCTTGTGTGGTAGATGGTTTCAAATTGCTCTACTGCCTCGGCGAGCAATTCAGCGAGTGTCAGCTTCATGTTGTTGTCCAAGGCTGATAGCCAATCGTTGATTCGGGGCGTCTTGATAAGATTAACCTCACGCTTGAGTCTAACCTCTTCGCCTTCCTTGGAAGTGAAACCAACAATGTTGTTATCATCATCCATCAAAAGACCAGAGAGACCGGCAAACATCTTCTTGAAATGCTTGGCGACTCGGAGCGTGTCATTGCTATTACCAATGATTTCCAGAAGATCTTCGTCACCAACGAAGTAGAAACGAGGGAAGGATACACGCTCGCGCTCAAGGTATTCACCAAGAGCTTTCTGAATCTTGTTGAGAAGCTCCGCAAGTCTCTCCAGGGACTTTTGGACACCATTGATGGCAAGAACGTCAAGAACGAATGGCGATTTGTAGACCTTCTTCATCACAGCAAAGAACTCGGAGTTGATATTCTGAAAACGCGCGGATTCCAGGGGAAGGAGGTGCTTGATGTCCGCGTTTCCGGTGAAAACGCCTTCGAGGTAGACCCATTGCCGTTGAACGTCAATCCACACGTCGAACAAAACGTGGACCCTGTTCAATTTGTCCTCCCATGTCGAAGCCTCTTCTTCAAACTCCTTGAAGTAAGGAGAGTGTCTCATCGCTTGCAAAGAGTTAAGGTTCTCACTGCACTTTGCAAACAAGTCGTCGAAGCCACGAATCAAGCGACACTTGTTCTGGTAATTGACGAGATCGAGTGAATAATTTTGCCAAGTTTCGCGAACCATTTTCAAAAACTCTTCTAATGCCATTTCACCTTGAGCTTGAGTGATGATATCACGGATCACAACCTCACTAGCTGCAGGTTTCAAATCCCAAACATCCCCGAGGGTGAGAGTGACCTGCGAAAAGCGTTGACCAGGCTTTAGGGCTTTGAAGATCTTCTGCCAGTGTCTCTCCTTGATTGCTTCGGATTTCAAATCTGACAACAATGGGTTGATTTTCAGGTGTTGGCGAAGAACATTCTGAATATGCTCAAAAGCCGCATATTGTCGCATACGGCTTGGCATTTCCTTGGTCATCTTGATGAGATTGTCGATTGACTGACGGAGCTTTCTGGTTTGAACGCTTGTCCAAAGCATGTCACGGAGATCGTTCAAACTCTTCCATATTGTCGACAAAGCAGCCCACACCGACATGAAATCTTGAACTTCCTCCAAGATTGCAGGTAATGAGGATTCAGCGCTAGCTGGAAGATCCAAGGCTTCCTTGGCCTTTGAGACCATCTCGAACTCTGACTGAAGACCTTCCAGTCTCGACTGGAATGAGCTGAGCGTGCGAGAAGCCTCTTCGGGAGGAATCGTGCCAGATACAGGTTTTTCGTCATTCCATTGCACGATAATTTCCTTGATCTTGTCGCCAATAACCTTATCTTCGGCAGTAATCTTAGCCCGCAAAGCTTCGGTCTGGTCCTGGACAATCTTGCTCTTTCTAGTAAGTAGTTCATTGAGAGCAGCCCACTCGCCATCGACATTCTCTACATGAAGCCAATCCGTGGGAAATTGGTATCGTTGACGTGCCAGCGTGGTTTGACCTTGTCTGAACAAGTCCACTTGTGGCTCCCAAACCCTAGCCTTGCGCTTACACTGCTGAACAATAGTGATAAAGGACACAGCATGTGCGGTTGAGGAGGCTTCAAGAGTCTGGCCTTCGAGGTCTCGGCGTGCGCTAGCGATCTCAGAATGTACCTCGCGCATGTGGCCACCAAGTTTGGAACCAAATTTCTGCAGTATTTCGTGCTGCCACTGGTCGTACTTGGCATTGACTCTGGTCTGAACTTGTTCGTAGTCGATTGTGATATTACCAAATGATCGGCTGACCTCAGACGTGTCGAAAGTGGCACGGCTTTTGCGAATTTCTTGAAGCAATTGAAGCCACTGAGACAAATCGTCACCCAAGATATCGTACACCTGGTCAGCTTGCAAATCCCAAAGAGACTGGAATTGAAGCCATTTGTCCACATATCCAGAAATTTCTGAAAGACGGGATTCAACAGCTCCATAAACTTCGGCCAGCTCCTCGATGCAGTGCTGTGGGAGGTTCACGAATGAAGTTTCAGACAGCTGTGTCTTTTCTACGTCGATAGAGATTTGATATCGAGATGACTTGATCTTTTCCAAATTGCAAATAACTCCGAGCCATTGGCCGAAATGGGACAGCCAGCTGGCACGAGCATATTGCAGAGGAGGGTCAAGGTGCAAAACTTGATTCCGCATAGACACTTCGTGAACGAGTTGAGGGAATTCGATGTGGTAAATCTCAGCTTCTGGTGTATCATTTGCAGTTTTCTCATGGGTTGCCTGAATTGATAGTCGTTTGGCATACTGTTCGTCTTTGGACTCCTTGAATGACGCAATCCAGGTTCGAATTGCTCGGTGTAACCGTTCGCGCAGGATAAATTCAATTTTCAGGTTCAGATTCGACACCCAATGTCCAAGGTTGACGTAATTCTCGAGGTTCAACTTATCAACGGAGATCTGAATGGAGTCCAACCGCTGGCGGAAAATTGCGGCATCGTATGGACAAGTCTTGAGTTCCAAAATAGTCTTTTGGATGCTCTCGTTGATAGAAGACAGGGTTGCAGTCTTCGACTGAAGGACTGAGGCGGATACGGCGAACTCGCGAACAAATTGGACGTGCTTGCTCTCTCCTCGTCCTGCAATAGAGGGATCAAGAGTACCGTTGGATAGTGTCGACTGCTTCACATGAAGCTCGTATGAGTGAACGAAGGACTCCCAGCGTAGAGGGATACCCTTCGTTATCATCGCCTGTGCATCGTTCTGGTAACCGCTTAACAGAATTGCGACCTCGGTCATTGAAGCGATAGTACGAGTCGTCTGCAGCAATGTACGAACTGTTTCCATGAGACTGATAGCGTAGGGATAAACACGCTTGGCTTCCTTGGAAATGCTGCTCACCGCATGAGGAACCTGAAAGTTGAGCCAAATCAGATTCCTCACTTCCTTGAAAAGAGCAATGATCTGAGCATCGAAATTGACTGTCAGCTCGAAGGAATTACCAGCGGCCCTGTTTCGGATGATGTTGAACAAGCGTCCCGAGATAGTAATGTGTCTTCGCTGAACGTCATGAAGCCATGACTCGAAAACAGGCCGCGTGTCAAGCTTCTTGCGGAACAAGTTACTCTCTGCTTGGAGTTTTTGACCCTCGGAATGAAGGTGCCAGTCTTCACCGAGCACATCTTCGACTTTTCGCATGTAGCCATTGAGCTGACGTTCGATCTGTCGAGCCCAGACGATGGCGCCAGAGACAGGCGGCAGGTCGCGTAATTGGGCCATGGCATGGGCTTCGGAGTGGCCATACTGTTGCTTGAAACGTTCATGCAAGGCATTGATGTCCCGTTTCACGTTGTCGATGAGCGTGGTTTGGTACTCACCAATAGCACCACGAATCTTGGGTCGCACAAGGAGGGCGTTGAATTTCGAGAAAACACGGAACATCTCATTAGCATTCTTCGCAGTTGCGAGACGGTCTCGTAGGCGAGCAATGATAGAATTTTCAACACGCGACGTCCGTTCATTGTAGGTGATTTCAGCTTGAATCCACTGCTGTGTGCCTTCTTCAGAGACATCAAGAACATCGACATCTTTCAAAGCTGCGTATGCTTGGGCGACCTCCTCGACAGCATCAACGTCGCCAATTTCTTCAACGATAATCGCACCGTCAGTACCGTTGGCATTGACCGCGGATTTAGGACCAAGGACATTGACAATGGTTCGTTGCAGCTGTTCATGGTTGACACGGAAAGTGTTGATATATTTCAGGCGTTCTTGTGTCTTCATATGTCGTGGTACGATTTTGATGGGAATGAACTTTTCATTACGTCGGCGAGAGGCCTCACGTCCAACGTTGGTGAATTCCTTCACATTCTCATCCCAGGTTCGCCAAATCGCGCTGCAAGTCTTCATTAATGAGCGGAATTCTCGGTAGTCGAGATGCATGATTGTCCGGCCATGTAATAGAGCATGGATCTGGGAGTCCAAGTCGCCCGAAATAGCTTCCACCAGCGCCAAGGCTCTCTTAATTGGGTACGGCGATATCTTGAGCTTTCTGTTCAAATGATTGAAAATCAGGCCGAGAGATTCCTGCACTTTCTGCAGGGTGGTTGCCGACAACAACTCGTCCAAGGGAAAGTCTCGCATCAACTGGTTGTATTTCTGCACCGTATCCATCGCTTCACGAAGGCCGGTATCTGCCACGAAACTCAAAGTTGCCTGGTAACGTTTCGCATGGCGAAGGATTTCCATGGTAAGCTGTACTCCATCTCCACGCAACTGTTTCTCGATCCCTTCCAAAGCTGTTTCCATGGAAAGCCAGAAGTTGATTTCTTGGTTTGCAGAACCACTATCTGCATCTCGCGACATCTTTGTGATGGTCTGAATTGACTTGATCCAACCGTTGACATTGTTCTGGATGCTGTTGAGAACGGTACTATTTTCGAGAGCGGCGGGTGGGATCAGATCGACGGATGCTTTGACACCGCGAGTTTCGGCCTCGTCGAGGGCAGCTTGGACGATTTCGTGAAGTGGTAGATTCAATGTCGGAATTTCCACATTCTGCTGAAGATGCAGAAACGCAAGATCCAGCTCTGCAATGCGCTTCTTGGCTCCGGGAACACCAGTCTTTGCTTCCGTCTCCGTCCTCTGCTTGATGCCATTTGTAGCTTCTTGACCTCGTGTATACGCTTCAAAATACGGACCGAGGGTATGGTGGACGAGGGAATGTAATATCTCGAAAGCGGAAATCGAAGCACCCTGTTGGGCTTGTGCATTGCTGAGGGTCGATAGACCGGGAAAGTTTGTGACTTGAATTTGAGTAGCGATGGGTTGGCTAGGGTCGATCGGTCCTGGACGTTTGATGAAGGCGACGGATGCGACGGTCGTGGAAAGGAAGGATACCTCCGCGGCCAACGTGTACGTGTACCGAGTCTCTGCCACTGCATGAAATTAGATATGAGCTCAAGAAATACTATAACTCCTCCAAGTCGACTTCCGATAGCATACCTTCATCACTCTCAGTCCCATTAGGCTCCTCCGCGCTGAAAATGTCCTGCTGTACATACAGGGCCACCTGCGACTCCGAAGCAAATCGCGTACATTTCTGCACGGTTTCCGAATATTTCGCTTTTGAGAGCAGACTGCCCGTAGCCTCGAGATCTCTCTTGCTGGCCCCCAGAGTTACCTGGAGGACATCTGTGAGATATCGTACAACCATATTTGGGTCTGCTACTGCCACCGGAGCTGTCGCCGCGGCGAGGCCGTTGGTAGGGACCCCTGGAGCAGCAACCTCCATTTTTGACGAGTATTTGAAATCAATTTCGCATGTAGACCATGGATAGGTTTGTGATGTGTTTGCTTTCGCTTGTTTCGTCGCGACGGGGTATCAACGGCGGTATGGAGGGAGTATGTAGTATGTAGATAGCTGTAGCGAATTGTCGCAATCAAGCCGGTAATGTCGAAAGGGGAATGATTATTATTATGATTATGTACTGTAGAATCCGAACAAAAGGAGTGTAGTATATGACAGACTTGGTCGCAACGTCAGACACGAAGCTGTCCGTCCGTTCAGATGTAGGTTGTGGTTGAGATGAAGTTTGTATCCCCAAGCATACGTTTATTTTCTTATGGCGCCGTTTTGGCAGTTGCCAGTCGGGGGGGGGACGCGGCAGGCGTGTTTCTGGCACATCACGGGACTCGGGGAGTTTTGACCAATCAGGGCGTGGACAACGCATCAAAACAGGGCGGGAGGCTCCACTGGCTCTTTCCGCGGGTCCCTTGACTCCCTTCAGGGGCTTGTGTGCATTTAACCTGATTGGGGTTAGTGCAGTCTGCCGTCATACCTCGAAATTTATCCCTCTTTCATCCATCCATGGAATAGTTACTTCCTGTTAATTCATTCAGGCATGTATTCATCTCTGTATCTATCTATGGCTCTCCTCAGATCGCGCTGCCATGTTCTTCCTGAGGAGGCGCCCCTCCACTAGATGCACCTCGGGAACATTTGCAATGATACTTCTTCCGAAATTCATCCACACTCATGCCGTCCAAATTCTTCAACCCGACCTCACTGGCCTTGACTTTGGCATATCTTCCTGATGACGCCGTAGCCTGAGCTAGATCGACATTATGAACCAGCACAGCCGCCAGTACCACCGCCGGAGCGCCATCCACGGACGGGATCTCGGCTGCTTTCAAGGTATATTGTGTGCAGCCAAAATCGTCTGTCAGTTTTCTGTGGAGGAAGGTCTACAACAGCGCCTTTAGTCTTTTCCCCCAACATATATCAAGGAGTGTACTTACCGTAGGATGTTTGTTCGCAAAGGTGTCATAGAGGGACATGTCTTCAAAGTATGGCTTGACGTGTTTGACATAGAAGCTCTCGATGACACCAAAATCGAACCCAGAGTCAACAAAGATTGCACCCAAGTAGGCTTCAACCATATCCGAAAGGCACTGAACCATAATTTTAGCTGCTATCAGGGGATAGAATCAAACAACGGTCCGGGTACGAACCTTGGGAGGATCTTCGGTCATCAGCCAAAAATCTACAGATTGATGGCTCTCATAAGCGAGCTTTGAGTCCTCAACAGCTTGAGCAATCTGCGCCTGAAGCGGGTTGCTAAAGTACTGTAGATGAGTATGCAATTCAAGGCGGACAGCCAGACTACCAAGAAATTTGTTGGATACCATAGCCATCTGCAACAGGAGACGTCATTAGAAGGAAACGCAAATTGCATCGTCCAAACCTTACCTTGTGCTCAGTCAGCCACTGGGGATCACGCTCTGGGAACCGCTGATATAGATCCTCAATGCAGACCATATCCAACAGCGAATCACCCAAAAATTCAAGACGCTGATAGCATGGCACCGTCGACCAGGCAGAAGGATACGAAGGGTGAGTGAATGCTGAGCGAAGCAATCTGGGATACTTGAAACGATACCCCAATTTCTTGTCCATCTGATTGGCAAGATCTTTCTCAAATCCATCGGCTTCTTTGATCTGATAAGACGGTAAAGAATAACGAGAGGAATAGTCCGCCCAGCTTTCAACATTATGGAGCTCATTGTTAACCAACATGGTTACAGCTTTGACAGCCATGTCGAAACGATGAACGGGGCCACCAGAGAGAAGGGAGGCTCCAATGAGGGCTTCACAGACATCAGCAATTGTTTTCTCACCCAGCCCATGTGTGTGCGTCGAGGCTTTGTCCTCATTTGCTTTCCCGCGAAGCAATTTCATTCCCTCGGGATACCAATTTCGCCTACAATTGTGTGTCAGCCTTATATTCCCTAGAAATCCTGGCAGGTCATCTCCTCACCTAGAAAAGCCTTTGCTTCGGATGTATTCATAAATCTTCCGCTGTTTGGCGGTGTTGAACAGATTCCTGTTGCAAATCAGTGTCATGCGATTGACATGAAAGTCAAATTCCTGGTCATTCGGACTTCCGACGAAGAGAGATATTGACGTGGCCATCTTAAGAAAGCAATCTCCAAGGAACTCGAGTCGCTCATAATTCTTTCCCATGCCTCGCTGGAACTGGATTTGCTCTAGGCGATGTTCTTCCGTATTGTCGGAGTCCTTCGTCACTGCTTCTAGCGCATATCCTAGCTGTATCTCCAAGCCCAATACGTTGGCACATTCATGAGCAACAAGATACGAATCAATTCTGGTGATGATTGCTGGGAATGCAAAGCAACTCCTAGCGACTGTGGGAGGAATCTAATACATGGTTAGTCACCACTGCTATTATATAGAGGTATCGGTTGAAGTATACTCACAGCGGAAACGACCTGAGTCTCCAGACACAGGACCATCCTTCTTTCCACTTGTTTCTCGCTGTCCGACATCTTATCAAGCAAGTTACGGCGTAGAGGTACCATTTCTGCGTCATAAACAGCTTGGTCCCAATCACACGTGGCCAGAAAAGGAATTCGACTTCTCTTGTACAAGCTAAGTCCATACTCCATAATATTCTCCATGTGCCGACGATGCGGCAAAAAGGATGGTGGCGGATCTGATGCACGGAGTGAAGCATTGACACCTTTTAGAAAGTAACGATACTTTCCATCCCAGGGATCATAGACGAAACGATCAATCAAGTCCTCGGGTGACATTGAATTACGATCAAGGCGTTCGTGATCCTCAACAAAATGCAACGCATCCCAATCAATAACCTCTGAAGGATTTATGCCATCCCTGTATTCGCCAATGCCATTGGCCGTTGGAACCAACCAGTATGGTATATTCTCTTCGTTCATTTCGTAGATTTTGTTGTACAAATCTTGGAATATGCGAAGAGTAAACTTGCTCAAGAGCCCAAGCTCATCCGATGAGACAGATAACGCCTTAGACACGCAAACAGTCTTAATAGTAGTTTCGACGTCATCTTCTAGGTATATTGGAAATTCCGGGAATTGTGGCAGCGGCCTGCGAGTCAACAAAACCATGCTGTGACGATCTCTTTGTAACGGTTGAGCAGGGCAAAACATAATCACTGCGAGATATAGTTCACAAGGAACACTGTCGCAGCCCTGTTTCCAGAATGAAGGTTTGGCTATCATCGAGTATTGAGTTGTCTTTTTGGAGGTGATGGACAACTTTGCATTTCGCATCGCCGGAAGTCTGCGTTGATAAGTGGACACAAAATGGTCATCCAACAAACCATTGTTTCGGAGCAGGATACATGTCTCGAACGCTGCGGACTGTTTGGCAAGCGACTTTCGAGGCTCTGGCTTACCCATGAGTCCCCTTATCGGAGATCCCTCCGGCAGTATCACTTCGCACTCGTACAAACCTTTAATCTGGGTAGTGACATAGTGGGGATGTAACGCAGTATCATTGTTCTCGTATTGCTGTGATCTGTATCAGTATCAACTGCTAGCACCCAAGCACCAACTGAGAAACTGACCAGAGAGCTTGCATAGCGGGCAAGAACCGTGATTGCCGAATGATAGGTCAGAGTGGCACCTGTTTTTTCGATCTTATATTGCCTTTTTCTACAATCCTTTTCCAAGATGGCACTCAATGCGTCGGCGTTACCGCCAAGAAGTCTGTCTTCTGGAAGGGCCTCGCAAAAGCGGCGCATGAGTTCCTGATCAAAAAATTCAGCCAGCATAACATGTAACTCCCAGTGTCAAATTACCTCTGCCTGATGCACCTCTTCAAGTTTGGTCTGATGCTCCATATTGTCAATCTCTATCATGTGGGCATACTGAATGAGTATCAATGATGAGTCTGTCTTGTTTCTGCCTTTACATGGGTGACTCGCTCTGCACTTACTATGGAATCGCCGCGCCTTGCTCGGCCACGACTCTGGACGTATTGAATAAGAGTCTCATAGAGATCGAACCTGCTGAAAGTCAGACCTCATCCATGCCCTATCTCAATTTGATAACACATACCTAACAACGAGATTGCAGTCTGGGATATCAAGGCCCTCTTCCGCCACAGAGGTTGCAAACTGGTCATCATGTTAACATAGAACCAACTGCGTAAGACCAAAATCACTAAAGACTTACTAAACAGTTGAGCTCACCCTTTCTGAACTCAATCGTTGCCTTGAATTGCTGATGGTAAGTTGAGTTCATGCCCCCAATGTCTCCTGACCTGATCCCTACTAGGACCCCTGGACGCATATTCGGAACTGACAGTTGTTTGAAAACAGCTTCAAGCAACTTTGCAGTATTTCTCTGTTTTGTAAATACTATGCATTTTGTATTTGGGTCTTCTTCAAACCGCTTAGTCAAATGCTGATAAAGCACTCGAACTTTGTCGCTTAGCTGCTCCAGAATGTTTGGACCACTCGACGTTTCATAGTTTGCTATCAAGTCGGACATTTCCTTGAGCCTTGAAATTTCAATCTCGGTCTTTTGAGTTGCAGCCTCGCCCCCAAGTCGTTTCCATGCGGTGGTGATTTTTCCATGGAATCTAGGCAGCATTTTCTCTGATAAAGCGCCTGACCACACGTGGTCTGCACACCAAGACCCCAGATAAGAGCTAGCTTCGTAGGAAAAAGTGAAAATAGGTTTCAGGCAATCCATATCTCCGTACTGCTGCTCCAGGATTTGATAGAGGGCGGTCTTAAAAGGCTTCTTGAGCGCTGGGTACTTCCACTGCTCTTCCTCGGGTCGACCAACAACTTGCCGCAAAAGAGCAAGGTTCGACGCCGTGGCAATCTTGCTATGCAAAAGGCTCTCTAGCTCCCTTTTATTTTATTAAATTCCATTCATATATCTTGGTGGAAAGACCGACTTACTGGGCAGCTTTCACCGGGTCACGTTTCGCATCCAGTGGAGATGCAGTCATGCCAAATACGCGAGGTCGACACTCCGGTTTTGTTTTGAGGTAGCCCTCCTTCATAATGCTAGTACAGCTCAGTAAGTGCATAGTTAGTATGCTATCAGATCAAGCAAACTTACCGTGCGTAGGCATGTTCCTTTTTGGCGTGATGTGCCTCATCGAAGATCAAAAGGTTGATGTCTTCCATAGTGATGTACGATTGTAGCAGACATTGTACAACAATATCCGCGGTACACACAATGACCATATTTTTGGTAAAATAGTCCAGCCAGACATCTTTGTTCCATAGGTCCAGACCCATGTCGCCGTACAGCGAAGCGACGGGCTGGTCGAGATTGTTTTTGAGAACTGCTGTCTGTTGAAACACAAGGGTGACACTATCCACCTATCGTAGAATTAGTCAATAGCAACGTTTATTGTGAAGATGCTCTTACCAAGAAGAAGGATATACGGTGTCGTCGACCCCGTTCGCGATCGATCAGCTCATTTTGAATAATGTGTTTCAAGAGAAGTATAGCGATTAGGGTTTTGCCGGATCCTTCGAGTAGAGTCAACACCTCATCCATCAAGTATCACATTCAATCATAAATCCAGATCATCCATACCTGTAGCAAGTACCGCGATCGTGTTCTCCTCCTTGGCTCTTTTGTACAGTTCAAGCTGGTAATCACGTGGGTCATCAATTGTAGCCGCGAATTCTTGTGTAGTAAGAAGATATCGGGTTGATCCTAGATGTTCCGCTGTGCTGGCACAACTTAGTTCCTGCTTGGTCAAGTCTTTCGCGGCTTTTGTAAGTCTGTTCGAGAGAGTCAGGCATATCGTTCAAGTTTAAGCTATTGAGAGTGAGGTCGATGCTAACAGATTCTTGAAGAAGGCATTTTGTTCCTGACGAGCTGATTGCGCAGTGGGCGATAAGATCTGTTCTTCGGTCTCGCTCTCGCTGCCAGAGACAGGACCTTCTTCCAAGGTATGATTGTCTAACATGATGGACGCTGAGGAGAACTGAGTAAAGGTGAGGAAATGCTCAGGACGAAGTGAACAGAGACATGCTTTTAGAGCGAGTTGACCCTGACTGATTAGAAACAAGCTGGTCTCCAAGATTCAAAAGTGAGCGAAATGAGAGAGTAGACAAAATGCAACGCCCCGGTGATGTCTGAAAAAGTGTTTGCATCGCGTCCATCATGATTGGATGAGAATGGTATGAATATAGGAATCAACACCGCCTTGATTCTTTGTTTCAGCCTTGCCAAATATTCTGGGGGCAACGATGGTTGGTCTCACTGTTATCAGCATGATTTGACTATCATATTGCTCCGTAGTCAAAGAAAGTAATATTGGGCTGGCTTCAGCTTTGTTTTTTGTGTTGATGTGTGGAAGGAGCAAACGTTTGATGTCTTGCAGATTGGTCAATGCCAGACCCAAACTTGGCCAAACTTCTTTGTAATGCCAGTTCATCTGTTTGGGTAATTTCAGTTCTGCTAGCCGGGTATGTAGCTATCAATAGAAAATATACATCGACAGATCGGTCTGCGTGGTACCTTGAAACGGACCTGACTTGCGTTCACCACCTGCGAAGTATATATTTCCTTTGCCTACTAGCCCATAGAGAATCTTTTGACGCCTGCCTACTAATACTGCGCATATAACAAAGCATCAGGCAGCCAGTTCGTTAGGCGTTATACTATAAACAGGTACGAGCAACCACGTACAAGTAGAGAAGATGAATCTATTCGCGGTGGATGTTTGTTTAGAGGTGCGGAAAAGCGCCGGATGACGAACGATGATCTGCAGCCGCAAAGCGGATCGAAGCCGCACCAGCTATAACCAATCAGAAGGGGTGAAATGCTTACATAGCCAAAATATGGGAGATCAGCCCCTCCGCGGCCAAAGATAATTTCCAGACAGACCCTACTTAGCTTTAGCTGTGATCGCAAGAGTCAGACGATCTGAAGGCGATTCCTGCAGCCTTCCAAAATGACAGATCAACCCCAAAGTCTCAAAGAGCTACTACAAACGGCAAAGGCGCAGAAACAATCAATAGAGTACAGCGCGGAGCCCAACAGCGATGCGTACCGTCAAGAAGTGTCGGAGACCATCAACAAGCTACAAGAGTGTCAGAGGTTGATCACTCAGCTGTCGCTGTTCAGTTCAAACGAAGGTTTAGAGGATGTGTCAACCTCCAACTTACAGTGCGATCTCTTGAAAGAACTCTCGAACAACAATGACAGAACACTAACAATCGCGAAAGGTTTCTAACAGTTGATTACCTCCTCGCCGAAGTTGTTCAGCGTATCTCGTCGACCGATCGAGAATCCGTGCTGCGCCGAGCCCTAGGAGAATACGAAAAGTTCCTCACACGGCTTGACGATTACAGACTGCTATCAGACCGCGATAGAAAATTGTTTGAACAATACACCGAGAATCCAGCGCGATTTTCGCTCGCCTCCAAGAACGATGCCGCCAACAGACGTGAAGTCAAGGTCGCACGCTTTCGGGAAGAAAAGGAGCTCAAACAAAAGCTAGAATATTTCACGCAGAATGAAAGTCGGCTCCAGAGCGATGACGAAGCGACGAGGAAGTTATACTTGGCGGAGATCAATCTATATACACATCAGACTTTTCAATCTCTTGATATGATTACGCAAGAACTGGAGATGCTATCTCAGATGCGAAACGCACCACCCGTCTCAGCGCTGCAGAATGATCCACGAAGCCGGGAGACGGACAAAAATAACTATTCCGAAAGACTAGACGGTCCACTCAGTCAACTCCTCCATGGTGGCCGCTCAGGTCCATTGCTTAGCAAATCTGGAAAACCTTTACAACCGTTTACGCTCACAAACAAACGTACTGAGCTGCAACAAGGCGTTTTTAGATCAGGACATAATTTACCTACCATGAGTATTGATGAGTATTTGGAAGAGGAACGAAGGCGTGGAGGTATTCTAGAAGGAGGAACGAGCAATGAGATGCCGGAGCCCGATGAGGATGATTTAGATAAGGCCGACGAAGAGACGATGAAAGCACGTGCTTGGGACGAGTTTAAAGAAGATAACCCGAGAGGTTCGGGGAATACATTGAATAGGGGCTAGCGAAGTCTCTCTTGCTGGCGAGAGACGAATACGCATTCAAATTCTTCTTGAAACTTGACAAGAATTCAAAGAGGAATGTAGTCTGTATATTTTGCGGTTTGAGGCCAATCTGATGCCTCTGTACCACTCTTTATTTATGCCGAGCTCTAAATTAGATGTATGTACCCAGAAGATGCCCAGCATCTTTGACGTAAGTGATATGATAGCTGTGACATATCCAAAATGTTCAATTACGAAGTAACCTTGTTTGCTTTGATCTCCTCAAGAATAGGACCGGCACCATTCGCTACGAGCTCCCGAGCCAATTCTTGTCCAAACGCCTCGGCAGCCACGGAGTTATCGATGACCTTCTCAAGTTCGGCGGTAGAATGGCGTGTACCATCTACACTGACAATGATGGATCGAACATGCAATTTTGTCGTGCCATCCGCATCATTGACCCATTCTGACTCCACGCCGAGCGGCGCACTGCATCCACCTTCTATGGTTCTGAGCAAACTGCGCTCAGCCAGAACTTCCTTGAACGTCTTTTGGTCTCCGACATTGTTGAGCATATCCAAAACAAGAGCATCATCTGAGCGAACTTCAATGCCAATCGCGCCTTGTCCAACAGCGTATAAAAGACTGCCACTTTTCGAGTCCAGATATTCTGTAATTCTGCCTCCCATACCCGTCCGTAACAACCCAGCTGCAGCTAGAATGATAGCCGTAAACGGACCATCTTCTGCATCCAATTTCGCCAATCGAGTCTCGATGTTACCGCGGACGCTCTGCACCTTTAGGTGTGGGAATTTCATCGCCAATTGAGCTGTGCGGCGGATTGATGAGGTGCCGACCACGGAACCGGCGGGGAGTTCGGAGAGGGAGGTATAAGGCAGACCGGGTTTGACGATAAGCACGTCTCTGGGGTCTTCGCGGGGGAGAACGCCTCCTAGGGCACAGGTGGGGGGTAGTACAGTAGGGACATCTATGTCACAAATATATCAGAGCCAGTTCCAATGCGAAGAGAAGATTGAGCGCGTACCCTTGAGAGAGTGAACAATGAAATCTAGCTGGCCCCCAGTCAATAACTCTTCCAACTCCTCCGTCCACAGATTCTTAGATGTCATGTCTTTGAAGGCGGTGATCTTGTCGCGGTCACCGGCGGTGTCTTTTGTTTCAATATTGAATTCATATTGCGGGTACTTCTTTTTCAATGCCGCCACAACCAGGTCAGTCTGAGCGAGCGCGAGCTTCGACTTGCGAGTGCCGATGTTGAACGACTTTCTGTCGGAGGAGGCGAGCGGGGCAGCCGACATGGTGAGATGGTTTGTAAAAGTTCACCCCAGACGAGTGCACGGGTGTAAAATGACAGCAACAGGGTAATCCGAAGATTGCTCGACCGAATCAAATCTAGACACCAATGATACCAGTCAAAGGCGCATTTGCAGACCGGAGGATTGATCTGGATCACGGGACCACTCCACCAATTTTCAGGCCACTTTCAGGCGCTCCAGTCCGTTCCACTTGGCAGATAAGATAAGGTGACGTCGCCAAGGTAACCTCGGCTTCGGCTCCAGGTTCCTTCCTTCTGGCACCCTCCATGACTCCACGACTTCCCCATCACCAAATCACTTTTATCTCAACAACACTTCATCCACTATATCCACTCATTCATCACCAGAGTGGTCTCTCATTCCACGTAATATATACACCCAACATGGGGTCGACCAACGGCAAGACCACAAAGTTACCGCTCGTGCCCCTGGCCAAAGATACCGTTCTCTTGCCGGGCGTCACTCTGCGCATCTCGCTGAACAATCGCCCCGACGTCGCCAATCTGCTTTCGTCGCTTGTGAATCGCAGTCGGAGAGATAACAGCCCCATTACCATCGCGTGTGTCCCCCTTGCTTCTCCCCGGTTGAGCAAGGATGGCTTGCAGCTTATAGAGAACGAAACGGAACCGGAGAATCAGGAAGAGGAGAGCGTCGATGCCGGTCAAGCTCGTAAAGAAGACCTGTTCAAGTATGGCGCACTTGCAAAGGTTGTTGGTGTTCAACGCCGTGTTTATTCGGAGCCATATCTACTTGTGGAGGGTATCAGACGGCTATCACTCGTCAAGGTCCTCAAGGAGCGGCCGTTCTTTGAAGCCGAGGTGTTGCTACATGATGAGATTGGTAAGCATCTTTTTTTTTGTATTTCAGAGAGACTATACTAATATTGTGTAGCTCCCAATCCTAAGGACACCGAGACGGTCGAGTCTTTTCAACATTTGAAACAACTTGCCCGTGAACTTCTCACGTTATTAAGGCTTGCATCGCTTTTCCCATCGAACCCTACAAGCATCTCGCCTACCGTTGCCCGCCGGTTTGAAATCTTTATATCCCGGAGAGAATATGCGCAGGCCGGTAGCTTGGCGGATTTTATGGCCGATATCGTTGAATCGAGTCTCGAAGAGAAGTTGCGCGTCCTAGCAGCATTCGACGTCAAGGACCGGTTGCAACGAGTCATTGAACTTCTCAATAGACAAGTGCAAGGAATCAAGAGCAATGTCAAAATAACATCTATTACGACCACAAGCAATAACTCGCCTATCGACATTTCACAACTGGACCCGAGATTGGCTCGCCGCGCTATGGCTGGCCTTAATGGGTTCTCCCCTAATGGTTCTAATGGTGGCAATGAAGATGAGAAGGAACCGAATGAAGTTGACGAACTCGAACAGCGTCTGAATGAGGCACAATTGAGCCCAGAGGCTCGCAAGGTCGCCGATCGGGAGCTGAAGCGACTGCGCAAGATGAACCCTGTCAACGCAGAATACGGCGTTTGCCGAAACTATCTCGAGAATATAGCGGAGATTCCCTGGCTGAAGACGACAGAAGATCAACTTGGAAGTGATACTCTACAACGAGCCAGGAAGCAGCTCGATGATGACCACTATGGACTCGAAAAGATAAAGAAGCGCTTGCTAGAATATCTCGCTGTTCTCAAGCTGAAACAATCTGTCAATGTTGACATTGAGCGTCAGATTGCTCAGGTGTCAGAACAGCTTACCGCTTCCGACAAGGAAGCAGAGAAAGAGAAAGTCGCTGAAAGTACGTCTCTCCCTCAGCCGGAAAAGCAAGTGCTCGAGACCAAGCTCCATATCCTCAAGTCAAAGCGTACAGTCGATAAATCACCCATCCTGCTGCTGGTTGGACCTCCGGGCACCGGTAAAACCAGCTTGGCCAAGTCGGTAGCTACATCTCTAGGACGCAAGTTCCATCGTATATCCCTCGGTGGTGTACGGGATGAGGCTGAAATTAGGGGTCATCGTCGCACTTATGTTGCAGCCATGCCTGGTTTGATCGTCAACGGTCTGAAAAAGGTCGGTGTCGCAAATCCCGTGTTTCTACTCGATGAGATTGACAAGGTTGGTGGATCCAACTTCCACGGTGACCCTTCGGCTGCCATGCTTGAAGTCTTGGACCCGGAGCAAAACCACAGCTTTTCAGACCATTATATCAATATTCCTATTGATTTGAGCAAAGTTCTTTTTATCGCTACGGCAAACTCATTGGATACCATTCCAGCTCCTTTGCTCGATCGTATGGAGACAATTCAACTTTCCGGTTATACAACAGTAGAAAAGCGACACATTGCTCGACGACATCTTCTCCCGAAGCAGATTCGGACCAACGGTCTATCTGACAACGATGTATCCTTGTCGGATGAGGTCCTTGAGAAGGTCATCACCGCCTATACTCGTGAGTCTGGTGTTCGTAACTTGGAACGCGAGATAGGTTCAGTATGTCGCTACAAGGCTGTACAGTATGCCGATGCAAAGGAGGCGAACCACATGGAGTCCTACAATCCAAGTGTCTCTCTAGAGGATCTTGAAGATATTCTTGGAATTGAACGTTTCGACGAGGAGATTGCCGAGACATCCTCCCGCCCAGGTATTGTTACCGGTCTCGTAGCGTACTCGACCGGTGGCCAAGGGAGTATCCTATTCATCGAGGTCGCAGACATGCCCGGAAACGGACGTGTACAGCTGACCGGAAAGTTAGGAGATGTCCTCAAGGAGTCTGTCGAGGTAGCATTGACGTGGGTCAAAGCTCATTCATTTGACTTGGGTCTTTCGCACGACCCCAACGAGGATATTATGAAAAACAGGAGCCTCCACGTTCACTGTCCCTCTGGCGCTATTCCGAAGGATGGCCCGTCTGCTGGTTTGGCTCATACTATTGCCCTCATCTCTCTGTTCTCGGGTAAACCGGTACCACCTCAGATTGCAATGACCGGAGAAATTTCTCTTCGTGGTCGGGTTATGCCTGTAGGTGGTATCAAAGAGAAACTCATCGGCGCTATGCGTGCAGGAGTGAAAATGGTGCTGCTGCCGTACGCTAACCGCAAGGACGTCAAAGATGTACCGCAAGAGGTACAGGACGGCCTTGAGATTGTCTATGTCAAGTATGCCTCCTCCCTGGATATGTCTTACTTGAAAAATATACTAACATAATTCAATAGGCACATTTGGGAAGCTCTCCGTGTTGTTTGGCCACAGGCTCATTTCCCTGGTCAACAGCTCAATATGTTTGAGAGCCACCTATAATCTCCCCTCTTTCGAATCGTTCTTGATTGCTTCAATTAGCGTCACTCATCATTTCGGTGTATATGGTACTTTGTAACTATGAGTTAGGGACTGGTTTTTTGAGGAACCAAACTGTAAATCCGCTCCCCGAACTACAATGTAAATTTTGTTTTCTGTTTTATACATATTCTGAATCTGTATTTCGAGCAAGCAAACAACTTTGAGTCCTGGATATATACTACAAGAGAATTTTGGTGGTAACGAGAATGAAATGCCATATTGTACACCTTTGCAAAAGTACATGTAAAACTGTAAAAAGAACAAACACCTGCTAGACCAGCAACTAAGGATTTTTAGGCTGTTCTGACGACGTGCTATCCATCACGGAGGGAGAAGAAATATCATCTATCACCTCTGAACCAACCTCCTTCGTCTCTTTTGGCTCTTCTTTCTTCTCCTTGGTCTCCTTTGGCGCTCCTCCTCCATTCAGCTTGGCCAACGCCGGTCGATCGTGTGACAGCCCCAATACCTGCCACGTCGGTTTCCAGGCCTTTTGGCCTTCCAGAAGCTCCTTGGCTTGTTTCTCGTATGCCTCTGCTTCGTTTTTGACGGGTTTTGCGGACGCGGAAGGTTGCATGGCTTCTTGATATTCTTGGCTGTATTGGCGATGGCGCTGGAATTGTTCCGGTTGCCAGCTATATTATCAATCACCATTGGTACATAAATTTCCTTTATTATAAAAACGTGAGGGGAATAAAGAAAAATCACATACGGAGATCTATCCTCCGGAGCCTCAGGCCACACAAACGGCTCCTTCATCTCAATCGTCATTCTCTTCTTTGATTTGGGTCGTCGCAGCGGTCCCTGACCGGGTCTGCCATCTCGAAACTCGCGCGTGACTTTCTGTTGCTCCACGAAGCTTCGTATGCTTATTATGTCGACGTTGTATAGTTGTTTCATGTACTCGCGCATGTCGAGTTTGTTGAATTCGAGGGGGACGTAGAATGTGGCATATCGGGGAGGGAGGAAGGGGGTGCGGACGAGAGTTATGACGAACTCGGGTCTGTAATAGTTTTCTAGTCAGTTGCTTGCGTTCTTGCTAAAGGCTTAGAGTTTTGATTTGAACTGAGGAGGAGAGTCTCGTCAAGCACGTACAGGTAGATGGGTTTTTTGGCGATTCTTCGCACTCTCATTTTGCCGGCAATAGTGTGAGTGTCAATAAAGCAGGAAAAATCCAAAATAATTGCCCTATTTCAATTGCTGTTGAGGCCGGTGGTTGTACGTATCTGATCGATTTGGTAGCATGCGTGATCAGATTAAAGATTTATCGGGTTCGGCATCTCGATAAAATTGCGCTTTTGGCCGCGTCGCGTGCCGTAAATTTTATCAGTTGATCCGAAGCCATCTTTAATGCTGTTGTCTATCTGACATTGTGATATCTTTATATTTGACAAGTCTCAAGTTATTACATGGCTACAGGAGGAAAAAAAAATAATGCGAGGACCACTTTTATATGCAAATGGTATTTAACATTGTCTAGGATGGTCATCAACCAGAATCGGATACTTTGAGATCCGCTATCCTTTGCGAACTTGACTCTATATCACGATCAGTCGACTCGGCGTGTTTATCTTCGCCTTCCTCCTGCTCTTCCTGCTCTTCTTCACCCTCCTCCGAATCGTCATCCTCGTCATAATTGTCGTTCTCGTTGTCGTCATCTAGATCGCTTCGTTCGCCAGTGCCATTGTCGCCATCGACACCCACATCCTTCATATACTTCTCCAACTCGCGAGCCATCTTCCTCGAAAACCCAGACGCCTCAACCTCAACATCCAATCTTTTGCCCGGATTCTTTCGTAGCTGTTTCATCGCATCCCTGAACAAGGGACCAGGATCGTCACTCGTAAACCCATACCGGCGCTTGAAATATCTCTTTATACAGTTCACATCACGGTCGAAATACATCTCTGCATTGACATGATCGACCGACACCATTTGCGGGAAGTCGATGAGTATCGGTACCAGCCGAATATCTTCATCGTTGAGTTCCGCATTTTCTGCGGCTTTCCCTTTCCCATTCGTAATCGGTTCTTCTTTGATCAAAATGTTGAACTCGTTGAAATCGCCATGAATCAGCCCGTAACGCGCAAGTTCCACAATCATAGCCATCAACTCCGCATATAGCGTAGACGGATTTCCGACTTTGGCAATCTGTCGTAGAGGAAAAGCATCGATTAAACTCATGACGATAGTATGTCGATTCTGCGCAATCGGCTCCGGCACCGGAAAACCATTCTCCCTCAGAGCTTTCATGAACGTAAACTCCTTAATAGCGGCCAGGCGCGACATGTACATCCATGACCCTGTGCTGCGGTTGCGGAGATAATCGCGATTCGTCTTTACTGTTCGGAAAGAGATACGACCGAGACGGTGGATTTTGAGGATGCGCTGCGATCCATCTGAGGCTGCGACGACAATGATGTCTGATTCTTTGCCGACTCCGACCTGGTTTCCGACTGAGTATATGCTTTTTTGTTTTTGGTGGGTGTTGAGTGCGAGGTAGTCGAGACCGCCGTATGTTAATCGATATCCATCGTCTATTGATCTCGCAACATATCAGCAAGGTTTTCTTTCTTTTATATCGACAAGAGTCAGATACAACGCACACTTAGCATTCTTCACCTTCGCAATGAGATTCGTCTTTGCCAAATTCGAGATACTCCTGTGGACACCACTGCCACCTCTCAAACCCGACAACTGAACTATCAACGGCGTAGGAACAACTTCGTGATTGCGACTTCCGGCCTCGACCTATACGTCATGCCTCATTAGAACTGTCAAACCGAATTCAACGCGGCAGATCGATGAAGTCGAAGCGGAAGAGAGAACTTACAGCAGCGAGGACTCGGAAGTCCTCTGCGGTGAAATACCGCATGGCTTTTGCGTCGAGCTTCATGATGACTACGCTGACAGATATAAGCCGTCACAGAGTATGCAGCTTGAATAATTCGATACTAAGAGCGTATTGATAAAGATCTTGGTTGCTTGAAAAAAAGTCGGGCAGTCATGACGCTCCCCGCAATTAGAAAAAAAGTTCGTAGCCCTAAGCCCTACTTTCGTGCCTAATTAGGCGTACTCAAAATTCGATTCTGGCCAACGACTACCACGAAATACTTATCTAGACTAACAAATTACTTCTTCATTCTTCGCATAGACGTACTAGAATTGAGTCTATTCAATTGCAAATATTTCACAGTATTAAGCCCGCATGGGCCGGAAGCATCTACGGAAACGTGACGGTGTTCTTCGACCAGCTACGCGCATAAAGGCTGTAGAATAGTTCCAAATTCCAAACCAGAGAAATATGGTGTATGGCACATCATTAGGTTGAGGCTTCCCACTCGGGGTTCTATCGCTAAGTTAGCCGTGTGTCTGCAAATCAGAAATCAGAAAGGAGGCTTACCTTGCGCAGAATCACTAAACCTTCAAGTGTGCTACTGAGAGGAATATACTGTTCATCTTCGAGCTCCGCCCTCTCGCCGTAACTGAGAAGGACGGGTGTGCTCTGTGTTTGCCATCCGGTGATGGTCTTTGGTCGACCAGCTTGGCCGACAACATCAACAGCCTGACCGACACGCACATTCACAGTCAGAGGCTGCAAGTCTTCGTCAAGAGTAATGAGGAAGCGGGGATGCATTGCTGTGATGAGGAAATAGAGAAGGTAGTGGTGCTCGGCGAGTATGAATTGTTTTGCATCAATCATGGCGACCAAGACAGTCAAGAGGCCTGCAGCAGCTACTCGAGACAGCACTTGGCGATCTGTGTGGAATGGGTTGACGGATACAGTACCCTTGCCCATGTGCAACAGACCTTGGGCAATGCGGACCATGAACAGTGAGTTCTGATCACGGTGATAGTAGCTAGCAAGCTGTCGCAACAGTTGCGCCAGACGAGCATTGTTGGTACCGGCACCGGTCAATCCCATGGCAAAGATGGCATTAATAGCGACATCGTTGTCGTTGTCGTGGCTGTATCGTGACAAAGTGTCGTAAACTTTCATCTGCGGGTTGCTGGGGCTGATAAGTCCCATTGCAAGTGGCACAGCCTTACGGATGTTGCTTGCACCGTAATGCATCAAGTGTCCGAATTGTCGTAGAATCATGTCTTGGCCAACGTCTTCTCCCATGGCAATGAGAGACAGGCCCAGAACAGCATATGATTGAACGAGCTCGTCGCCTTTGTTCTCTTCCTTATCTTCAATGAACTCATTGCACGTATGAAGAAGTTCCTGAATCTTCAAGACAGTGCCTGTGCCGGCCCACGCGCAAACGGAAGCTAGTACAGCTGTAGGCTTAGCCATGGGGTGGTCAACGGCTTTGAGAATATCCAGGATAACGTCAACCTCTTCTTGTCGTCCAAAGTAGAGTAAAGCCAATCCCAATGCCATAAATCTTGTCCATTTGTCTTTGAGTTGTTTTTGTCGCTCCTCATCCATCAATGTGTAGGCAATTGCTTCCGAGACTTGATGATTTGACGAGCCGACGAAGATCAATCCGAGAGAAACAGCAGCCATAGCTGACAGCTGCATATCTAAAGAGACATCTTCCACGATGGGAAGGAGAACGTCCAAAAGCTCTTCCTTGTTGGAGCCAGCATAGGACAAACCAAGACCCATGATGGATGCCACACGCATAGGGATGCTCTTGTTTTCGATGTTGTCGGGGTCGCTGAGAAGAGCCATCGCAGGATCAGAGTCGAGACGTACGCCGGAGTTGAGAATACCGATGGCGAGCAAAGCACCGGCCTTGATTTGGTCCTCCTGAGCATATGTGAATTTGTCGATCTTATCAAGACCGCCTTCTACATCTCTGTGCAATAGCATACCGAGGGAAGCGGTAGTTGATAGCATTCCATCGTCCTTTGTCTTCCACACCCAAGGTCCCTTGTCACCCTCAACTAACATCATCTTGTCACTTCCGTATCCAGCATTAGCGAACGCATTTACGAATGCGCTGGCCAAGTTATGCCGAGCGGAATCAACATTTGTCAAACCTGCACCTCTGCTGCTTTCCAAGTGAGTTTTGTATATATCTTCGGGCATCTTGGGATCGAGAATATTCAATTCCTTAGCCAAAGCCTTGAAGTGTGTAGGAATTTGAGTATTGTTGAGACATTCTGCCAACTCCTGGTCATCCTCGTCCTCGGGCAGGTCGAGCCAAATCTGCTGCCGAGCAACCAAGAAAGCCATTTGTCTTTTCAGAGCTTTATCTTCGGTAGCGGCAAAATCCGCCTTGATGAGGTCAACATCATTGAGACGGATAGCGATAACGATTGCTTGCGTCAGTTTTTTGTATCGGACGTAGATCTCGTGCGCTGCGCGCAGGAATTCGTGGTCTTCCGGATACGTGAGCAGGTTGACCATGCTGACCATGTAGAGGCACACTCTTTGGTAAGTGTTTTCATCCACAAAGTTGGGTATCTCCGGGATCATCTCGAGCTCGCTGAGAAGATCGACGGCGTCGGCTTCCGCGTTGTGTGATAGGAAGTACGGGACGAGTGTTAAAGTAAGCGCAACGAGATCACCGTACTCTTGGTCCTCAGCTAGTCGATTTTGGTATTCTTGTCCGATCTCGAGTGCAAGGTGTCGAATGTATTCATGGCCCCATGAAGCTAGATCTTCTTCCGGGGATTTGGATAGAAGGCGATATTTGAGTGTCTCGAGCTTGTCCTCTACACCGTAGGTCATTCCAAGGACGGACAACGTATCTGCGAGGGAGTCCTACAAGAATGAGCAAGTATCTTGCAATCTATAGTTTGGAAACCAACCTTTTCTGATCCAGCTTGCCATCTCTCGTAAACTTCCGTGAGCTCGTCATAGTGCGGCCGGAGGAACTTCAAGGGCTTCGGAACAGCGGTCATCGACGACGTAGATGTTTTTATAAAGTTTTTGATGGCATCTAAAGCGGGACGATACAGGGTCGTGTCGGGCTCCTGTTATTGATTGTGGATTAGTGGCTGATAGCTACTGAAGCTTGAAGGCACGTACCTTGAGTCGCTCCACGAGCATCTCGAGCTCGTTCTTAAGATTCTGGTCTTCTTCATTAAGCTCCTCTGCAGATTCGACGAAGATTAGCATGAAACCTCCAAGCTAAAGCAACCGATGATGCGAAAGATAAGCAGAATCGGGCTGATTTGTCACGTACCTTCTTGTAGCTCATCATCCTTGTCCTCCTTCTTTCCAACCTTGGTTTTATCATCCTTTGCATCTTTCTTCTGTCCGTTCAGCTCGCGAGCATCATCGACCTTGCCCTTTCCCTTGTCAGCAGCTGCTGACCGCTGGCCTTCTTTCGCCATGGAGCCTCGGCGGCTAGCTTCAACGATGGTGTAGAAAGAGAAAGGATCACGAGAGCAGAGGGATGAAACACCAGATCAAGCTTCCGATAGTTCCACCTGGTAGAATCGGGGGGTGACTTGTTTGTGAGAGTGGTGGATGGAGGTGCGTGGTGTGATGGAGATTGATTTGGTTCTGGGTTGCAAGCAGGCACTCCGAGCTTGCGTCGTGATATCGTCTCGCCGCTGTGGAGCTACGTCTGCTGCAAACAAAGCAAACACCAAGCCTACTCATAGTATGGGATCACGTAAGCATATCAACATCGAACGATCTCAAGAGAAAGTTGAACAATAAGAAGGGAATATATTCTGCTGTTATGAACAACCTCTCAATAGATTATTTGATGTTTATTCGTCGTGCTTGACTCCATCGCTGAGCTGCTGTTTACACCGTCTTTACGTCCGGAAAGATCACGTGACCTCACATAGAACTGCGCCTTCTGCGTGTCATTTGATTGATAGTTCGAGGATATTCGGACTCTGTCTGAGGATAGGGCTCTATACACAATTGTCATCAACAGACGTGGATGGGTACGTCTTGGAAGGTACGGCCATCGCAGCTGCCAAATTGGACTCCCGTCGGATCCACCATCCAAATATTGATACCGCAGCTTCAACAATCAACAAGCCTTTAACTGGAACTGATTCTATCGACCATGTAATCTGAAACAGATAGAGCATGTGATCAACACTGAAATTGCAAGACTTCTATCTGATTCTCTTCGGTAAACGAACTTCCTTCATTGCGGAGCCTGCTATACACGATGGACGACGCGATGGATATCGAACCTCCAGAACCACGAGGAACCAAGCGGACTGCTGATGATGCAGAGCTTGCACCAAATGAGCAGCGTCGAATAAGAGTGCGCATCTATTTCCCCTTTACAGGCAAACACCGGTCGATGCTGACATGAGATCAGGCTCTGGATCCTGATGTGGTGAACAAAATTGCTGCCGGAGAGATCATTGTCGCCCCGATGCATGCCCTCAAAGAACTCATTGAGAATTCCGTCGATGCTGGATCCACATCGATAGAGGTTCTTGTCAAGGACGGAGGACTCAAGCTTCTCCAGATTACCGATAACGGCCATGGTATCAACGTGAGTTCGGCCCGTCGTTGGGAAGCATATCAACTAAGTAGATGTTACAGGTGGATGATCTACCAATTTTATGCGAAAGATTTACCACTTCAAAGCTGAAAGAATTTGAAGATCTCACAGCTATCGGCACCTACGGCTTCCGTGGCGAAGCCCTGGCCAGTATCAGCCATATTTCTCATTTGACGGTGACCACTAAGACTGCCAGCTCTAGCTGTGCTTGGAGGGCGCATTATAGCGATGGCAAGCTTGTACCAGCTAAGCCTGGTCAAAGTGCGAAACCGAAGCCCACAGCTGGACGTGGAGGAACTCAAATCACTGTAAGCAACGTTCGATGATTGATGAAAAACTGAGCTGACTGTTGACGCAGGTTGAAGATCTATTTTACAACGTCCCGACACGACGGCGTGCTTTTAGGTCCTCTAGTGAGGAATATGCCAAGATCCTAGACGTCGTAGGCCGATATGCAGTTCATTGCGCGAATGTTGCTTTTTCGTGCAAGAAGCACGGCGATTCAGGCTCCAGCATCTCGACTGCTGCTAAATCGTCTACTATTGATCGAATCCGCCAAATCCATGGAAGTGCTGTGGCGAATGAATTGATTGACTTCAATGTCGAAGATACGAAGAGGCTGGGATTCAAGGCATCCGGGCTGGTTACCAACGCCAATTATCACGTTAAAAGAACGACCATTTTGTTATTCATCAACCACCGATCAGTTGAGTCGTCCGCACTCAAGAAAGCCATTGAACAGACATATTCGACTTTCCTCCCCAAAGGTGGACATCCATTCATCTATCTGGATCTCGAAATCGAACCGAATCGAGTTGACGTCAATGTGCACCCAACTAAGAGAGAAGTGAACTTTTTGAACGAGGACGAGATTATAGAATTGATATGCAGTGAGATCACTGAGCGTCTGGCACAGGTAGATTCAAGCAGGACATTTATGACTCAGACTCTACTGCCTGGTGTCCCCAAAGTAGCAGAGACACCTCCAAGCGATTCTCAGGCTCGCAGAGCGGGCGTGGTATCTTCATCACAAAAGCCCTATGAAAATAATCTGGTCCGAACAGACTCGCGCATGCGAAAGATCACTTCTATGCTACCATCTCTTACTGCATCATCTAGCACACAATTAGACACAGATCAGGCCGAAGAAGAGGAAAAACCAGACGATGGCCTGCACTACGAGACAACAGATCGCGAGCCACTCCGCATAGGACTGACATCCGTCAAACGTCTCCGCGCTGCAGTACGAAACGACATGCACAATGGACTTACTGAACTCTTCTCGACGCATACATACGTGGGCCTCGTTGACGAACGTCGACGCATCGTCGCACTCCAATCAGGCGTCAAGCTCTATCTAGTCGACTACGGAATGATCTGTAATGAGTTCTTCTACCAGATCGGACTCACCGACTTTGGAAATTTCGGCGTCATCAAACTCGACCCGCCGCCAAAGTTGATTGAACTAATGCAACTCGGCGCAGAAATTGAGCGCACTGAGCATCAAGCCACACCCGAAGGGGGAAATGACGAAATGGAAGAAATCTTCCAGAAAGCGCCTGAAATCGTGACTAACACCCTGATCGAGCGTCGCGACATGTTGGACGAGTACTTCTCCATGAAAATCTCCGAAGAAGGCGAGCTACTCACGATCCCGCTGTTGCTGAAGGGGTATGTACCGTCGTTAGCAAAGCTGCCTCGATTTTTGCTACGACTCGGTCCGTATGTGGACTGGACGAGTGAAGAGGAATGTTTTCGTGGGTTTCTCCGTGAACTCGCTGCTTTTTATACGCCTGAACAATTGCCGCCGCAACCACCCAAAAAGCCAGAAATCCCGCCCTCTCGGGGCGCAGAAGATATAGAGGATAATGCTGAGCCAGAAACAATTCAGGAACAACCACAAGCAAACGAGGAGGAAGATGAAAGTATAACAACCCGCCGCACGCAACTCACACGAATGCTGGAACACGTTCTTTTCCCCGCTGTTCGAGCGAGGCTCGTGGCTACCAACGGCCTATTACCTGGCGTTGTCGAAGTTGCGGACTTGAAGGGGCTGTATCGCGTTTTTGAGCGGTGTTAAATCTATCGATCTTTATAAACCTATGAGCTATTTCATGTTTTATGATGAAAGTAAGCCCTACAATGATACTACGCAGATTCGGATGTACTCAGCAGAATTAAATGAATCATATAAAGTTAAACCCGCAATCCATACATAAATCTTATAGCGCAAGTCCATAAACCCATAATCCATCAATCGCACTCATACATGAAACGAAGAACTAAAAGCAAATGACAAAAAAAAATGACAGACATGAAAATGACAGGAATAATAGATAACGATAAAATAGGGCAGAAAACAAATGGTCATGAAAGTATCATATCAGAAGAAATAGCACGAGAAAAAAGAAGAAGAAAAAAAAAAAACGCCGTGAGAGGAACTCCATAAACCCTAGTCCTGAGCCTTCCCTTTCCATTTCCATACCCATATCCGTGTTTCCTGTCCATAGCCGTGTCGTGATCCAACTCGTTTCGTCGTGTATATATTGCTTTTCTTTTCTGTTCTTTCCGGGTTTGTATATTTTCATTCATTATAATCATCAGCGTCTTCAATCATGCGCCACCAATCTCAATCAAGTCAACCTATTCACCATCTTCATACTGAAGTTTGATTTATTGCTGTCGCGAATACGGCTTATTCATCAACGCAATTTCGCGCGCCACGCCGGCCCATTCCAGTTCTCGCCGGAGCGGCTCTCGGCGTTTCCGTTGGAGCTGTTCGTCCCATTTGAGGAGTTCGTAGACGAAGCGGAGGTGCGGTTGGATGATGACGTTTAGTCTTCTGGCGCGGACGAAGCAGCTTTCGTTCGTCGTTAGTGGGGGGTTCAACTGTCAGCAAAGGAATGGAGTGCTTACTATGCGCGAGGGAAGGATAGTTTCAGGGAGGACATGACTTCGGCTATGCAGATTGTTGCGGATCGTGAAACGCCAACGCGGCAGTGGACTAGTGTAGCTGATCTATCGGCTTTGCCTTTTTCTGTTGAGGTCAAGTCAGTCGATAAGTTCGTGTGCGCTTTGGACAGGGCAGCTTACCGATAAATGAAAGACAATTTTCAAACTCCTCCGTCAATGGATCTATTCCATTATCCTGGACCTGACCAATAAACATCAAATTGTCCTCGCCCCAGCTCTCAATCTCCTTCTCAGACCAAGATACCGGCTCGCCAATGCTCAGCACCCGTGTGATACCCAGTTCCCGGAGGAGATCTGGATTATTTGCATGCGCCAGATTGCCAAGATACATATACGGAAGTATGCGACTAGGCAGGGAGCCGTCCATTTTCCGCAGCCAGGCTGGCTCGCAAAGAGTGTCTAGGTTCAGTCTCACGGCAGCAGGGCTCTGTTCAAGAAGCTGCTGCTGGATGTTCCGTAGGAATACGACATCTGAAGGGTATGCAAAGAAATTGCGTCCCTTTTCACGGTGGAGTTTGATCCAGGCTTGATCTAGCGGTAGGCCTTCGGCGAACATGAAGTATGCGATCGCTAGCAGTGAGCTTTCTGTATAGCCATCTGCGCAATGAATCAGTATCTTGTATGCTTTGGTCGAGTCTTCCATTGGAATGTCGTCCAACTCTTCAATGTCTGATCCGTTATCCTCCGGGTTGGCGAGATAGTATAGCCAGCGGACTGTATTGAGGAAATCTTCAACGTCTCGATTCCCTTCAAGCTGCGGCACGATACTTCCCGAAGAAGGAAACTGCATCGCTACGCCTTCGGGCCATTCTTCACTCGCGAGGCTCCTGCTCACGCCATCCAAATATCGAGGACCGGGAGTAGGCGCAAGATCAATCGCTTCAATGCTCAAGTCGAATTGATTTGTATCCATTACGTCTTGGTCGTCTGAAGACACGAGTATATCGGGACTCGGGCCTAGCCAGACATTCTTCGAGATTTCGGAAGTCTTGGACATGCTGCACATTTCGTTGCGCTCCCATTGGACTAGATCAATCAGTCAAATACCCCATTGATTGTTCTGACGTGGTAGCACTCACAAAAGTCCATCACTTTGCCTGTGATTTGTCCTTGTGAATCTATCGCAACCAAGTCATGATAACGCTGCTCAATGTCTTCGAATGAGTCTGCCAACGATTAGCCAGGTTGAGCACGTGTCTGCGAACGCACTTACCAGATAAGATGAATGTGTTGAAAAGAGGGGTCTCTTGCGCAGGATCATGTTTCATCCTCCAATTCTGCTGCGCAATCGCCACTTTCTGCGCCGCCTCAAACAAGTGCAACGGGGCGGCGCTTTTCTCGGCATAGATCACAATATCCGATAACGGCGCCAGTTTGGCAGTCTGAATATGAAAGTTGCGAACAGAAAACCCATAAATCGGGTCGGCATCAATGAAGTCTGTGCCGCTCGTGTCGAGAATCTCGTCAAGTGACACGGCGCCTCGCAGACGGGACTTGGTAAGATCACCGTCCAGACTGACCAGCGTCAAAGAACGAAAGCATCTCGGGATGCGCCTAAGCGATCGTTTCCTATTGACGAAAAACGCCGATTGCACGCCATTAAAGGGATGCAACCCATGTAGCCAGGGAAACACCTGATTCGGATCCGGCAAGGGTTGGGTAGCTAAATGGTCCAGCGCAGCGGCCAGTGTAGCGCCATTGATGGAGTAAACGGGGGGAGAATTGGAGAGTTTCTTGAAGCGATCGGGCGGGTATAGGAGCGAGGTCACTGAAATGCCGGATTGTTCTACTGGGGAGATTGCGGATGGCGCCGAGCCGGGTGGGCAGACGGGGATGTGTTTGTTGGGGATGGACGTAGGGGTGCGAGGGCGGACATTGAGACTGAGGGGGGGAGGAGTCGCGGAGTGTCGAATTGATTGTTGCTGGACCACGACTGTTGCCATTGCTGATGATATACGAAGTGGTGGTGATCTCTATTGAATTGCGCCGTGTATCGATATCCGCATGCGCGTATGTTAAGCAGCGCAGTGCTGGAAAGTCCTTGGAAGATTGAAAAGCAGTACCTGAGACGAATCACCTGCAGGCGGGGTGTCTGCAATTCCAATTCTGTGCAGGCGCAAGTCATAGACAGCGATGAAGATGTTGGCAGGCTCAGGCTATAACTATTGCGAGACGGGCAGTCAGTCTAATGTATCGGCAGTATGGATCATGTCGCTCGAGCGGGGAAGAAGGTGTTGTCCCACTCGGTAGTATAGTCTCACAGGTGGCTCCAGTGCCCGACAGAAGCGGATTGGCTGGCGTGCACTCGTCCAGACGGACTGATAATGCAGTGTCAATTGGGAATCGAAGTCACTTGAGAATTGAGGATTGCAAGAACAGATAACTAGAGTATGAATGTACTAAGTTATGTAGGTTTCAGATAAGTTGATGCTGGCGGGGGGTGGAGAGATACTCAGTCTGGACTCTGGAATGGAGACTGATGGGTCCACGTCCCGAGGAATATGTACAACTAGGACAGCGCCCCAATTCCAGCAAGCGTCCAATCACAGCGTGCTGAGCGTGCGCTAGTATCTTGTTTCTTTTGATTCTGACTCGTAACTTGTCAACTTTTTACATAGTATGATGAATATGATGAATCGCATGTCTCTCTCGTTGACTTGACACTGAATTCCTCTATGGACGAGGCAATGTTTTACGTCTCCTTCCACCCACCAATTGTTCTTGTGTCTGTTGCCCATTACCAGGTTCGGGCATACAATTGAATTTGTCTGAACTTACTATACTTAGTATACTTAGTATACTACGTAGTACGTAGTGGTCTCGACTCTCATGTAATATTCCGCGCACTGCCATTGGCCCGCCTGCACAATTGGCGTGGGTGAACTTACAGATTGGCGTTTTTAGTCCGAGAATAGTAGTCGGATAACTGAGTTATAACTTATAACTTATAATTATAACTTATCAGACGTCAGCTGTCTTCCTGTCTGTTGTTTTCAGTGAGTGAATACTTAGTATTACTTACTTCTAGTGGCAGTTTGTTATGCATTCAGATTTCTTTTCTCTCGGTAGAAGGTGTATACAAACAAACAAGCATACTTCTGCTTGCAGAGTGTAACGACGATACTTGTACTACCGTATGTACACAGTATTGTAAATACTAAATACTAAATAGTAAATACCGTACAGATGCATTCCGCAGGTCCATGCAGCCAATTGACTTTCAGCATTCCGCGAGTGGATGTTTCTTTGCAAGTCTCTATTGGTTGGCGGTCAGACTAGCGCATGGAGTCCCTCTGTTTACTGCGTCATGGACTACTACTACTACTACTACTACTACTACGGAGTACATATACATAGTATGTACAACTCGAGTGTTTGTTTGTGTTGTGTGGACCATTGTCTACAAGAGAAAAATATATTCATCTCATCACCAAACAGATCATCAACACCGTGGGCGGAAACAGTAATCGCCAGTGGTCAGCGAACAGTGACGGAGCCCCGCCAACCATACAATAACATCGCTTAAACAATTGCATAGGAGTATATCCAGATTATCAAGACCGGACTGTCGATCCATGGAAAGCGTCAACAGCTCGATGGAGACGATGGATGCATCTGATTCGCGCAGACGTCATGATCCCCGCTATCCATCTCTCGATGTCGGCCACGCGATTGCTGAATGCGGCACTGTCAAGTGTGAGTCCGCTAGAGAATCAACGAATGATCTTGAGAGATGCGTAAACGACTGATTCATTTATCGCTGTTGATATCACAGACAGACAAAGCAGTGAGTGAGAGACTGACTCCTCCGTGTACTATGCAGTACTAGTATGTACTACTAGTTAGTAGTTACTACATAGTACTATGTATGTAGAAGAGTCAAGAGAAGATACCTAGAGGTACCCGCTTGATTCGTCCCCTCACTTGCGCTCCACTACCTACGGTGGATGTGAGCCAATCACAGCAACTTCCCCGGACTAACGATCAGACTATGTAGTTATCATCTGGTCGCCAACGCCTTTCGTTTCTTCTTTTATGATATATGACTAACTAGGTACTGAGTTGATCACCACCCAGCCTTCTCCTTCAACTCATCCGCCAGTCTCACCAAATAAAACCGAGCAATGTCAGGCGGAACCCCGTCAAAAGATCTCACAATTTTCTCCACTTCATTCCTCCCCTTCTCATACGCCTCGAGATCGCGATTGGCGTAGACGTCTCGTCCCGCAGCATATCCCTTTTCCAGACTGCGAAAGAAAACGTTAACTGCGATGCTAACTCCGTCGACGGGCGTGGCAGCATGCAACCAGAGCGGCGGAATGAACAAGATCTCCCCCGGACCCAGTGTCGCCTCGTGAGGGGACGTATCGGGCACGGACACTATTTGTCCGCTCTGTATGCCGCTGTCGTTGGCGAAGATGTCGAGTGTGGAGCTCGATGCACCGGGCGGTAGCTGCAGATGTTCGACGTCTGACGGAGGGTATAACACCAGCTTTTTCTGCCCGCGGATTTGGCAGTACACGTTGGCCATGACCTACATGCTTAGTTATGTTCCTTCTTGTAGAAGCGACAATAAAATACTTACATCATAATGTAACCACATCGTAACAGGCCCCGAGATACGTAAGGGGGAGCTATGAGTATTCTCTTTGACAAAACTCAATGGTTCTGGAAGGACAAAATCGTCCTTAATCTCAGGAAAGTCCTGTTCAAAACTTGCCGCCTTTTTGGCCGGTTGATCGCTCGAGATTGATCTCAGGTATTGGCGACTTCCCTGGTGGATCTCATCCATAAACGTGCCAAACTCTTTGGTTATGTATGAAAAGTTCTTCCTCTGGAAGTTCATATGATCGGTTTGGGCGTCATGCACCACCACTTTCCGGTCAGGTCCAAGAGTCTCGACGAGATACTCTTTAGACCACTTCTCGGTACATGCACCTATGTTCAGTTTCGTGATCACCACTGGTTTTGCTTGATTCAGAATTGACTCAAAATCTGCCGCCGTCTGAATGGTCACTTGCGGAATACTTCTAATTCCGTTTGGCTTGCTCGCTTCGATATGTGGTTTTTTATGAGATGCATATGTTTGCGTAGATCTCTTTTCTGCTACTTGGAGGTACTTCCACTCTTCCGGTGTGTCCACGGAAGCGTCACATATTTGCCAGATGTAGTTGTTCCAGAAAGTTCCAAATGAGAAACATACCACTCCGCCAGAGGCCACGACCACCGAGGAACCAACATTCCCTGAGACATGGCCGGCGAGAAGCGGTCGTAATGCCGGCGACTCGTAGTGAGCATCAACGGTCTGTATGATCGAGGAACTCCACTCATTTCGACCAAGCTCTGCAATGTCTAAGCATAGAATTTCCATTTCTTTTGGAAGCACGCCTCGGACGCCGATTCCGCCTATAATCAATAGCTTGTTTGAGACCACATTTGTCGTTGCACCGAATCGTCCAGCGACATAACGAGCAAGATTTGTCGCATTTCGTAGTTTGTCAGACAAAGCAGCAAGCTGAACAAGGACGGTGCCATCTTCACCTATTTCTAGGCTCCACTTCCAAAAGTCATCGGAGACTATTCCATCCTGAGACATGCCTCCAAATAGGTAACCAGACGACGAATCAACAGCAATCATCTGGGCACCAAATCGACCAGCGATATCAGGATTTCCTATTAATTTGGCTGTCTGCCATCCTTTTTGTTCATTCCAGAGCAACCACTCTCCCAAAATATCACCGTTGCTATTCTTTCCGCCATGTACCAACACACCTTCGGTATCATCCAATTGGACTTGTACCGCAGAGTGACGGAAGCGAGGTTGCGGCAAAGAATGTGTCGGTTTCCAGGCATTGTCCTTTCGCACCCAGCAATCATCCAAGCCTGCATTCGGTGATGCACGACCCCCAACTAAGAGACAACCCCCATCACGAAGCGCTGTAATGGTATGACACATGCGTGCTGAGATTTGGTGAGTTGGCAAAGTGCCGGCCGGCTGAGTACGTTCTTCACCTCTATAATAGATATCCGTAGACAAAAGACGAGACTGGCTTCCTAGTCCGCCGTGAACGCCTATGGACTGATCACTTTCTGGAACCACAGCAGCAAATCTCCGATGACCTTTAAAGGAAACTGGACGATGTGATACTAATTTCAGTGGGGTTTTCGGCAAGTCGCAGTGAGATCCAATCTCAGTGTTCTTGGGCGAGGACTCCCGCTCAACATTTGAAGCTGTTACGACAGAGTAATGCGAGGCAAACAATGCAAACTCCTCCCACTCGTCAAATGGTTCTACGAGGTCCAATGCCATCCGTTGGGATTTACTGAGAAATGCACCATCATTCCAAATATCCCACAGACTCCTGGCAGAAGCATAGCGCCAACCTTGTGAAGTGAACCGTTGTTCCTGCGCGGACATGGTCGGATACTTGTGGATCGAATGAAGAGGGGCTTGAAGTTTGTGAAAGTGTTTCATCATAGTAGATGCAAAGGGGTGATCAGACCCGTCTGGATAATATTGCTCCAGAACACAGAATTGTATATCTAGATGTGTCAGCCAGGATTGTGGACACTTGGATATTACGGAGACTACCTTTGCCTAACGTCGGGAACCACGAGATGAGAGCATCTGCTGATTGAACATCCATATAGGTGAGAGAGACTTCTGCTATGCAGAGAACCGAGACTGGAGACGGCCCCAGAACCTCCTTCAAAGCCTCTTCAAGCTTTTTCAGGTTTTTCAAGTCACAGCCCACGGCGACATACTGTGAAGCTCGCAGGAGTACAGGGTTGGGGTCCGGATAGGCCTTTATATCTCCCAGTATACTCTTCAACTCTTCCGTTTGTTGTATGACGGACGTTTTGATGCCCATCAACTTCTCATAATCGATATCCACAAACGTCGCATTGCCACATATCGATTTCTCGGTCTTGAGGAGCTGAAAGGCCAAGGGGTCACTACGCATAACTCTTAATACACATCTGCGAGTCTTGTCTTTGCTCTGGTCTACTCACTATCCACACCCCAGATTTAGGACAAACTTGGGTCGCGTATCTGGGCTTTGTAGAAATTGGCGGACTGTTTCGGCAATTGCATGCATTCTAAGCCAGTATCCTCTATTGATCAATGGGGCTCTTCTTTGCGGCTTCTTGACGAACGGACGGAAGAATTGGTATTGGGGGAAGTATCGAAGTTCGACGCTCCTTTTCGAAACGATACTACTGTTGTTTGTCTTTCAAGAAAAAAAAAAAGGGTCAGCCAACTGCTTTAGGGCTTTTCGTAGGCGAACAGCATACAGTGCTAATCACAATGACTTACTCCCATCACAAGATCCGCCTCTTTCTCCATTTTGGTAGGCACTGCGGGCTTGCTCGGCTTTTTGCTTGCCGGTGCTTTGATAGCACCATCATGTGGCACTATCAATGGCGCTGTAGGAGGATTCATCTTCATCTTCAAGGAAACAAATCCTCTTCCAAACAATCAGGAGAGAAAGAATGCCCCTCGTCTTTTTTGGAATTTGCAGGCGGCATATCACGGCAGAAACAGAAGGGTCCTCGCGCTATTCCTGAATTATTCTAGCTTAGCGGCGGCCGTTCAGTTTCTTAGTGTGGAGACCCGCGGTTGCCCTACTGATCGTTCTCCAAAACATCTCGACCTACCACCCATTGTTAGCATGTCACCTGAACACTGCTTCTGCCTGCAACCTCGCTCCTCGCTATCTTGACACTCTTCTCGTCTTCTTATTCGAAGAATAATTGCAAAGTAGACCAGCACTGTTGGCGATTTACTCGAAATTTTCACCACTACGATCCTGTTAACCAGTGTTTGTTGACGGGAGCTCTCTACATGATTGGCGCGGGGTGCAAGGTCCAGTAGCAACACCAAAGGCTTTGGCACGCACGACAGTGATCGTGTCGCCAGTGAAGCTCAAAGAACGCTCAAGTCTCAATAGACATTACATCCGAAGCTCCGACTGTAGGCACAATGTCTATGAACTTTGTCACCTTCAACCAAGATTACAGCTATCTAGCTGTTGGTATGTACATGCGCTTCAGAGTGTTCAGGTCTGCCATGCTAACGATGTATAGGTACCTCTAAAGGGTTCCGGATCTTCACAACGGATCCTTTTACCAAAAGCTATGAAACCAAGGATGGAAACATAGCGATTCTGGAAATGTTGTTTTCAACATCGCTGGTGGCTCTGATCTTATCACCCCGACGTCTTCAGATCACAAACACCAAGGTACTAGCGGTCTTTGCCCGCATTATATATGACTAGACTGACAGAGAACCAGCGGCAATCCACTATATGCGAGTTGACATTTCCAACGACCGTGCTAGCGGTCAAGTTGAATCGGAAACGACTAGTGATAGTGCTCGAAGATTACATTTACCTGTACGATATTCAGACGATGAAACTTCTTTCGACGATTGAGACGTCGCCTAATCCAAATGGTAAGCTCCTCACCTCTTGCTGTCTCTTTGTTGCTGGGAAATGAGTCTGATACTTATCAAAACAGCAATCTGCGCGTTGTCGCCTTCCTCGGAAAACTGCTACCTGGCCTATCCACTGCCACAAAAAGCACCATCGTCATCATTTGCACCTCCAGCACATGCCCCGCCTAGTACGACAAATCATATATCTCCCACGACGGGTGATGTATTGATTTTTGATGCGGTAAAGTTGGAAGCCATCAATGTTATAGAGGCTCATCGATCTCCCCTGTCTTGCATCACTCTCAACAGTGAAGGTACTCTTCTGGCTACCGCTTCAGACAAAGGCACTATTATCCGCGTGTTCTCCGTGCCTGATGGTCATAAGCTTTATCAATTCCGACGCGGGTCCATCCCATCTCGCATATATAGCATGTCATTCAACACCATGTCCACGCTTCTTTGTGTCTCCTCGGCCACGGACACTATTCATGTGTTCAAATTGAACGGCCAAGGACAAAACCCAGATGGAAGCTCAAGGTCGCCTACGTTAGATCGACCGATAAGCCCTAGTTCGGGCGACTACCGGGACGAAGACGAAACCGGCATGGACGCATCCGATTTCAGCTCGAGGAAGCATAACGGCACATTAATTGGCATGCTTCGGCGTACATCGCAGAATGTTGGGAATACTTTTGCCGCTACTGTTGGAGGATATCTGCCCAAGGGGGTCAGTGAAATGTGGGAGCCTACACGAGACTTTGCCTGGATGAAACTGCCCAAGACCGGGCAAGGATCGGGGGCCCAGGCCACCGGACCTGTGAGGAGCGTTGTAGCTATGAGCAGCAATACACCTCAAGTCATGGTCGTAACAAGTGAGGGCAATTTCTATGTGTTCAACATCGATCTATCCAAGGGCGGCGAGGGAACACTGACCAAGCAATATTCGTAAGTTGACCTCCATCATCTCTCCTACCTTTCTTGAAAGCTAATATCATATCTTATAGCGTGCTTGATACCAATGACAAACTTGGAACGTCAGGCTTGGACTATTGATTCATGCACCATAATCTTAATGATACCACGAGTCTATTATAGCGAACCACAATTTAAAGAGCTTGAACAGAACCAGGCTTCTAATCGAGCTTCTAATCTCATATTTGAGTTATCTCGACTGCACCTTATACGGATTGGTCAAGGATATCCTATACACTAATTGACTTTTCTCTCAAAAGCCACTTGAGCTCCTCGACTTCTTCTGGAGTCAAAAGTTCATCCAAGGTTGCAGATCGCATAAAGTCGTGGTCCGCGAACTCGAACCCGGGAACGACGGTCTACATTTGACCCATTTTAGCCCTTGGGCTATAAAAATTATGGACAAAGAAAGAGGCTTACCTCGCTAATCAACAAACCTTCGGATTGATCTCCGCCTTCGGTGTCAGGCAGCAAAAACGACGCTTTGAATTTTCCTCCTTCTACAATCCACTGTAGCTTCTCTCCCTTCTCGATGTTGTGGCCGACAACAAAGGTTTCGATGCGGGCTTTATTCTTTTGGGCAGTTCTATCACCGCGAAGGACTTCGTCTGCATGGATCAACACGTAGCAACCACGACCGCGATGCAGTGTGTGGACAGTCCGTCCACGGTTACGATGAAAACATCCCAGAGGAGAGCCAGGGGTGACATAATAATAAATTGTAGTACTGGCGGAGCGAGTAGAATGGTCTTGGCCGGGACTCAGCCGAATGTCAGACGTCACATCGGTGTCCGGAACAGCATAAGACGTGCCAGGATCTTTATTGTTGATGAAAGGATTTGGCACATTCAGAGGATCACGGTCAGTTTCCACATAGTATCCTCCCTCGATATGGGCTTGCATGCCCAAGAGACTGATGGTTTTTTGCACTGTTGGCGGTTCGGGTCTATTGTTAATATCATTGTTGACCACGGGCGTCGGCGCAAAGCTTGGTTTGATTTGTGACAGCGGTACATGCAGCTGATGCGCCATTTTGATCTCGGTCGTTATTTCGTGTATTTAGAATGCTCTTCTCTTCTCTTCTCTTCTTAATCGATATCGATCTTTCGTCTCTCTTGTGGTTAATATTGATGTCAAGTGATTGTTGAATTAAGCCTCAATACACCGCTTGGACAGTGCCCCGCTGCAGTAGCGACAGAGGCAGCCTACGCTATACTATATCAGGTATAGACACGGCGTAAGTTTCGTATTCCTGCGTAACAATTCGTTGATTTTCCAGGTACGTACCCGATTGTTTTCGGAGTTTCAATCAGGTGAGGAGGAACAGCCAATGGAATGTATTACCTTGATTAATTCATGACTCAGTCCGTGTAACTGTGCGCGTTTCATACGAGATATGGCTGTGTATCTGTGTAATTTTCTGTATTGAATGTATCGTCCGCGTAATTATCAACCCCGGGCTCCTTCCCGGCGTGACGTCTCCGACAGTCTGCCTCGTGGATTGCTGAGCGACTCCAATTTCCCCCCTCCCCACATGTGACTTGGCTAAACGCTGTCCCCTGCCAACGCCTAGTACATACAACGCCAATACGTACCTGTGCTAGACGCTCTCAAGGCTCAAGCTTCTAAGTTCTAACCTCTTCCACGAACTGGCGACTTTGTTTCTGCATCCTTGCTAGGTCTATATTCTATCATGCTATCCCGTTAGCCTTGATCTCCCCCTCTTCTGTCGACTTCCCGCTTATGCCTGAGTGAACGACACGAGACTTATCGAATGCACATCTTCTAGAACGATCACGAGAGAGAGAGGGTGTTTGTGATAGACCCTGCAGAGCGCACTCTCATCATCCCGCCCGGCTGTTACTCCGCGATCGCTGCTGCAGCTCCAGTCCCCACGCTCCATTGGACTTCCGACCTCCAGCCAATCCATGAAACCCATTTCTGACTATCAGTCTTGACTGTCAAGCGTTCGTCTGAATGGCCCGCAAATACACCCATCAGCGAGTGAGCTATGGTATGTCGTTTCCGTTCGATTTGGTGGTTGCTTTCCCCGGATTTGCTCGTCTGATCTTATCTTCCGCCATCCATTAGTTCTCCCTCTTCCAAATGCCTCCGGCGGCCATCGCCTAGGTGTCAATGGTCTTGCAGTCGATTCCGAACATCGCATTTTGTAAGTATCGCTCAAATCAATCAATCAATTATGCTCTTCGTATAACTGACGCACATTGTTATTTAGATACTCCGCAGGTCGCGATGGAGTCATTTGCTCCTGGAACTTTAACACCGCGCCGTCCAAGACTACACCCGCGACAGCCCGCAGAGACCAGGTCCAGGCACACAGTCACTGGATCAACGATATCGTCCTCACCCGAAATAATTCCGCCCTCGTTTCGGCATCATCAGACACAACCGTAAGAGTATGGCGACCGTTATCGGAGACGAAAGAGCTCCCAATCTCCATTGGCCGACATGCGGACTACGTCAAGTGCCTGGCGCTTCCCGATCAACACTCCAACTGGGTAGCATCCGGCGGTCTCGACCAAAAGGTCGTTCTATGGGATTTAGAAGGCAAAGGCGAGATTCTCAAAATTGATAACTGTGGTGATGAGGTTACGGAGAAGGGTTCTGTTTATGCTCTAGGAACAGGCGGCTCCGTGTTGGCAACCGGCGGCCCGGAGTCTGTTGTTCGCGTTTGGGATCCCAAATCAGGAAAGCTCATCACCAAGTTTGTTGGACATACCGATAACATCAGAGACATACTGATCAATAAAGATGGAGACACCATCATGACGGCATCCTCCGATCAAACGATCAAAGTATGGTCGTTGACCGCAGGTCGATGCTCGCATACTTTGACTATGCACAACGATAGCGTCTGGTCGCTCTACTCGGATCATCCTCAGCTGTCAGTCTTTTACTCCAGCGACAGATCCGGTCTCGTCGCAAAGACGGATACAAGAAACGTTTCAGATATCGATCAGGGAACATCAATCGCTGCTCTTCAAGAACACGAAGGCGTGGTCAAGGTCGTAGCGGCCTGCGACTCTATCTGGACGGCGACTCCAAAATCCAGCATCAACAGGTGGAACGATGTTGATACCACGGCGGAAATAGAATATCCGAATACGGCGGCACGACGATCCAGTACTGGACTGCCTGCGGAGTCCCCTTCAGAGACACCTAGCAAGGAAACTGCTGCCAAACCCGCCGAGCCGACGAAGAAGAAAATCCATCACAATTCGGTACTTCTTCTCTCGAACATGTCAATCTTCCCGAAAGTCGACCCCGAGAGAGCCACGATCTACTCCTCTGTGAGTGGCCGGAAGCCAGCGGAGATGCTTAGCGATGAAGATCCCGGGGAAATGTTGCCCGTCTATTCTCTTCCTCAGGAGACTATCGAAGGCCAACTGGGAGTAATCAAACATTTGATGTTGAATGACAGGAAGCGCACATTGACTCAGGATACAGCTGGAGAGGTGCTGTTGTGGGATCTGTTGAAAGTGAGTCTGTCATGTCAACCAAACTTCCTTCGTGTACTGATCATGTATACAGTGTTTTCCGATTCAAAGTTTCGGAAAGCGCCATATAGACGATGTCGCGTCGGAGATCAATACCGTGGAAAGTATAGCTCATTGGTGTACTCTGGACATCCGGACGGGCCGTTTGTCTGTCATTTTAGAGCCGAATCGCTGCTTCGATGCGGAGGTTTATGCTGATGAAATCGAACTACCAAACGGCGAAGAATATACGTCAGACCAGAGGAGTAAGTGTTTTCATTCTGTATCGTAAATGGATACTAACGAATTATGCCAGTAAACCTTGGAAAATGGGTTCTCCGTTGGCTTTTCAATGACTTGATAGAGGAGGAGATTAGGCGAGATGCAGTTCAGAGGCAAGTCATTGCAGCGAAGGCAGCAGAAAACCAAGCCTTACTACGGGCCAATGCGCCTGGCTCAATTGAGTTACCTCCGAGAACGCCAGGGTCTCAGGGTGTTATAGACGGGTCCATGGTCACTCCACGCGTGACAAATGGACTGCACAATCCAACTACACCTGGCCTCAACATTGGCCTTGCAACTCCAGGTATATCATATACCTCACCACTTCCTCCAACTGAAGAGGAAGCTTCAAGTACGAGGCTGAGCCACGAACTGGGCAGACCTCCGTCCTCCAACAGGTCAAATGACTACTTTTCCAGCAGCCACTATATAGAAGCCGAGAAGCCTCCTCAAGCGGAGGAGCAAACTCCGACAGCACTCCCGCAGTCTCCTGCTGAGCCTGAGAAAGAGGAAAAGAAGAAAGCTTCGTTGTTTGGAAAGAAGTTCAGAATGGAGTTTCCTAAGAAGCTCGGCAGAACGTCATCTGAAGTGAAAACATCGGCGCCGGAGGAAAAGCCAGAAGAGTCAGATAAATCGTCTGAAAAAGAGGAGAAGGCCTTTGAGTCGAATCTTTACGGAGTCATTGACCGCATACGCCATGAATATGAAAATTTTCTCGTGCGCCATCCTGGATCGCCATTGAACTCAGGCATCACACCCAGCTCTACTAGTGAAACGCCTGCACTCAACATTCCTGCCGACACTGATATTCTGATACAGGAAGAAACCGGTGACACGGCTGTGGCTGCAGACTTGTATCGAGGGTCGGTTGGCAGTATACGCGAGGAAATTGATAAGCTTGAAAAAACGGTTCCACATTGGCTCGGAGAGCTGTTATTGAAGGTACGACATCTTTCACGCAAACGAGTATGCTTGGTTACTAATTTGTCTTTCAGAACCAAGCTCCGGCTAAGGAAGTCGTAAAGGTAGCTTTCATTCTCAAGCCATATGACGACCAGTTGCCTCCAGTGAGCAAGCTTGAAGGGTACGTCACTGTCAGCTCTTAATTCTATATGTTCGTCCAGCTAACACGTGTGCAGGGGAATGGATAGTAGCAGCTCTAGACTGAATGCGAACCGCATGCTTCGAGCCAAGAAGGTACTGGGTTACATTGCTGAGCGAATTGATCCAACCAATCCGGCCGACCCGGATCCAAATCCAATGCAGCCAGAAGAGTACCTGGAGTTGTATTGCCAGAACACTGTAAGTACAGCCGTTCTATCGTGTAGCAAAAAGCTAACGTGATGCAGCTGGTCCCTAACAATATGACACTGGCCACGATCAAAACTCACATCTGGCGAACGGGCGGAGATATGATCCTATTCTATAAAGCGAACGGCAAGAAAGTGATTCGACCACCAGTGACAGCGCAGGAGACGACAGGAACTCCTGCAGTTAATCCGCCGACTGACGACAATAATCTTCACGACAACATGTCCAGCACTCATGCTTCAAACTCAATCTCAGACGGACCGCCTTAGATGGTATACCCTTTTTTTTCCGTGCTTTTCTTTGAACTGTATGTGTTACTGTTTGCCATTGGTTTGGTCTCTTTGCGTGGCGTACTCTACGGTGATACCTGCTGTCCTCGGACGTCAATGCGCATGTGTATATATATGTTCGTATCCTATGTGGATTCAAGCACAGTCGGCTACGATTATCATTAGTAACGCGTTGAATATAAAAGTCTATCACTTTGCACGTGTGAGGGTTGGGTCGGTAATCCCAATTTTCAAAATAAAGTCACATTAATGCTGGCAGCTGGTTATATGCGTACGTAGTTGATGTATTTATACACAAAGTCTATACCGCAACGCCAATTGACCATCAACGTTGCACATGTGTACGTATAGAATTGGGATTAAGTGTCGATGAATCCAACACACTGAATAAAACTACACATACATTTCTGCAATCGACGAGCCAATGCCATGAAGAAAAGCAGCAAATCTGATCGTTCAGGGGTCTCTGCCTCAGGCCGCAACGTATCAACCAATCAAAATCCGCACCTTCAAAGAACAACTTCAAGCTAACATCAGCACCATCTTCATCTTGCATTCATCTCAATCATCAACATTAAATTATTATGAAGGAGTACTAACCGTCTATGCATTGAAACTAAACATATGTAAGCCCATTGGCTCCTCCCACGGAAGATGGCCCTGCCCTTCAAATATGGATTATCTTCGCCGGTAACGACACAACAATTTTTCAAAAGTTTCCGAGAAGCATGGACGAATATCCTGCCGCGGTATCAGCGCGCGCCGGCGAATCATATACCGCGCCGAATAGGTATGATCCTACAGATTAACTGTTCAATGATTATTTGCTGATGTCGTTGTGAAGGTATCGCGGTCAGCGGAGGTCCTGATTCTATGGCCCTGGCATATCTGTGCAGACAGTTGCAGGTCACGCGGCCAGAGCTCGAGTTGGATGTGAAAGCGTTCGTGGTTGATCACAGATTTCGTGCTGAGAGCACGGAGGAAGCGCATATGGTTGCAAAATGGTTGTCGAACATGGGTACATCTACACTCAACACCTTCAAACTATTAACATTTACTAACTCGATCGACGTAGATATTCAGTCAGAGGTCTTGACTCTGGACTGGCAGCCGGGAGACTCCATCAAGAAGCAAATGGCCTTTGAAACCCTGGCACGCACAAAACGCTATCGAGCGCTGGGCATAGCATGTCTCGAAAACCGCCTCAACACGTTGTTGATTGGCCACCATCTAGACGATAATGTCGAAACAGGCTTGTTGAGAATGACTCCCAGCGCAAAGCTTGAAGGGTTAGCCGGCATAGCGCCCGTGGCACGCATTCCCGAATGTCGCGGCTTATGGGGCGTATCTGAAAGCGGCTCTATTGAGACAATACGCGGTCGACAACGAAGCTTTCAATTTGATGCCAAAAAGGGCGAAATGACTCATTTCTCCGTGGTGGATTGGTCCTTCCACATGGCTTCGGGCGGTATACTGGTGTGTCGACCGCTACTCCCGTTCCACAAGTCAAGTATCATAGAAACGTGCCGGGACGCCAACGTACCCTACGTCACGGACCCGACGAATTCTGATCCCACGCTCACGGTCCGGAATGCGATTAGAGATCTGCTGGCGTCCGACCGATTACCGCGCGCGCTGCGGCGTGCTTCTATGAGCACGTTTCTAGCGAACAATCGCATCTCGCTACTGGATATCATGAGCGAGACGGACAAACTACTCAAGGACTGCCAGCTACTCAAATTCTACCCCGGCACTTCAACGATGGAAGTCATCTTCCCCACGCTCCCCGTCCATTCCTCAGATGCGCAAAACTATCGCATCCTCGCCGCTGCCCTGCGCCGAATAGTGGGGTTGATCACTCCGCGGCCGGAGGTGAAGAATCAAGCTCTCAGACTCTACGAGCGGTTTGCGCACGACATCTTCACGGGCCGGCAACGGAACGGATTCACGATTGCGGGCGTCCATTTCCGTCTGCAGGAATCAGCCAACAACAAGGCGACGGGCGTCTTGTTTGATAATATCTGGCATATTTCGCGAACACCGTTTATGGCTGGTACGGAGCCTGTGCTTGAAGTGGATAATCTGAGCGAGAAGTGGTCGTCGCCGGTCCTGTGGGATAATCGTTTCTGGTTTCAATTCAGACTGTGTCCTGCGGATCCTACTGATCCTCTTGATCCTGAGAAACATGCTGCTTCTTCTTCTCCTCATTCTGCAGCAGACAAGGAAGAAATCGCAAGACTCCAGTCCTTCAACCCGCGCATCACAATCCGGCCCACCGAGAAAGAAGACATGACCCACGCAATGCGCTACCTGAAAAGAATCGGCAAAAACGAGGATTTCGCACAATGGGCGCCGCGGAATTCGCGCTTCACATTACCCATCGTGACAACCACATCCCAAATACCGAGCGCAGACCCAGACAGCAAGACCAAAACAAACAGGAAAAAGAAAACGGGCTGGATGAAGATTCAAGGCGATGTGCCGCAAGAACGACCGATGGGCTTCCCGACGCTGAATCTTATGGATATGGATGTAGATGAGGAGATTGGGTTCAAGGTGCAGTGTCGCTGGTCGTATAAGAATGTTGATGCTGATGCGTTGAGGTTGATGGGTTGGTTGGCGGAGGATCATGAAAAGGTTGCTGGATATCATGCTCATTACTAGCATTGACCTTTAGAAAATGTACGATTTAGGTGGTATACCACTATTTGTAATTAACTTAGATAATTTAGGTAGGTCTGTAAGATATTCGTTGTTAAAAGGACTGTTTTTGTTCTTGGTAATGCACATATTTGACAGTGTAGTGTAATATCTACATCTTGAAAGGAAAGGAAATGAAGGTATACAAGAAAAGAAAATAACCCAGTAGCCAATCCAGCGCTCAAAAACCCACCAGAAAGGATCAAAAACCAATGATGATAATAATGAGGCCAATGCAATGCTGCTCGCTGTTTGCCAGACAAAGGATTCTATAAAAGAGGAAAGGAAAGAAACAGAATGAAAATGGATGGGGTTGTTCAAGCCTATACGTCAGGTAGCTCGACGACAACCTCCTTTGCAGGGGCTGACACCTCGGTATCGGCTCTCACTGCTTTGAGACCTCCGAGTTCGCGCTTCAATCGCAGATTCTCCTTCTTGACGCGACTGAGTTCCTCCAGCGTGCTCTTCAACTGCGTCTTCATGACTTCCACGCCATTGCCTGCACGGACTTCTTTTACGACTTTGCCAAGTTCGGTGTTGAATCTCTCATACAGTGCCTCGTTCTCTGCGCTAGCCTCGCGGTAAAGCTCATCTAGCTTCTTTGCTCGTTTCTCGCTGACACTTAACGAAGAATCTACGTCTTTCCTCATATTCGCTGTTTGATTGCTGATGTCGGTGCTGAAATTCGAAAATTGCTGTTCCAGTTTGCGTATACGAGCTTGCAAGACTTCGACCGAGGAAGATTGGTTATTTTCTGTTGGCGAGGAAGTTAAAGCAAGAGCAGCTAATTCCTGCCCAACGAGGTGCAATTCAGATTGAAGGGAAGACGCTGCATGGGTTTGAATCTGTACGGTATTTTGAAGACGATCGCGGAGCTGCATATCGAATAAGTAAATCACCTTCAACTAGAATTGGAACAGACATACCTTTTGAGGGCTTTGCATGCGAACCCTCTGAGGCTTTTGCGGCGATGACATCGCTCGCTCACGTCTTCCTGAAAAGTCCACTCCATGTGACGACATAGGTCGGTCTTTGAATTGCAATGAATATCTAGATGGTTGCGGAATACTAGTTAGAGTATCAGATCGCTTTTTGCGTGTGTATGTCGGAGACGCTGGCCCATCGGTCTTCTTATTAACAGCCCGTTCCGTCAATCTCGGTCTCGGCTGACTGTTCTCTTTCGACATTGGAGACCTGAGAGCCACTGGAGATAGAAGACTGCGCACCGGGGATCCTGGGCGTTTAGGGGAAGTCGCTCGGACGGAACCTTTGGATACTTGTGGTAGTCGAGTATGCGAATTTAGATCAGGGCTGTCAGGCTCCTGTAATTGGGCTATGCGAGAGAATACCTCTGACTGGGGACGAGGTTTCGGCACTGGAGTCAACGGGTTGCGTATCTCAATTGGTGACAGCGCAACAGGGCGCGGAGGAGTAGTCGGGCCTGGCAAATCAGACAGTGAGCTCCGTCTTTTCTTCCTGCGGACTGGCTCCCTTTGTGGAGTGGTAGGCGCTTCACGAATAGACCCCAAAACAGAACTATCGTCTTGTGCGCTCCCAGGGCGGTATATATTGCCTTCCGACAAGAAAGCTCCATATAACGTGGGCCGTTCTCGGGTTGTCGGGCGTAGAAGTTCAGCAAGCCTGGTGTCCGTATCGGTTGACTTTGAACGGATCAACTGCGCTCTTACGTCTGAATCGCCACTGTTTTTAGTCTTACTCAAAGTGCGGATGAGGGAGCTGACTTTGCTCTCTCCATCAGATCGAGATGAGTTCTCTCGGTGCAAACCAAACCCAAGCCGTTTGCGGAAAGACGAAGCATTAGACCCTATCGACCCAGTGTAAGAACGAGGTCTGTTAGGCGTCGTTTCGTGCGACTTGGACTCGCCCATTGACTCTTCGAATAAATTCTCAAAGTCTTCAACAAGACGATCTAGCAAAGATATGTATTGCATTGGATCTTCATTCTCACTGAGTATTTCGGCAAATGCCACCGTCAATGCACCCCTGTCGCCGTCGTTGCCAGAGGCATCCAGAAGTTCTGCTAGTAGCCGGACCGTTGCAGTGAGTGCCCGGCGATTCTGTGGGCTGAAATCACCAAGAAGCTTCCGAAAAAAGTCCTCAAAGTCCTTTGGAAATGAAGAATCAAATTTATGCTGAATGGCCCTGAGGACATCAGGAGAGACGACTGCGCCGATCAAATCCTTCCATGCGTTATGCATGAATGTCTCAAATGCCACGAACAAAACATCCACAGGAACCTCTGCGGCCGCTTGGAGTTTGGCAGGGTCTTCTAGGAGAACGTTGTACAGTTCATTCACCATTGACTTGTCTGCATTGGCTCTAGTTCTCAGACTGCGACCAACAATGTTGCCACTCCGTGAACGTAAAGCGAGAATGTAAGCCGTCAGAGTTTTCTCTAATTTCTCAAGCTGATCATCCTGGCCGGACTTGGGAGGAGCGAACACCGAAATTTTAGGCGGGCCCTCATCTAGCAATCCCGGTGAAGTTGTAGGTCGTGTAACAGCCTTTGGTGTCATTTTCGGGATATCACCAAGTACCAAGTTCTGCGTGAAAGCTTTGGATAACGAAGGGGTATCTTTGGCTTGGCTTCCACTGCCCCAGAGGTTTGAAATGAGTTTTGTAGGAGATGGCGGCCGGAAACCACGTGCGACTTTTGTTTGTGATATGATATGACTGCCAATCTGGCGAAGTATGTCTAGATTGGAGTAGACCGACGATTCTGTCAAAGTCCGATTCTGAATACTGCATACCGTAGGGATGAGAGCAGATACTAAGAAATTATCAGTGAGTTGCAACCCCAGCATTCGATAAGGGACTTACATCTTGCTGTAAGTATCGATATGAATGTAACGACACTAGTTGTGTCCACCGTGTTTGAACCACTATTCGCACTCACTTCCATTCTGTACATATTGCCATCCACCAAAGTCACAGACACAATCACGTCTACTGATCCGTTCTCCAAAGTCTTTGTGCATATCGCTTTTGGCGTGTCAAACACGATCCTGACCCTTGAGTACCCAGATCGCTGCATTGATCCATTGGCGTCCTCTTCAAATACAGAAGCAAGTATTCCAAGACTACCAGCCGGTACACTAGGACTACGCAATGTCCATTTGGCACTTTCACGTTCCCGCTCCGAAAAGCGACCCTCAATTCTGGCTTTCAGTATGTCTTCAATCAGGCGGCTCGCTCGTCCTTCGTACATGCCTGATAATTGAAGCGCATGTGGTGTCATTTGGTGTAACTGCGAAGTACTGAACGGCATAGTGCTAGCAGGCATTAGGTAAAGAATATGACCACCGCTCGACTGTGCACAAAATAGGCTGTTCAAGTCAAAGGCTCTCAAAAATCTAAATTGAGGGCTTGGCTGCGACAGCGACTTTTCGCTGGCCGTAGTCGGCTGATTTTCCAGATCTGATAAGAGCGCACGAGCTGTCAAGTTACTTCCTGGGTATCGAGACAGTAACACCAAGCAATTCTTGTAAAGGAGCATAAGAGTGGTCGCATATTGGGTATCTTGCTGCTCTTGTATATGATACGGTGGAAGGATCTCGGTTGAATCAAAAGCATTGATCAGACGCCCTTGAGGGGTAATAGAAGGAGGCCAGTACTCAACCAGCTTCATCACTCGCTTGAGGCTTGTATTGTGATCAGTGTTAGCTGGTGTATCGAGAGAGCATATTTCTTTTATGATGTCTCGCGCCTTGAGGAAAACGCGAACAGAAGGATGAATTGATGGTATACTGCTTGTCATGGCGTCGATCAGAAGGCTGTATCTCGGCAACCGCTGAACAGGCTCCATTAGTAGTGATCGCAGTTTCTGTTCACCGGTCTCGTAAACTCGGCGCGAAAAGCTTGATTGATCGTCCTTCAGGAAGGAGTTCAAGGTCTGAGTAAAGCCGGTGTGGGCTCTCATGTAAGCGGCATATGGCTCGGAGAATTTGGGAAACCATTCAATGAGCGCGTTTGCAAAGGACATTGCGCCCATGATATCTCTGTCTTGTTCTGAGGTCATGCGACCGGACGCTGACGTGCGTAGATCTGTATCTTCCGCGAGACTTGTGATGGCTCCTTGCTCAGTGCTCTCTAAAATTTGTTGCAGCACTTTCAAGAACTCCATGTTAATCTGTAAAATCTCCTCTAGACACGGTGGGAACAGCTCAGCCAAGGCAGTCTCGTCGGGGCTGGTACTGAATGTGCTTTTGGATCGGGCCTTCTGTTGAAACTCTTGGACCACATTGTGCACTAGATCATAAACCTTGCTCACATAGCGTTCTTCCGTATCAACCACCTCGCACATAGCCAGTCGCAAGGCTTCCTTTTGACTTCTTGTGAATAGGGTAGACTTGCTCAAGTTTGTCGGCTGCGAGGGCGCTCGTCGGAGCCGGGAGGTTGGAAGAAAAACTGGATTCCCGAAAGCTTCAATCAAGGATGTAAATTTTCCATATTGACCGCTACCTGCGGTGTCATCCAATGCTTCATCCGTTGACGTCTCAGCCTGATCTTGTGGCATGGGCGGTAAGATCGAACCCGAAGGCAGTATAACATCTATGTCGATCCACGGCGCTTTCCTCTCATCGTAAGCAAGGCGAAGGTCCCGGACAATTTCGGATGTATTGTTGATTTTGACCATCCTGTTGGCGAGGTCGGCAGCATGAGTCTCTTCGAACAGTCGTGGAAATCTCCCGGTGGATTTCCCAGTCTTTGCAACTTGTTTCAAGCACTGCTGGGCGGCCTGTGGAATGTCGTTGAAATATTTCAGGAAACTGACCGCCACTCCACGATATATCTCGTCTCCTTGTTTCTCGCGGGGAAGATGGTGGACTGCGCTGTAGAGTGGTGCGGCGGGAGACGCGATGATGCGGGGATAGCTTCGAAGGCCGGCGGCACTGAAGATGTGCGCTTGGTTTCTGGTGCTGCTTGTGGTAGAATTAGTTGTCGCAAGTGATCCATAGAATATGAGGACAGAGGACAAGTAAGGATCCACGACATGGTAGAGCGACAGCTGCTCTAGGGGCAGGTCTGCCAGCGAAGTGTTGATTGTCGCCATCCCGCCGTCAGTCGTAGCTTCCCTTGCGACACCGATTGCACCACAATCATTGATCAGTGGTCGCTAGGCCAATTTCTTGCTTCTTTTCAGTTGGAGATCTTTCTTGTCTTTTTTGTCTCGCATGTCCAACCAAGGGCAGAGTCAAGCGCATTCAACGCGCCATAGGCATGCCTGCAGATAAGATAGTACCGGTACCTAAACAAGATGCGACAGCAACCCTAACAATGTGAGACGTCGACCGATAAGCGTTTCAAAGCAGCGCGCAACTACCAGGAACACACCATTGCTCTCTGGCAGAGATTCCGAGTATTGGGTCAGAAACAAAGTGTGCAGTGATATGTTGTTGTTGTTGTTGTTGATGTACGTCCGTCCTACCTACGGGCGGAAACAAACAACCTTATTGACCAGCGCGCGACCGACAGCGGGGCGCGTCAGTCAGACTAGCCGACGACCTTTTAGTAACTTAGTATTCTTTGCAAACCAAAGGATCGTTATGTTGTGAGTCTTTGAATAAGCTCGACTATTGAGTAACTAACTTACTAATTACACGAATCAGTCAGCGATCCATCCTCGATATCATTGGGCCAATCGAGTCGATGCGAAGATTGGGAGCAAAGATTGCACAAAGAACGACGGCCATTGGATCTTCCTGAATGGGGTTGACCGCTCTTCTACCATCTAGTCACAATGATTGATCATTTGCGTATGGAGCCTATGAAGCAGTAGGAACTAGACAGAATAATAGCGTCTCGACATGTAAGGAGGTTCTGTCCATCGCTGGGCTGTAACCCGGTACAATCCCGTAGCCGGCCATCTGTACCGTCCACGTCGAGACATAGGAGAGCATGCTCATAGTACTAAGTACACCAAGCTGTAGTTAACATATTACTGGAGTATTGCTAGAGGAGTTACTGATAGTACTATGTAGTATGTAGTAAAAATGAGAAACAGCGACTGAACAGCGACTGAACAGTGAGACGCTAAACCCAGACGGGAGCTATGCGGGCACGGAGCTAAGCAGCTAGTTACATAGTAAGTGTTAGTGTACTTAGTACTTAGTACTTACTAGTTAACTACAAAGTAACTACCGCTAAGTAACTATCTCATTGCAATGACAGATGGCCAGTTTATACATACCCTAGACACACCCTCTCTTCGCCTCGCCCTCCCACCATGGCGGAATACACCCTCCCTATCTCGGTGGACCCTGTGTCCCTGGTGACAACAGAATGTATCACCGTCACCTCGGCCATGCGAAAACATGCCCGCTGGGCTCACTCCTCCGTGGCTGCCATTCTGGGCGGCAGCGGCTCGACCAAAGGCGACAACATCACAGCCTCCCCCGCCCCGAGCTCGAGGAATAGTGTCTCTGGGAAGCAAAACCAAAACCAAAACCAAAAGGGCTCCTCGGATAAATTACAGACTGCCGATGGCGATTTTGCTTTGGCCAATCGATGGGGGCTGAGGGGTAAGAAAGGAAAGAGCATCCAAGACAACCCATTGATATCCGCCTTTACTCGCTTGCGGAGTGATTTGAAGTCGTGCAGAGACATCAGGACGTTCGACGCTCCGGCATTGCTACATCCATTCCTACAGGTTATTCGATCGTCGTCTACTTCCGCCCCGATCACCTCCCTGGCTCTAGTCGCAGTCACCAAATTCCTCGCTTACGACATCATCAACCGTCACTCTCCTCGTATTTCCGTGGCAATGCAACTGCTGTCGGCTGCAATTACACACTGTCGTTTTGAGGCCAGCGACACCGTTGCCGACGAGGTCGTTTTGTTGAGAATACTAAAGTTGATGGAAGGAATGCTGTCACGACCGGAGGGCGAGCTGCTCGGAGACGAGAGCGTCTGTGAAATGATGGAAACAGGACTGAGCATGTGCTGTCAGAACCGTCTATCAGAATTGCTCCGCCGGTCAGCCGAGATGTCCATGATCAATATGTGCCAAGTGATATTTGTTCGCTTATCCACAATCGACATCGACGAGGTCCACGACGATATAGAAAATCAACAGCGGCAGATCGAGGATGACTTAGCCAACCTCAAAATGGATCCTGCCGTCAACGGAGACACGGTCATTCCCCAGCATCCGTCGACAATGGGGTCCGATACTATAGCAGCTGAGAAGGAAGAAAAGGAACCCACAAGTAATGAGGAACCCAAAGCCACAGCAAACGGCGAGACACCGACAGCTACGGCGACTGAAAATGAAGAATCAGAAGCAGCCGAAGTACTCCCCTACGGCATACTTTCAATCCGAGAGTTATTCCGTGTCTTGATTGATCTTTTAGATCCACATAATCCACAGCATACTGATACTATGCGGGTCATGGCCCTGCGGATAATCGACGTCGCACTTGAAGTCTCGGGCCCTTCTGTTGCCCGTCATCCTACCCTTGCAGCCCTTGCTGAAGATGACCTATGCCGTCATCTCTTTCAGCTGGTTCGTTCAGAGAACATGGCAATTCTGAATGCTTCACTCAGGGTGGCCGGAACGCTACTCTCAACTTGCCGTTCAGTCTTGAAACTGCAACAAGAACTTTATCTGTCATACCTCGTTGCCTGTCTTCATCCTCGAGTCGATATTCCAAGGGAGCCCGGCATCAACCCATCGCTATACGAGGGTGTTCCGCAGGCGCCAAAACTAGTCAAACCCGTTCCAGGACAACCCGGCGATGGCCGCGCCGCCACACCCGTTCCCGTGCAAGACAGACAGAGATTGGGCTTAGAGGGCGGCTCCAGGAAGCCCGAAGCTCGAGAGGCTATGGTTGAAAGCATTGGTGTCTTGGCTCGTATGCCAGGTTTTATGGTGGAGTTGTTCATTAATTACGACAGTGAGGTAGACCGAGCGGATCTCTGTGAAGACATGGTAGGATTACTATCTCGAAACGCGTTTCCCGACTCGGCTACCTGGAGCACTACCAATGTACCGCCCCTTTGCCTCGATTCTCTTCTTGGCTTTATACAGTTCATTGCCGACAGGCTTGACGACGTACCTCAATATGAAGGTTATCCGGATCCGGAGAAACTCAAGAACCAACGACAGAGGAAAAAGGTTATTGTGCGAGGCGCTACCAAGTTTAACGAAGATCCCAAAGCCGGAATTGCATATCTTGCTTCACAGGGCATCATTGAGAATACCGATGACCCCGAGCTTGTTGCTCGCTTCCTGAAAGGCACTACCCGTATCTCAAAGAAGATTCTCGGTGAATTCATTGCTAAGAAACAGAATGAAAAATTACTGGCAGCCTTTATAAATTTGTTTGACTTTGCTGGCAAGTCTGTCATCGAGGCTCTTCGTGAACTTCTTGGCTCGTTCCGACTACCGGGTGAATCGCCATTGATCGAAAGGATAGTGACATTTTTCTCCGAGATATACATGGAGAAAGCACAGCCCGAAGGAATCGCCGACAAAGATGCTTTGTTTGTCTTGATTTACGGCATCATTATGCTGAATACGAACCTATACAATCCCAATGTCAAGAATGCGGACCGCATGACTTGCGTGGATTTCTCAAGAAATCTCAGAGGAGTTAATGGCGGCAAGGATTTTGACCAAGACGAGTTACAAAGCATTTACGATTCCATAAAGCAGAACGAGATTATTCTTCCCGATGAACATGAGAACAAACATGCTTTCGACTTTGCTTGGCGGGAGATGTTAATGAAGACACCAGCTGCTGGAGAGCTGGTAATATGTGACACTAATATTTACGATGCTGAGATGTTCTCTGCGACTTGGCGACCCATCGTTGCTACACTTTCATACGTCTTCATGTCCGCATCCGATGATGCTGTGTTTTCAAGAGTCGTACAAGGTTTCAACCAATGCGCCCAGATTGCAGCCAAGTATGGTTTGACCGAGGTTCTTGACCGTATCGTTTTCTGTCTTGCGTCGATTAGCACACTTGCGACAGAAAACCCGCCGAGCACTTCTCTTAATACTGAGGTGCAGGTCGGCAAGAAAGCAGTCATGGTCAGCGAGCTGGCCGTCAAGTTTGGCCGAGACTTTAGGGCTCAATTGGCCACCGTAGTGCTATTCAGAGTTCTGACTGGAAATGAGGCCACCGTCGGGCAAAGCTGGAAATACGTTATTCGGATCCTGCACAATTTATTCATTAATGCTCTCATTCCGCCATTCGCGGACAGTCTTGTCTCCAACTTTGACATAACACCAATCCCGCTTCAGTCTCCGTCACAAGTCGTCGAGCGTGAATCCCGGGGAGAGACCGGTCTACTATCAGCCTTCACATCTTACCTGTCGAGTTACGCTGCCGACGATCCACCAGAACCGTCAGATGAAGAGCTCGATAACACTCTTTGCACAATCGACTGTATAGACGCCTGCAATATCAGCGACATGCTCAATAACCTCAAGTATGCAGTCATTCACCTCTATGATAATCTCTCGAAGCTAACTTCCACGGACAGATCACTTCCCCTATCCTCATTATCTAATCTTGTTGATGCGTTGCTATTGGAACTTCCAGAAGAGAATGCCTCCGCTGTTATTGTGGTTAAGACCGAGCGCCCATCATCCGCTGGACCGCGGCCTTCTAGTGCGAAGACCGATTTGACGTCGCCGGGGTACAACCCTGGTATGCTGTATACCTTGGAGTTGGCCACTGTTCTGGCTGTTCGGGATGCGGAGACCATAGCATCCGTCGGCGAAAATCTAGCGGGCTCTTTACAAGGTATTGTCCGAGATGCAAGAAATGTCCACCCCCTTATAGTCTCCCGAGTCTTATATTACTTATTAAATCTACTCCGGTTGAGCTACGTAAGTTGATACTCTCACAGTCAGATAGACCTCCAGCTTACATTTCCTAGGAACAACCATTCATGCGAGTTCCAGTGATCTTGCATGCCATTTCCAGTTTTGACCAAGACATCTTAGAGATGTCGGCAACACCAGTGCTCAACAGTCTATCACGCTGCATTGCGGAGTCGGAAATATTGAGGAGGGAAATAGTCATATCGCCCGACTTTTGGTCCATCTTGCAACGCTTGCGCCCGCAAGCTGCGTCTGCTCCCATTGTTTTCGGGATACTCAAACGCATCGTCGAAAGTAGCCCTCCAGCAATCTCAGCCGACAATTATGAATCAGCCGTTGCACTCGCAAATGACTTTGCAAGCGCTGGAAGTATAGGAGCTGCCGAAGAGCGTAGGCGAGATGCCAATGCGCGTCGGTCAAGAGGCGGCAAGCCTGAAAAGCCAACGTAAGTTTTGCGGTCCAGAAAGAAAGTTTCTTAGAATACTAATTGGAACAGTGAGAATGATGTTGTTTTGAGGGGTATACATGCGATTGGAATCATCTACCAACTGACAAGCCGCACGCCCAGCTTGATTAAGCAGTCTCATCTAGAGAGAAGTGAAGGTGCGTCTAACAGATCAATATCCATATCCGATAATCTACTAACGTGCTCACAGCTTGGGCTGCCTACTGGTCTCCTATCTTCCAGTCTTTGACGATGCAATGTACCAATCCCTGTCGGGACATTCGACACCAAGCCATCTCGACCCTTCAACGCTCCCTTGTGTCCTTGGAATTTGCATCTGAAAATGATGACAAATGGGCGTCGATATTCGATGAAGTCCTCATTCCTCTCATCTCACGTCTGCTGAAGCCTGAAGTATACCACTCTGACCCCATAGGAATGAGCGAAACTCGAGTTCAGGCTGCCACACTCGTCTGCAAGATCTTTCTGCGATATCTGGATCAGCTTTCCAGCTCTGGTGGTATGCTTGATCTCTGGTTGAAGATACTAGACATCTTGGACCGGATGATGAATAGTGGCCAAGGCGACGCTCTGGTATGCAAACACTACTTTCCCCTTCTTCTGAGGTAGACGCTAATTAGGATTTCGCTATACAGGAGGAAGCAATTCCCGAAAGTATCAAGAATATACTTCTAGTAATGGCGGACAGTGGCCATCTCACCCCACCGCCTACCAGCGACCCCGATAAACAGAAGATCTGGACTGAGACCAAGAAACGCCTTGACCGATTCCTTCCCAATCTGTTCAGTGAATTATTCCCGGTCTCCGAAGCTCAAAAAGAGGCGCCCAGTATCTCCACTCAAGACAATGGGGACAATGCAGACAAAGCGACTGTCCCCGACGAGTCAAATGGAAAGCAGCAGGAACAGTCCTTGCCGTCACCAAGTCCAGCTGACGTAGACTGAGCAAGCATTACTCTCTCATACCGGCTGTTATGACAGTCCCCTTTCTTACCCTCCCTCTGAAAGGTTCGGGGCTAACGAAATGTTTATAAATAATGAACCACCCGTGATCGAAATGGATTGCTCAAAATGTCGTCGATTTGCCCAATTTTTCCTCTTCTCTTCTGTGTTCTTGCTTGTTACTTGCCACACTGATACGATACACCATTGCATTTCTTTGTACCATCTCAAACAAATCATCGGCGCGTCCACTTTCTCATTCATAAGACAAGAGTGAAATCATCATTATGTATTCTACAACTTTCTCAAACGATTCTCTGTTTATATGACAATGTCTATCCGGACGTATATAGTATCCACAACTAGACTTGACTTCTATGGAAAAATGCAATCTGTGCCTGAGATTGTGAAGATTCTCACCTTCAATCAATGGTCTATCTATTTCGCTAGCCAGATCAATTGATATCAGACAAATGAAACACTGGTAGTATGACAAGAGTAGAATAAGTAAGGGAACGTGACGTTCCTAAAGCCGATGAAGAAAAAAGAAAATGTAACGCCCTGTTCCGGTATGCAAGAGTAGTAATGGCAAAGATACAAAGTAAAAATCGAAGGAGAGAGGTATGATCACTACCTGTTCAAGATCATGAAGAAGAGCTCGAACTAATCTTCCATGTCCTCATCGCCGAGATCAATAGCGTCTGGATTAACGTTTGCTGGAGGCGCGGAATTCGCAGCAGCTGAAGGCCGGTTCCCGCCTTCCGGTCCGGTGCTGGCAGCAACGAAGCCGACGGGGGCACGAGCCTGGCGTTCCAAAGCGGCCATTGCGTCTGCGCGTTCTTGGTCTTCTTCTTCGTCTTTGACGTCTGCTTCTCCGTTCTGGGCGCGCTGTTGTTGGCTGCGTGCGATGGCTTGGGAGGCGATGAAGTTGACGTCCGTGCTGTGATTGCTCGTTAGTATGATACTAAAAAGTGGGTGGGTAGGGTGTGGACTTACTTGTATTGAGCTTGAACGCTTCGCTTGATGCGCAGCATTTCCTTGAATGTATCTTCGTTGCCGTGCTGCACTTCGAATGCTTCCCATTTCTGCCAGAAGCCAGCGTTGGTACGCGGGTCACAGAACTGGGAGGCGTGGCCGTAGATGGCGCGCGCTCGATCGATTTCACCAAGGCGACGTTCCATCTCGGCAAACTTCAAGCACATATCCTTTGCTTCGTGGTCGGGCAGGGCGGCAATGGCGCGTTCGTAGATGGGGCGTGTTGATGTCAGACCAAAGTTGGATGCGGATTTGGTGATGTAGAAGTTGAACATTTCGAGTCGGTCCTCGTCTGATACTGCTCGTGTGGCACGTTCGTAGATACGCATGGCGTGTCTAGCAAGGCCACGCTCTTCTTCCAAATTTCCATACATCAGATACAAGACCTTGGCGAATTTGGGAGGACAGCCATCCAGCGCTTGCTCGAAGAGATCGCGAAGGCGCTCAACACTAACTTTCCGGTCCACCGCTTTCGTTAAGTACAAATTCCACAGCTCAAAGGCCACGGGGTAGCTGAACAAGTCCAAACCACGCTCATAGACCTTGTACGACTCTTCAAAATACTTGTTCTCTTCCAAAAGGTTGGCGTAGTTGACAACAGTCTGTGGTGTAGCAATCCGAAGCTCGAAAATTCTATCGTAGATCTTCCTGGTCTCCTCAAGCGTACTGACACTCTCGACAAGATCCACGTAAAAACTCCATAGTTTCCAGCTCTTGTGCACACGTTGTTGAGGCGATAGAGTTTCGTCAAAATAATCCACTGTCGACCGCTTTGGTGCTTGAGTCGCTTTGGCCATGATAGCAACGGCCTGATCAAAGTTCTCACTACGCAGTTCCATCTCCGCCCATTCACACCAAGTCTCCGCCAACTCTGCTACTGTCTTGAAGGGAACCTTGACAGCTTTGTCGAAAATGATTCGTGCAGTATCGATATTCCCGCCGTTCTCGTAGAACTTGGCGTAGTTGACCCAGAGCTCGTGAAATTTTCCATGGGCTTTCTTGGGGTTGATAGCAGCAATGGCAGCGGTATAAGTATTGACGACTTCGCCGGCATTGTTTCCCCACAGTGCGACTCGCTTCTCCCATTCCACGACGTTGTTTGGATTCTGTCGTAGAAGAACATCATTGACAAGGAATGGGCGTCTATCCATTAACTGCTCGAATCGCAACATGCGCAGATCCAAGTCAAAGTCTGCGTCCTCGTCAACTTTGCCTTTCTTCGACCGAGTTTCCGCTTGGCTCATGAGTGTTCCGATAATTGACTCCTCAAACTCGACGTAGGAATCAAAAATCATGGTGAAATCCCGTACCGTCATAACACTAGTTATTCCTTCTTCAAAGATATCTCTAGCTTTCTCAAAGTTGCCTTTCGTGATCCAGTACGTCGCTAGACCGACCCATAGTCTACCCCGCTGATCAGAAAATCGCGAAATGCCGCTTCTAATGATAGAATCCACGTCGATTCCTCCGTTTGCTGTGGTGTCAATGTGTTTGGCCTTATTCACCAGAAGCTCAACCATCTCACTCCATAGCTGGAAATGGCTCTTGCCCTTCTTTGACTGAAAGTTCGAGTTGTCAAGAATCTCCATGTACTTCTTGATGGCTGATGTGTAATGACCCAACTCCACGAGCAGTTCAATGTAATCCTCCGCATTCTCAGGGCGAACCTGCATGTATCGCCGCCATATTTGCACCGCGGTGAAACCAGAGACCGAGTTGGCGAATGCCTTGTAGAGCTTCCAGATACGGCTGTGCTGGGTGATTGGTAGTGCTCGAAGAGCGCGATCAAAAGAGCGACGAGTGTATGTAACCAGCGGTTGCTTCAGGAGGAAAGAGAGAAACATCTCCCAAATTCGAGGCATTTTGTTGAGTAGCACTAGAGCTCGTTCAAACAGCGCATTCACTTTCTGATATTCAGCACGATGTATGGCAGGATTGCGTCCACGGAGATGGTTGATTCTGAATTCCAAATACTGGAAAAAAAGTTAATATACCTTGAACCCATCGCCGAAAAGCACCGTCAAAGACTTACCATCTTCCACAGTTTGTAGGATCGCGGGAGTTGCTTGCAGGCGCGCTCCATGATCTTATACCATTGTTAGTAGTGAATACTAATTTGATGGGGAAATGCCTACAAAAGACTGCTCGTAAAGCGTCCCATTCTGGCGCTTGTACTCGATGTATGACAGCCATGGCTTGATACTGCCGGGATCCCGCAGCAGATCCTGCTCATAGATGGTATCTTCACTCGACTGCCAAACATTTCATTAGTCAATTTGCGGATATGACCGAGGCACAGCTACTCACGATGAGGTAAAGATCTGGCTCTGCTGCCGACGTTCGCTCCATCTGTGCGTGATGTCGCTGCGATCTAGGAGGCAATAAGGCCCCTGGCATGTTTGCCAGGCTCACGGAAAGGACCGCAAAGCGATCAATGTAACGAGGGACGGACGGAGGGTGGACGGAGTCGATTTCAGAGGGTTCTTGCTGTCGGGCAGGATCTGTAACTCTCTTGACGTGAGAGATTGTAGGTCACGTGACGAAGCCGAGCGGGACGGCGTCACTTATTGGCCTTGGCGCCTTAATGATGCCTGGCACATGCTCCAATGAGAGCGAAGGTCCCGAGCTTCCGCATATCGCTCCATTCCACCGCCGTCATCATACGGACAGCGTCAGTATCAACGTGCTGTTGAGCAAGTAAGAAACAGAGATTCAATCGATCCGCAATTATGTCTGGCGCAGTGGTGAGTAAATCTATTTTACCACAAACTCTGTGCTCAAACGCTAATTTTAACAGGGTCGCGAAGCTGTCTTTCCGACCCGCCAGACCCTCGGGTTGATGAAGAGCAAGCTCAAGGGTGCGGAAACAGGCCACAGTTTGCTAAAGAGAAAGAGCGAAGCTTTAACCAAGTACAAACCTATCCTATCCATTCTTTCGTGGCAAATATTGACTCATATGTTCTCAACAGACGCTTTCGTGGTATGCCTTGAATCCAAGCTTCAGCTATCTATACCCCCGCAATCGCTAATCGGACATAGAAATCACAAGACGAATCGATGAAGCAAAGAGGAAAATGGGACGTGTGATGCAGATTGCAGCTTTCTCTCTAGCAGAAGTTACATATGCTGTCGGTGGAGATATTGGCTTTCAAATCCAGGAGTCGGCGAAATCAGCTCGCTTTCGCGTACGAACAAAGCAAGAGAACGTCTCCGGTGTCTTGCTTCCACAGTTTGAGAGCGTTATTGCAGAAAACACAAACGACTTTGGCTTGACCGGTCTTGGAAAGGGTGGACAGCAAGTACAGCGATCACGAGAGACATACGCGCGGGCAGTGGAAACTCTTGTCGAGCTTGCTAGCTTGCAAGTGAGTGTTCTGAACGATACTCGATCGCTTCGAGGGCTAATGGGTACAACAGACCGCATTCGTCATTTTGGATGAGGTCATCAAAGTAGTGAACAGGAGAGGTATGTTTTTACCATTATAGGAGTGTAATTCAGTGCTAACGTTCTATCTAGTAAACGCTATGTAAGAATCTCCCGACAAACTATTTAACATTCATTATCGATATTGTATCTAACATATAGCAGCGAGCACGTCATCATCCCGCGTACGGAAAACACTATTAAATGTCGGTTGATTCTACTGTATTGTCATGTGATATGTTGCTAACTAGGTTCAGATATCAACTCCGAACTCGACGAGCTTGATCGAGAAGAATTCTACCGACTGAAGAAAGTGTCAAACAAGAAGCAAAGGGACACAGCTGCCCAAGATGCTGAGATCCTTGCAAAGAGACAACAAGAAGCCGAAAAGTCGAAAACCGAGGAGTCGAAGGGTGCTGCTGCCGTAACAGCGAAGGAGGAGCCAGAGACGGCCGATGTGCTTGGACAAGAGGACGAGGACGTCATCTTCTAGCGGGCTCATATCGAGCCGATATAATCATTGTTTGTCGGATTCACATTAATGGCGCTTGACTAGGTTACTGTTGTTTTGATATTCATCGAGTTTGTATTCGTCATATTCAGGGCACATATTCACCACGGCAAAAAAAATTTTCCAGTAAAACTAATAAAGAATGCCTTCCTATAACATGACCAAAGAACGCCACGCAAATCTTGAAACCATGCACAAAATAACTCATTGTCGCTGGTATGTCACACGAATCGGCTTTCCATTCGGCCCCATCGGCATTCCAGATGTCGCTTCTTTCGCACTGATAGCTCCTGTTTCATTTTCATATTCAACGAAAGCAATACCCTTGCGGCCTGGCACTAGACGCACTTCACGGAAACCTTCGAAACGACCGAATATAGCGCTAAGCATATCAGAGTCGGCATCTTCTGGCAACTCTCGTAAAAAAAGGATCTTGTTCGGTGGTAGGTATTCGTCCGGTACAACTCCTGTAGCTGCTCCGGTGGTAGGTTTGAGGCCAGTTCCGCGAGCTGCCTTTGCTGGTCTTCCAGCCTCTGCTGGAACAGGTACGACACCGGCGGGGCGCTTTAGCTTCTTCTGTGCTTCGAGTGCTTCTTGGGCTTGTTTTCGCTCTAACAGACAGTAGTGTCAGTGAGATGTATCTGAGGTAAAATGGGGCAGTGCCTGGGCAGGACCAACCCTTCTCAGCCAACCTCTTCCGTTTGTGAACTTCCAACTCATCCGAACCACCCTCTCTCAGGACCGTAGCGTCGCTTCTCGTTTTCGCAAAGTCGAGAGACATGGGCTTTCCAAGTAAATCGAACCCGTTAACTTCCTCGATAGCTCGCTGTGCAGACTCGACGTTGTCGAACACGATGAAAGCTTGTCCCTTTGCTTTTAAGTTCTTCTTTGCGACGATCTCGAGTATAGTGCCATATTCGGAGAAAATCTCGCTGAGGGCTTCTTTCAGGTCATCGATCTTGACGCGCTCTTCTAAATTGTGGACCTGGACAAGACACTGTTAAAATCAAGCATGAGAATTCGCAAAGCTCCGCGACTCACATAAACCCTACACAGTTGAATTAGCAAATGAGTATTTTAGTGGAGGGAGTATTGGGACGTACGTAGGATTGGGAGGGTTCCCAGAACCTGACGCAGCTACAGCTGCCATGATGTTTGTATAATGTGCAAGTCTCTCCAGCAATTCGGATTCTGAGAGCTCTTGAGTATGCGATACTGTGCCGGAGACTGAGAAATTGCGGGATATCTGAGTGATTCCGGGAGAGGGTCATAGAAGAGATCATAGGAATCATAGTGTCAAACAACGACATTCCTGTAACAAGCATCATTGGTCTAGTGGTAGAATTCATCGTTGCCATCGATGAGGCCCGTGTTCGATTCACGGATGATGCATCTGATCAATCGTTTTTTATTCTTTTTTTTCGTCACTCTTCCTCTCGACAATTAATGTTGATTTTTTTTCCTTTCTTCCCACTTTTTACTAGAAAAGAGAAGTACCTAGTGTAAATATTGAAGATCTATTCATCCCGACCCATCATCAAAGACTCGTGGTGGTCGGCCAATCACGTGGCGCAACACTTTATACCATTTGGACTGTTTATATTAACAAATTATGCCGCTACCTGACAACTCATTCTTATTAATTCAACGCGACATTGTGAACCGGTCAAGAATTATCTCAGGTCAAATTGCAAATGGACGCACCTGATGACAGAGATATCAAACTTCAACGTGCATCTGGAGACCTACTGAAAGAGTTCGAGGACAAGTTGACCCCGCTCCTATGGAAGCAGAATACAATACGGTCTCAGAAGACTGTGCATAGATGGTCGCAAGTCCCGAAAGAGAGTCGGCTGATCGAGGTGGTAAGTCGATACAGATAAATGATGTTGTCAGTCTAGCTATTGACTTTGACAACAGCTAGAAAGATTCCAGGAATGGCCCCAGTTGCTCGATTCCAAGCTGCAGCCCTTCCTGTCTCAGCTTGTCGATGCATTCCTGGTCTACCTGACCAAATATCGCCAATTCTATGCGTCTACCAAAGGAAGGGCTCCTTCACAAACGCAGGTCGTCCCATTGCCTAGATCGATATGCAGATTATTATATACCTTTTGCAAGGTACGCGGCGTCAAGGTCATCAGCCGTTTCCTCAACAATGAGCCCAAATATCTTGACCTGATGCTGCGTGTCTTCATTGAATGGGACTCTATAGTGTCTGACGCAGAACCCAGACCAGCGGCAACCGGAATCACTGTACAACCACTCAAGTGGGAGGAACGCTATGTCATGCTACTCTGGCTCTCTCATCTATTGCTCGCTCCTTTCGATTTAGCATCCATATCATCCGACGATATCCCAATACCGTACGATGATACGAAGATCCTGGAGTCGATTCCTGCGGATACACCCAAACTTGCCAAGGCTATCATCTCCATTGCTGTTCGCTACGTTGTCACGGCCGGAAAAGAGCGAGAGGCAGCAACGCTACTTCTCGCTAGACTGGTTCTGCGGCCGGATATGCAACGACTTGGTCTCTTGCATATCTTGACTGACTGGGCCTTTTTTGTCATTCAGCCGCCCGCCGAAAGTGAAACACTTCCTCCGGTGTATACGTGTATAGGTGTCTTGTCATTTCTCGCGAGACTGGGAGTGTCCGGACAGGTAGAGGACCTGGCTCCGTTAGTGACACAAATGTTCGACAAGACTCTTCGCATAGCGCAAGGCGACTCGGCAATCTGTACAAATATTAGGTCCTCCGCTTCAGCTCGAAAGATGCTCGTCAAGATTCTAAGGACTTCTGCAACGCTGGCATTGACTTTAGCGGAGAAAGGCGACCCAAACGTACCGGAGGACAAAGTCTCATTCATACTGGAAGAATCAATAGATTTCTTTCTAGTCACTCTGGCCGACAAAGACATGCCCGTCAGGTTTGCCGCTAGCAAAGCTCTTGCTGTGGTTGCACTAAAACTAGATGCTGAGATGAGTGCCGACGTCGTAGATGCAGTGACCGGTTCACTCAAAGAAGATATTCTGTACCAAAAGAACGACGGCGGTCTCGTTACAGCATACGCAGCGCAGAACATGGACATGAAAGTGCTAAAGCGCAATCTGAGTGCCGTCGATCCACAACGCTGGCAGGGTCTGATTCTCACGCTGGCTCATCTTCTTTTCCGAAGGGCCCCTCCTCCTCGTCAATTACCCGAAATTCTGCAGGCTCTTGTTTTAGGCCTGGATTTCGAACAAAGATCTGCTACCGGTAGCTCCGTCGGAACCGGTGTACGCGATGCATCCTGCTTCGGTATATGGGCTGTGTCACGCAAGTACACCACCAAGGAATTGCTGTCGTTGAGTACTGGTACCGTCATAGCGCCCACAGAACAAGCAGAGCGTACCATTTTACAAATGCTGGCTACGGAGTTGGTATGTGCCGCTTGTGTAGATCCATCTGGGAATATCCGTCGTGGCGCCTCTGCTGCACTGCAAGAATTGATTGGTCGCCATCCTGATACTATCCTTGAAGGTATTCCTCTGGTGCAAGTCGTGGACTACCACGCCGTGGCACGACGCTCAAAAGCCATGATTGAAGTTGCGCAGGGTGCTGCGTTGATTGATAGTGCATACTGGAGCCCTCTCGTCAACTCTTTACTTTTCTGGAGGGGAATAGGGTCCTCAGATGCAGAATCTCGTCGAACTGCAGCAACCGCGCTCGGAGAGCTGTGCAAACAAGATTCGTTCAAATCAATCCATACTGTCCTGCAGCGCTTGAACGCGCGGCTATTGACCATTGCGCCGACTGATGTGGAAACCCGCCACGGATGTTTCTTGGCTTATGCTGCCGTTGTGGATGCTTTCACTTCTCAGTACAAATCTGACTCAGAGCATGAACACGCCACGATTGTGACGGAGATGGTCTTGAAAATATGGGAGATATTCAACTCATCACATGGCCCAACAAAGGAGAATCTCACGCAACAGACTGCACGGCCCGAACTTACTGCGGAAGCAGTATCATGCCTCATAGCGTCTCTTGCTCGTGCCGTAAGCACATTTTCCCTCGAAGAAAGTGTACCTGAAGCCCTACTCGAAAAATCACTAGAAATTTTATTACTTTGCATATCCCGCGGCGAAGACGTTGCAATTAAAGCCTCCTCCGCAGCCGCATCACAACTATTCCGCATCCTCCCCCCAGAGAAACAAGAAGAAATCGTCTACGGCTGGTTTAGCAATATCCAAGCGAGCTGGAAATCAGCAAGTGGACGTGGCCAGATTTCTGCTCTGGGTGTTGTGTTTTATCGATTGCCGGAGAGTAGCAATATCCGCTCATTCATCATCAAGGAGTTGATCCACTGTACCAAGGATGAGGAGTTTATCGAGAAGAAGGTTTCTGCTGTGCAGTGCTTAGCAAGTGGCGTTTTGCCCAATATTCGTGCGTCTATCACAGGCTCCTTTTCTGGTTACAAGCTAACAGCAGTGCAGAGATTTCGGATTCTTTAGCAGACCACATTGTTGAGTTTTTGACAGATTACACGACAGACCGACGAGGAGATATCGGCTCTTTCATCAGAATCGAAGCCATCCAAGCAGTAAAAATTGTCCTAGACCAGGCCAAGGCCAGTAATGACACATCTAACGCAGCGGCTAAATACATTGATCGATTCATTGGATGTCTTTGCCGACTCGCAGCCGAGAAGCTGGACAAAGTACGATTTCAAGCATGGACCTGCCTGCAGCAGTACTGGGAACATGCTTCCCACCTACCACCCATGGAAAGGTAAGCAATTCCAACAAAGTCATGCCATACTGTAATTCGCTGACGTGAGTGAAAACAGAGCATTCGAACACTTCAGCCAAGTCTCCTCCTTCAACTACTTCCATCAACTGCTCAAACTCTTACAAGTCGACACTCTCCGCCGCCCACTTGTGCAGGGTCTCATAACCTCCGCCAGCGCCGGAACGGAGGGTTTGATCCAATCCTCTCGCTTTGCGCTGATCGATTTCATCGAGACCCAAACGAGCGACGAGAGGAAATATGAATGGGCCAATAGGCTCATCGAAGACCTGGTATCTATTCTCGAGACGAATCTGGTCGATGATCGCTATGCCATCCCCGCATTAGAAATTTCCGCGTTTTTGGTGGATACCTACATCTCTGTACCGGCGGTGCAAGCGAGTAAAGCCCGGTATGCACACCGGAATACCTCCCCTCTTCTTTCATCAAAAAAAAAAAAAAGGCGAATGAATGAGCTAACCTCCGTCTTTGAAATAGTTTGAAAAAGCTCTTTCTCCTCACTCAAAAGGCTCACTTCAAATCGTCCAATATCCCTCGCCTAGAAAGCGCAATCAAAGTCTACGCCGCACTTTCGCGCGCACCGGAGTTGAGGATCGATATTCTGAAGAAACTTACAGCGATGTTGTTGCATCCTTATCCAAAGGTGGACCTAACCCCTCCCGCAACCCTTCCTTATATGAGACAGAACTAATTGGTACGGTGCGCAGATTCGTATTGCGGTTTCAGATTCATTGTTCATGACGACTCAGTCTGATTTGGTCAAGGATGAGGACTGGACTGCGCCGCCAAAGGACTTGAAAGCTGCCGTCGAGAAGTTGCGAGTCGAATTATTAAAAAGCGTTTAGAGGATGCTACAGGTAGACAGACAATAGACAGTTGCGCTCTATTCTCAGAATGGAACGAATGAATATAGAATATATTAAAAATTCATCTAACCTCTTTTCGAGAAAAACATACATCCTTTGTGAACGTCAAAATGTGGCGTATATTTCAAGACAAATCATTAGCTGATAAAAAGGGAGGATAAAACAAGAGCAGGGGAAAAAGTATCGCCATCTTCTAAACATCTTCCTACAGGCTATAAGATGAGGAATAAGCTAAATGGACAAACGCAGCATTGCCCCACGCCCTTATGTGTATCAATAATTTTGCAATCAAAATCACTAAGCAAAGTCTGCGGTATATGAGAAACCCCGGAACTCTTCTTGCATAGCTTGCGAAAGGACTGGGTAGGCACATGAAAAGTCAATAATTGTACCAATGTCAATAATAATCAAGGAGAACTTACCAGACTGTACGGGAGTAAGGACAGGAGTGACACTGGTGAACTCCTGGTCAAAGTTGCTCGTATCGGTGGCGCTGGTGATTGTCGGCATAAATGGCGGAGGGATACGCTTGTGATAGACATCGTCCCAGTTGATATTTCGGAAGAATGCATGCGACATAATCTCTTGCGCATCAGTGGGACCTGATCCAAGTCGTAACTCAGGCTCGCGGGTGAGGAGTTTTTGAAGGATAGAAACAGAATCACGTGGCATATGAATAGGGTATAGAGGTTCATCTGCAAGGATAGCGTCGTAAATTTCGTCTTCATCTTCACCACGGAAAGGAGACTGTTGAAGCAACATCTGGTAGATCAGCACACCAAATGCCCACCAATCAACCGCTCGTCCATATTTCTTATCGAGAAGAATCTGTCGTAATGTTAGTCATCTTATCACCAATCACATTGCAAATTCAAATTACCTCAGGAGCCATGAACTCTGGTGTACCGCAAAATGTACTGGTCGTGCTTCCATACCACATATTCTCTTTACATAGACCATAATCGGCAATCTTGATATGGCCATCCAGAGTCAAAAGAATGTTGTCGAGCTTCAAATCACGGTAGATGACACCGTTCTCGTGGAGATACTTCAACGCCAGACAAACTTCAGCAGCATAAAATTGTGCTCTCTTCAGACCGAACTGACCCCTCTGAATGTGCAACATCAAATCACCACCGCTGATGTACTCCATGACAAAGTACACACGCGTTTCTGTTTGGAAGCAAGCGTTCAGCGTCAACAAAAAGGGGTGTCGTTCCTTGTTGGCGATCAGCAGGACCCGTTTCTCGGATTTCATACTTTCGACTTCATCATTTTCAATGATGAATTCTTTCTTCAGGACTTTGATAGCATAAAGTTTCTTTGTTGTCTTCGTCTCGGCAAGCATGACTTTACCGAAGTTACCCTTTCCGAGAACAGCAAGAAAATTGAAGTGATCGAGTCCGATTCTTGGACCCCGCGTAGAAGGTTCTTTAGAGGGTGCTGGTTGCTGTGCTACGACAGCAGCCTGAGGTTGGGGTTGAGGTACAGGTTGAGGCTGAGGTGGTGGAATTTGTTGTTGAGGAGGCGCTGCTTGATAAGGTGGGATTTTCTGACCGGGCATAGGACCTGCGGGAGGCTCTTGTCTCATGACCTCGCCATATGCCGCTGGATTGTAAGGACGAATAGGGTGTTGTTGTGACTGTGCAAGTCTCGGGTCTGTCTCTTGTTAGTATACAAATGGCTTTCATAACGATGTGAACAAACGAACCTTGGCTTGGCTGAGATGGTGGCCGCATGCCACTGATCGCGGCCTCTGCGGCTTTCTGGGCCTCGATCGATGATGTTCTGGGGGGAAGAGTTTGCCGGGATGAGGCAGTGGGTGATTGAGGGGTTGGATAGGAGGTAGTCGCAGCACTGATGGCTTGTGAAGACGGCGGTCTTCCGTAATCCGAGGGTTTCATAGGGGCCAAAGGAGCAGGTGCATTGTCCCGTAGGTTGCGATTCGACAAGCCGACTGGGGATGTCTTGTTCATATTGAGGTTCTTCATCTGGATCTGAACCCTTATAATCTCATTGGCGGTCTCCATAGACATGCCACAGAAGTCCGGAACCAAATGGGCGCAGGAAGTATGGCAGGTAAGGGCACATTCTGTTATGCTTGTCAGTATAAAAATAAATTGAACATGTCGGAAGTAATACCTGTGCACTTCTTTGCATTTTTTCGACCAAACGGTAGAAGAGAACCACAATGACAGCACCAATTTGCCGAAATATTGGCGAAATTCTCGAAACGATGCGGGATGCGGTGGTTGATTTTTTCTTCATCGGGATCAGTCTCGTAGTTGGCTTTACTGATACACTTGGTGACGACTTTCGGATAGCACTTGCGATGGCAAGTGTATTTACAATCCTCACACTGCATACCAGCGGCATACTTGAGGAACTCTCCGCAAAGCGCACAGCGCATGATATTGTAGAATTGCTGAGTGATAAATTTGTGTCCTTGTTTCTCGTGGACTTCTTCTTTCCTTTGACGAACGGCACCTTGTCGATTTAGACCAATATCGAATGGTCGGCGATCCTTCAATTGTTTGGCTAATTCGGGTTAGAAGACAAGATAACATGTTTGAGATACACGCAATGGGACTTACCAAAGCTAACTTGCAGATGGATTCTACCCACAGGCTCTAATGCGAACCACGAGTCGATTAGAACAGCATTTCCTGCGCCTGCACCGCCAGGTGCGTTTCCAGGTTGCTGAGATTGGCCTTGTGCGCCAGTAGGGCTCAGCGGCGTATTAGGGTTCGCGCGTCCTGGTGCTCCTTGGCTCATTTTATCTGCAGAAACCCAACCATTCGAGGCCAAATCGGTCTCGATCTTCTTTCGTCGCATCTCCTCGGCGATATCTGATATGCGCATCCACAGCATGCCGATGGGGGTTGGCCTGTCTCCTGACTTGTCATAAACCGTAAGCTCGAGCTCATTGGCCTTGTCAATATCGATGTTGAATGTTTCGTCTGTCCACCTATCGTTTCGGGAAGCTTTGGTACGTGCTTTTACGGTATCTTCAACCTTTATGAGGACATAAGTCTCGGGGCCTCGAGAAAATCGAGAAGTTGCGGCATGGTCGACGTCTTGCACTGAATGTATCCGTAACGTTAAGTGACCGGTCAGAGGTTTACGCATATTGGGGGCATTAATACTGTCGTCTGCTCTGTTGCATTAGTAAGATGGCCTAGTTCATAAAACAATGTATATGCATACCGTCTGCGTTATCGGTTGAGCTTTCAATATCAATATGCAAGTCTTCATATCTCTTCAAAGCTTGCTTCAGCAACTGGATCTTTTGGTTGCTCTCAATGCGTCGGCCTTCAGCATCAGCACGGCTTTTTCGATCGCCCTCGTCTTGGTAAAGGCGGACCATCTTCTCAATACCCGCTTTATACTGTTTCTCTACACTGAGTTTGAATTCGAGTTGCGATAACATCAGTTGAATCTTTGGACCGAGGTAAGGTGTGTCATATTTAATCAGATCTGCGACAAGGTCAGCATCTTCTTCAACAACATCTCAAGCGACAAATATCATACCGAGTTTGCTGTAATTCGGCCGCGCTTTTGGAATGGCGGCATCAGGTCGGGGGTCGGCGAATGGAGCACGAGAGGGCATCATGCCAGTGCCTCCTTGACTATATCCTCCTGGACCTGGATCCCCATAATCGCCTGTATCGCCTGGGTAGCCCGTCCTAGGATCCTTTGGAGGCGGCGCGGGGGCATCGTATCCACCGTCCCTGCGTTGTTCACCAGCAGCTCCTATGGGAGGCAACTGGGGTGCGCCGGATGTCGCTGCACCATCTTTGCGATACTGCAACTCTCTAAGCTTTTCTTCCAGATATGCGATATTCCTGCGTCCGTCGCGAATCTGTCCCTCGGCCTGTCGCTGTACAGATTGGTTATCGGTGGACTGTCTCAGATTCGTTGCAGCACCTATAAGGGCCTTTTCTCGTTCGATCTTGTGATAGACCGAGGCGATAAGCTCGTCGTCTGCCATGTTGGTGATATTGACTATGTCCGGCGGTTTTTACTCGAAGGAAAATAGTATAGCGGGCGACAAGCGCTATTATTGAAGCCGAACGGAAGTCGATTTTTGATTTCGAAGATCTTCCACAGGTCTCTAGGCGTTCTGCAGCGAAAGGGGTGAACGGAGCACAGCCACCGCCGCTCCGGGTCGAAAGTGAAGGCGAATACAGTAGGGATATGGTGGTAACCCGTTGGGTCAAAATGCGCGAACTAACTTAGAAAATCAAATGTTAGGCCTTATCATCTTTCAAAAAGCATAAATAGAATGTATGTCGGTTCTCGTCCCAAACAATGATCCCAGCAAGCTCCATAACTCGCAGGTCAAAGTGAGGTCGCGTGCAGTGGGCTTGTTATGGGCTCAAGACGAGAAAAACGAAAACAAACAACGGCCTTCCTTACTGACAGTAACTTATGATGTGACGTTTAGGTAGCGGGCTCGCTAGTGCTGATCACGTCGCACTGTGTAATGGCATTAGGTCATCAATAGGAGATTGGGCTCAACAGACAACAGAGCAGAGGGAGGGAGTGATCGACGGTGTGGTATAATGCTAGTTAGTGGTTTCAGTCGAGTTGTCGAGTTGTGGAGGGTTGGAGGGGCGGAGGGGTGGAGGAGGAGTCGTCGTCACTCGTCAGGTTAGGTAGTGCTTGGAGGTGGCCAATGATAACGCCCGTTTCAGAGGCTTGATTTGATATTGACTGTTGTGTGTATACAGCAGTGTGTACACAGCACAATGTGTGCGGCGTTTCAGTGCTGTGATGTTGTTTAAGCTGTGATGTTGTTTTTATGGTCGAGGGAAAAGGAGGAGGAGGAGGAGGAGGAGGAGGAGAAGAAGACATCCAGGAAGGAAACACCGTGACGGGAGCCGCAGTTAGGTACAGAATGGGAGACAACCAAGCCACGCTCTCTCTTTTAATTTCTGGTTCATGATTCACTATGGAGCGCACCAGCCACTGTCCAGTCTCATCCTATCTATCTATCTATCTATCTATAGGGGCCTTGGAATATTTAATTTGTTACGAATCCATTTGAGCAAGCCGGGAGCATCGTCGCTTTACTCCTTCACGTGACCGAGTCAACGCGAGGTCAAAGCGATTCAGCTGAAGGGGAGACAATACATTCTTGCAATGCCCTCTTTTGGTGTTTATTTTGCATTATCATTCCATCGATGGAATGAACAGTGCCATATACGGTATGGGTAGTGCACACCAACGCCGTCCGTGAAGTGTGTCGCCATGTCTGAGCAGGGCAACTTTCTCCTTTCTACCTACAGTATGCCGATTATCGAATCTGGTATGAAAAAAGCTTGCTCTTGATGAAGTCGGAGTCTTGTGGTGTGTGTCTAAACGAGACTTACAAAAGTAGTTTTTCCGCGTTGCTCGGGTATTTTAATACTGGTTCATTTTGGAGGTGGCAGTGGTAAATCTCCAGAAGCTCTCTAGATGCGACAACACATTGGCTTGTTTAGGCTTTGTAAAGTCCGCAAATGGATTTGAGAACACAAACTGTTTGCCGAGCCTCAAATTGCCATTTACAAGAATAGAGTCGAGTCTGTTTTGCCGCCTTCAAAGCTCAGTTCCCGTCACCTACTTTCCATTCATACCACAACCCAAATGCCAATGATTGACGCGAAAACACTCGGCGCTACTCAAAGTCGTCATAAAGGGTTTCGCCAGGGCTTTGATGATAGCTAGGGACAGCTGATATTTCACAACTGTTGCATGATGTGTTAAAAGGCTGTGCCATTCCTTTAGCACTCAATTTTGCGACGAATGGAGACGTGAGATCGATTCATCTTCTTTTAGGCACGCGTACTAACTTCGGGTCCAGATCAAAGATAAACAATTGTTCATAACGATAATAAAAGCTGACCTTTACGAACAATATGTGTCAGCAAGGGCGCAACATGGGCGAGATATTAAAATTCTCGTCTGATTCAGAGAACGAAGGAGGTATCGAACTACCTCGCGTAGTCGAAGTGAACACTGATTCAGGGGACGAGAAAGGTGTCAAACGGCGTCGCATATTCAAACGACCTCGCGAAGTCGAAGGAGTAGACACTGATTCAGGGACGAGAAAGATAATAACACCTGAAGTCGTAGAGTTCTTCTCCAGGTACTCGGCATGACGGATGTTGATGGAGGAAATCGAAAAGCAACCAGCTAATCTTCAAAATACGCATCAAAGGACGCACAAGCAGTTCGAAAAGTCCTGAAACTCACCACATTATAACTGTAAGAAAGGCTGCATGGTTTGAACGTCTTTTGATCCTGACTAGTGACAAGACTGGAATAGAAGTATGAAGGTAATCCGAGTTGTGCAGTACAATATCATTCTCAAGCTATAACGCCGGTGAATTCCTGTGGCGTGGTTCTACAAACGGTTTCGCTCCGCCACCTCGAAAGCTTCTAAACCGAGCAACAGCAACAGCACCATGTGGGCATTCAGGCACAAGTTCAAGAAATTATGCAACGTCCTCTTCCATCTGAGACCGAAGGCCACATCAGAGGAGAACGGCGTCTTCAACAGCGCATACCAGGTCGGGCCACGAATCCCGTACGGTCCTAAGGAAGACGAGAACATCGGACAATGGAAATATATATTCTAGGAAGATTAGCCAACGTGGTTCGAGACCGGTACGAGAAAATCAAGAATCTACCCTATAAGCAGTTTCGCCCAGAGGATCGCAGAGATCGCAGGAGATCGCCGTATACCCCTGAGGAAGACGAAGAAGATCAGAAGATGACAGAGAACATGGGTATTATTATTATCAGGAGATGGAAAGATATTTTCGGAGATCGGCAGATGCGCTTCAACTAGGTTAAGCGAAAATCAAAGATCAGGCTCCGGTGGAGGACCACGGTCAGCTTCTAGAATTGTTATCAAATTGAATCAGGAGCAATGTAGTGCACCCTTTTATCGAGCTTCGCAAAGATTGGATCTGCCATACCCAACTCTCAAAACCTTCCATCAGTCTCAAAAATCTCGGGCTTCGCAAAATCAAACAGGAGAAGAACAGCAGTCACATCAATAAAATCGCATTGACAGATTCAAATCAAACAGCCAAGTCATAATAAAAGCCAGCAGCTCTTTATTTGGAATATCCTTCGCCCTGCTACTTTCATCCCGCCAGAACTTTACCACCATCAGATCGAATTGCAGTCCCATCAGCAGATGCATCTTTCATGATGTAAAGATAAGCATCCGCAATATCCTCTGGCTGCCCCAGTCTCTTCGTCAACAAAGCTTCTCTGGTCTTCTCTAACACCTCGGTGGGATGACGTGCTGCCAGCCGCGTTTGGAAGAAGCCAGGATTAACAACATTGACCCGAACTGGCGCAAGTTCAACTGCCAACCCGCTAGCCAAACCATGAAGTCCACCACAAATCATAGAGACGATCGGCCAAGTCTTCCGAGGACGCATGTGCGCTGTTCCGGATGTGAAAGTAAACGATGACGCTGCTGATAAGTTTACATAGTCACTGGTGGCAATGACTTTGGCAATTAGAATAGGTGCAAAGACTCGCACCCCCATCATTTTATTGATGAGTTCGACATCGGTGCCTGTAATGCCACCAGCAACATGCAGTGGATCTCCAGCCGTGAAGGCAATGTGATCAATCTTTTGCGCTCCATCTGCAGAAGCAATTCGGAAAGTCTCACGGATTCTGTCCTCCAAGCCATCAAGCCGTGACAGATCACATAGGATTGTGTTGACTTGACCATCTTTCGTATCCGGGTAGGATGTAAGAAGGCGTTTGACTGTATCATTGAGTCTGTCGGAGTTGGATCCGATTATAGTTACTCGTGCTTGATGCTCAATCAATGCTTCTGCAACTGCATAGCCAATTCCGGAGGTTCCACCAAAGGCTAGGACGTGCTTGCCCTGCAATTTGTTGATATATTTGAAGGTTGCCATTTCGATTTCAGTTTTTTGTTTTGGTTGAGAACAGCGGAAGGAGAACGAACAAAGACGGAGCAACGGAGCCTCCTTATATAATGGAAGTTACCCGATACTGGCGCTCCTATCGTGTCTTCATGAAAATGAGGGAATAAACCTGTATTTCCTATTTCGGTAATTCTTGCGATATCCTTTTGGGCGGACGCCGGACACCGGCTGACGCCTAGCTCTTCGCGAGACTAACCCGAGTGGGCAATGCTTGAGATAGGGTTTGATGATTGGACAAGCGGTGGTTCTAGGCTAACCTAAGAACTCTACGCGTGGTGGTGGTTCCTTGCTTCGGAACGTAGCAACATTTGACCAGGAGTCGGATTTTCAACACCACCCGCGATAGAGATGCTGAGGGCCCGCTGCATCGAGGAGACACCAAGACTGATTGCGTGGAACTTAAAATCCAAAATCTCACGATTATCGTCGCGTGAGTGAAACAAGTGGCAAGCTAATTCGATCAAGCAAGCATTATTCATTCTGCATGGTTTACCGTGGCCCAGCGAGGGGCTGTCAAAGGTGCAAAGAGCGCCATATCAAGGCAAGGACAATGAGAAATCCTAAGCAGAGATGAACCCTGTCTAGTCTCAAACTAACCAGTCTGGCAGTGTGACCTCAAGCGTCCAGCATGTTGGCAGTGTGCTAGGTTGAGATTTGTCTGTCCTGGATATGGCCACGAGCTCGACACAATCCTTAAGAATCAGACTGCCTCTGTGGTATCCCGGCATTTTAACAGCAGAAGAAGGCATACTACTTCAGTCCCGTCTTCTCCAAAAGGACGTCGTTTTGCTCTTCGGCAAACGCCCCCCTCGATGTCCAGATGTCTCTCCCAGAGCGTAGAGCTACAGGCCTTGGCTATGTTTTTCAACTCAAGTACTCTGATACAGAACAAGGATACCAAACTAAGCCATGGGCATTTCGACTTTCTGCAGCCTCTCTATCAAAGAGTCACTTCTGATTCTCCCCTTGCGCTGGCTACATCCTGGCTGGCTGTCTTGGTCATGGGCTTTCACGACACGAGCAGACCCTACCACGAAACGCAGTGTAAATTAATGTCTCGAGTCATTCAACATACTCTAGATGCCACCAAAGACCCAGCCAAAAGCGTGGAAACCGAAACACTTGCCGCCGTTGTTCTTCTTGGACATGGAGAATTTTTACAAAATAGTAATAATAAACACAGAGCAAGGAGGACAGCAATGTTGACAATCCATCAGGACGGTGCTGAGGCCTTGATTAGAAGGAGAGGCGTATTGAATTTTCAAGACAGCACATCAATAGCTCTTTTCAATGCTGTGCGGCACAACTCCGTCAGCCTTGCAATATCCGGTGTCAGGCCAGACAGAAAAAATTGGGACTTGTGGATTCTAGACGACAAGGTTAGCCAGCTGTGTGATTATTATACTCCCGCAACAGAGCTCGACGCTTGTGGCTTTATGATGTTATCTATACAGCACAGCCTAGCAAGTGAAGACTGTAGCGCGTACGTACATTTGCAAACAGACTTGTTGCACCTGTCTGAACGACTCCGAAGCTGGCCGTTTCACATCCCAGGCGAGTGGACTCACTGCACCCCAACAACACCGATAATCAATCAAATGCCGAAGGACCAGTCTCAAGGAGTCTGTTATCTCTTCAACCAATGGCATCTACTCCGGCTTGCCGTAAGCCACCTATCGAAAGAACTGGATCTCAGACAAAATGTCCCAGAAATATGCGCGTCAGACTTTTCTTGTGAACTGAACTGTATCGACAATATAATAGCGTCTGCATCTGTGCTTCTAGGCACCATCGAACCAAGCGTGAATATCACCATGTCTCCTCGTATCGCTGTGTCATCACTCAGAGGAGAAGACCCAGTGTTTGTCGTCGAGGAAGAAGAATATGATGGAAAGAACCAGGGCCCGAGATACTTTGATCAGACGATGGAGAAATTGGATCTGATCATTTCGAATGCCTTGAAGAATTTGACTCTACCCCCGACGATAACTATGTGTTACCGGGAAGTGCTCTCTTGGAGCAGGAAAAGAAGTGCCATCAGTGGCCTTATTTCGAGATAAAGGCGTGCGTTTCTATGTAATCATGTTGATTCAAACTACAGTCCAAGAACTTTTGAATGGTACCTGAAATAAAGCAATAAAGTAACTGGCAATAGGGCACGCCAATTATGACTTATGAGATTCCAAAATAGCTATAATCATAATCACTTGTGATTATGATACATGACTAATGATTAATGATTTAATCATGATTAATTTTCGCGTGGTAATGAAAAATCCCAAGTCTAGCAATTCCGGCAGCTGATATATGTCTAGGACAGCAGCAGAGTATATGATAAGGGTCTCGGTGTCCATCTTCCTTGTAGGAGAAATAGGAAACCTGGGTAAAATGTACGGCATAAAAAACTAACAAGACGTGAGCTGAGAATTGGAAATTATCTACAGGGGAGCAGGCCTGTATTTACGCCTGAGCAGGGCTTGCTCCATGGCATGCACTATCAAATGGACAACGAAGTCTCCGTTTTCCCTGGAGCTAGATTCGATATTCGCGAGGCGTGCAAATCCGGAATCGCAGTGTCATTGCTGGACTAGCTCTCACTCAGCTGGAGGGAGTGGCATTGAAAGACTCAAGATCCCTTTTTAGACGATAGAGCAAGACTGGTCACATTTCTGATCTCATTCTCGGTCTATCCGTTGAGTTTTCTGCCTATAGACATCTATTATTGCCAGGTCATGATGGCTAACACTCATTCATTCCATAAACAAACAAACCCTGCTGTGAGTCTTCGTCCGGTCTGTGTTTTACTTTCTCAAGACACCACGTCTGACCCCTAGAAACGCAGGTTCTCAAATCTCAAGGCTCTCACAATCTGTAAATCACAGCCAGTCACTACAAGACTAGCATGCTTTTTAAAATTGATTAAATGCGTGATCTAGAGGTTTTCCACCTTCAGGAACACAGACTCCGTGAATGTCTAAGCCATTTGAGGCTATGGATTTCACGTTATGCCTTCAACATTAAAATACTCAAGACATTGGCGTTGATATTGTCTCAGTCACATCCTCTCTTAGGGTCAGTGTCCTCTCGGCTCATACGCGAGGACATTGTAAAGGCACTCTTCCTTGGCGTGGTGGATGAATTCGAGCTCGAGAAACTGCTGATATTCGCGGATCTTCAAATACTCAGACTAGGCCGTATGCAGCAGGGAACCCTCCAGGATGCCATTAGAAGTACTGGTAACGGGCGCGCTGATACGACGCGTTGCTCTTTCCAAGGGCCAGGTCAAGGATGCGCATGCCGCCGGCGAATTCTTGACGCACATAGGAATACTCGAGATTGATCAGTGTAGATTCCTCGTAGATATACGTATACACTCTGAAATACGAGGCTATACTGCTATGATACGATGCGAAGTGTAATTGATTACCATTTGATTTGATTAAATATGCCCCCGGATGATATCACCAAATAAGCATCAGAAACCTTGGAAGCACCTCGATACACAACAAACCCCCAGTACAAATCATAATTATTGACAGAGCGGTTGTTCGCCTAATCCTCGCGTCTCAAAGTCCGAGGCAAGAGCAGCCACGCGAGAATCATCGCACCGTACAACCCCAAACAAATAGGATGTAGGACTACAGTTCCCACGCTCTGGGCGAGAATACCAGTGACGAACGGTGCAATGGCGCCTCCACTGCTTCCCATTGCACTGACGAATCCCAGAGAGGTCGTTTGAATGTCTCTGGGTAGGAGTCTGTTCAGTACGACGGTTGCACAGGGGTAAATCGGACCTAGAAGCAAACCGACAATCGCAACGATGACGGCCTCTCCAATGATGTTTGGGATGAGCCAACACATGATTTGAAAGGCAATTGCACCTGCTACAAGAAAGAACACTGCGAGCCTTTCCCCAAGTCGTCTCGCGGGATAGGACAAGACAAACCGGCCCACGGTGATGCCAGCCCAGAAACCCGCGCTGACATATCCCACATGAGCTGGGTCTCCGTTTCGATAATTGATCAAGAAGGAAACAATCCAACCAGAGATTGAAACCTCTGCGCCTTGATATGCGAGAATGAACAGCGCGCCCAACAAGGTGGCTTTTGATTTGACTGCTTTCCAGATCAAGTTCTTCTTTGCAGGCCCCTGGACATCTTGACTCTGTCCAACTAGTGCTTGAACAGGCATATCTGTCTCATAGCCCTTGAAAGCCCATCCCGCAAAGAAGAGGTTGATGGCGGCCAATGTCAGATTGATAATATAGAAAAATGTCCAATGCACTCCGTTTGATGCCAAGGCTGTCGCAATCAGGGGCGCTACGGTTCCTCCAACCCCGTAAAACCCGTGATTGATACCCAGCAATTCAGTAGCGTTCGCCAAATTAGCGATAAACACATTATTCAATGCGAGGTTGACGGCGATACCGAGTCCAATCAGGAAAAAGCTAAACACGACAGCCGGAAACGGCGCCTTGCAGACCATGATCAGATAACCCGTAATTAAAGGAACCTGGCAGATCATAACAGTTCTGGAACGACCAAATCGATGTTCGAGCCAATGGGTCAAGGGCGCGGCAAGGATGAAGCCCAGAGCATTGGTCACGAAGATAAGTGATACGATGGCATAACCGATGTGAAAGTCCTGTTCCATGTATGGAATCAGAGCACCCGGGGCACTATCACTCATTCCATTGGAAAAGAGCATACAGCACGCACTGGCAATGCGCCACTTGTTCCTTGTAGGGTTGTTGATGCTCGGTACAATGTCCGTTGCAACTAGCTGGGATGCTGATACACCGGGCTCGCCTTTGGGAGATCTGGGTCGTGGAGAGAGGCATTCGGGATCGAGTGGTGATGCTTGATCAAGTTCTGGGGATGACGCAAAGGGCCCTGGTCTCTGGACAATCGAGCCGGTTGATTGCAGCTCTATAATTTCATGGTTGCTGGAAGTGGCAGAGGATATTTGCTCGTCGCGGCGAAGAGCAGCAGCAGGGGGTTTGATTTGAGGAGAGCTTTCTACTTCGAGAAAGGCAGCCAAATGAGCAGCCATGTTGATGACTTTATGCTTCAGGCATGGAACTATATGATAGGGTGCAATGTTTGAGAATTTTCGGGAATATCTGAGCGACTTTCGATCTTCAGTAGACTGTAATATGCTATCAGCTACGCCATCATCAATGTAAGCTGACTTGTACACCGCCCCATTAGTAAGGAGCGGAATACTTCCTGACTTGTAGTAGGTAGTGGCTTCGGATGTGTCGTTGGGGTAGTCAGGACGTCACATCATCGTAGACCGCTCTCGCAATTGACTGCCCGTTCGAGCTTTTGTAGAATGACTGATTTGTAGAGTGACTGGGAGTGTAGAACGAGGAGGAATCAGCGACAGTAGTTAAGAGTCAGCGGGAAATGACCAAACGAGGAAGTGGCCGCAATCAGGCAGGATTTAAGGCACCACTCAATAAAGCGGGGCCTTGGTTTAAGCTTCAAGGCAAAAAGAAAAAAAATACCATGGTCAAAAGAAGAAATTCTACAACAACAACAACAACAGTTTCAGCAACCACCGCAATTTAGTCAGTTCGGTCTTCCACATCTGGTCGACTGCCGTCAGTCACCATGGGTCCCCCCAAACGCAAGCTCCTCGCAACAGCAGAAGAAGGTCTCTATCCCCCCGCAACGCTGCCGGAGGGGCACCAAATCGCTCGAATCATCAAAGCCACAGGAAACAATCTATACTCGGTCGAATGGCCCTCCAAACAAACCGCTCTGGTGGAGCTGCCCGCCAGATTCAGATCTACCATCTGGATGAAGAGGGGTTCCTACGTTGTTGTCGACACGAATGCGCTCGAGGATCGTGAAAACAAACTTGCGGGGGAGATTGTGAATGTCGTGCGGGATGAGAAGGCATGGCGCAAAGCTGCTTTTTGGTCCGTCCTCTCCCTTTACATGCGGGAGATAAATACTGACTTGTCAACGTTGTACAGGCCGAAAGAGTTTGTCAAGCAGTCTTATCTTCCCTCGGACTCGGAGGACGAGGAAGAATCGCGAGTGGGCAAGATGCCTTCATCTGACGAAGAGGATGATGAATAAATACACGATATATGATACAACACAAAACGTCCAAAGACGACTATGAGGCCGGGAGAAACATCCTCTATTTCATCTTTTGTTCTGCCGTCGCCTTCTTCGCCTCGTCCACCGGGCCATGAGAAAAATTATCACTCGCCAAAAGCATCACGACCTGAATACCCAAACAGCTAACAACAGCAGCCGAGCTAGCGTTGGTGCTGGGGAAGACATTCCACCCCCATTCCTGCACCGCCCATACTGCATATATCAAGACGGGATGAAGTTTCGCTTGCCAAAGCAAGAACGGCGTAGCCCAAGCGAGATACGCATAAAACTGATAATGCAGCGATCTTGCGCACAACATGCCGATGGCCATTGACGAGAGGATTGTAGTGGTGATATACTTGTTTGATAGTGGGAATTTCATCGAACGGCCCTGGATGAATTTCTGGGCAAATGTATCAATTTCTTCGCCTGATGGACGGATCCAGCGGGTAGCGAGGAAAGCGAGGATGAGCACGGCATGCAGAACGAGGAGATTGATGGCGAAGACGGGCGAATCAAAGACTTCCTCGTCCATGAAGCGCCAGTTGACGGTCCATTCGTAGAGGAATTGTCTGGTGAGCTCGAACGCGCGTGATACATAGCCAACGGCGTTTTCTTGCAGGAATGGTATGCCGAGTAGCACCTATACAGTCAGCACGAAATCACTCAGTTAGTGTTTGGTTTAACTCACCTGAGTCAAAATCGCATTGAGTGCAAGCGGTACAGCAGCCCAAATTCCTCCTGACAAAGCTATGATAATCGCAACTGCCGGAGCAAGCAATAACAGAGACATCTTTACACCCACTCCCAAAGACCAGATCGTAGTCGCAATAGTTAATTGTCGTCGCTGAAAGAAGAAAATAGCCATCCACATAGCCAACGTCGCAATTCCGTCGTTGAACAATCGCAGCATATAAATGCTGTGTAGCCGTTTGGAGAGCACCAGAAGAGGGAGCAAGTACGGCGGCGCACCGGCTCTGATGTAGCAAGACAGGACAACGATTAGAGTCGCAATGTAGATTCCGGCAAATATATATTGTCCCAGGGCAATGTCCTGTCCCTTGTTTGTCAATTCGTACAGAAACGAGTAGATATAAACGTGGCCGGCGGGGTAGACGAGAGGGCCGGTGTCGCCTTTGAGGGCGGTATAGTCACGTTCGCCGGCTTGATAGAGGGCGATTTGTTGCATGTAGGTTGTCCAGTCGATTTCTGTATCTTCGAGTCAAGTAAGTCCGTATCCTGAAGAAGCAAGAAGGTCAACGTACAAGGCACTTTTTTGATGATGAGTGCAGAGAGCACTGCATCTGCCAAAACGAGCAATGGCGCAATCCATAGCGAGTGCTTTGGTTTGGTCAGTATATGGACAATTGTGTTTGTGATCGCCATCGTTTCAGAGTTCTTGCTGCTGTTCGCGACCTGGCAGACGAAGGATGAAAGATGCGATCTGAATTTGTTGTCCTGATGGCTATCCGCGGAGCATGCTGCTTAGCGTCGTTTACCGTACAGTCGCAGATGGGATGATGGTAGAAAACAATGGATCGTTTGCGAAATAACCACAACTCTAAAGCGTGGAAAATATATGAGAAAGTAGTGTTTTGTAGTAGATTATTTATTGTACAGAGATCTAGTCTGTGGGTATACACAAATATACATTGTATCTTCATCACTTCAGGTCGGCCAAACCGTCATTGACACTTGGTCTTTTTCTTTCTCCATGGTACTCTCTGGTCATGGAAATAAATCTCTTTCTGATGATTGCTTTTTCCGCTGCCTGGTCGTAGGTAGCTAGCTACCATTCTCATGTACCGCTATATTAGGTTTCGATTGTTGCTGTAGCCGGTTATCCGTCGTATTCTTATTATTCGAAAATCCAAGCAACTGCCCAACAATCCCTCGCGGTTTCGGAACCGGGCACTCTCGCCCAATTCGCGCGAGCGACTCTGCTTCAGCCTCCATCTGGAGGAATGTCGCTATTTCGTCGGCCGACGAATCTGCGAATTGTGTCGGTACCGCTTTCGTTGCAGCGATTTCTTTGGTATATTGCATATTTTCTTCTGGTTGTGTGTTTTCGGGTGTCTTCCTCCTCCTCCGCGGTCTCATAATCTGTTGACCGTCGGCTGTCATCTCGACTTGGGAATCGGCGAGTGTTCGGCGCGGAGCGGGACAGGGGAATATGTGAGGAAGGCCGACGATAACAAAGGAGGCTACCATGGTGGCAGCAAAGAGGGAGCTCGTTGACCGCGAGCGCGGATGGAGGATTGGCGGCATTGTAGTGGTTTATGTTATGAGAGGAGTTGAATGAGCGTCATGTATCCGAAAGAGGGCTATGCCAATGGTCCTGGTAGATGTCAGCGAAGCCATTGAGGCGGAAGCTCATCTGCCATCTCAAAGCTTACCATTCACTGTGGCTTGCATTGAGCTATATGCTGGTGAGCATGGCGCTCAATTGCTGGAGGAGCTATGTCGACCTGATGAAGCCGGTGGTCTCCGTTGAGTCGTTGACTTTTGGCAGAGGCTTCTTGAGATCACCTGATTTGACAACCGCCGGCCGAGTGGGGCGGCGTTGATTAGGCAAAATTTAGGCTTATCGCAGGCTGGCTCGATTGGTCTGATTCCTCAGGGCCTCACCATTTGGCATTTGTGACTGTTAAGCGCCACCGTGACTCTGCAACAATATTTCATTCATTCATTCAATTCGGCTTATTCGTTCTTCATTTTCTGGACTCGCCTGGATAGTAATCGCCGTCTGCTGGTAGCGGAAAGGCATGCGCGGGCTGTGAGCGTCAGTAGCGGGGACTTCGCTGCTCAGAGCTTAATCAGCTTGATTGAGTTGCGCATCTTCACGTGCAGTGACGCCGTATTATACTAGCAAGCGGCCAACATGAGTGACCTGGATAAGTGTGTATATATCCGACTGTCGAAGACTTGTCCCTGTACTGACCGCTATCAGAGCCATTGCGCAACTGCGAGCTTGTCGACCGATCCCCGAAGCTCAGGTCCGCGAGCTCTGCTACAAGGCACGCGAGCTCCTCATCGAAGAAGGAAATGTAGTCTCGGTCGACGCGCCAGTGACGATATGCGGTGACATCCACGGCCAGTTCCACGACTTGATGGAACTGTTCAGAGTGGGCGGCGACGTACCCGACACAAACTATCTTTTCATGGGCGACTTCGTAGACAGAGGCTTCTACTCCCTCGAATCGTTCTTACTTCTATTATGCCTAAAAGTCCGATACCCCGATCGCATTACTTTGATCCGAGGAAACCACGAATCCAGACAGATTACGACCGTGTATGGCTTTTATGACGAATGTATCCGCAAATACGGGAGTGCGAATGTGTGGCGGTATTGTTGCGAGGTGTTTGATTATCTAGCACTGGGCGCATTGGTGCTTGGCGCAAGCTCGGAGCTTGAACCGACAAGTCGGATTGAGAATTCACAAATTGATGGCGAGCTGGAAACAGAGGTGCTTAATGCGAATGGAGAGGTTACGTCCATGTCTTATCGGCCTCGGTATCGATCATCATCGGACGCATCTACGGATACAAGAGACATTTCGCCTCCGAGGGATATATCTGCTGCGCCTGGGAACACTCCATCTAGAACCGGCCCCGCCGGTACAGGAGCATCGGGCAGCAGCTCAGGAAGCTACGGCACAACGGCGGGTGCAGTACTATGTGTCCACGGAGGCTTGTCGCCATTAGTCGATAGCGTTGATAAGATTCGTCTACTTGACCGGAAACAAGAAGTGCCCCACGAGGGTGCCATGTGCGATCTCCTCTGGTCCGACCCAGACGAAATCGAAGGGTGGGGCCTGAGTCCTCGAGGTGCTGGATTCCTCTTCGGCGGCGACATTGTCAAACACTTTAATCACAAGAACGATCTTTCGCTCATTGCTCGCGCCCATCAGCTTGTCATGGAAGGCTACAAGGAGATGTTTGATGGGGGCATTGTTACGGTCTGGTCCGCACCGAATTATTGCTATCGATGCGGTAATGTCGCTGCGATATTGGAACTTGGGGAAGATGCTAGCAACGGGGGCACAATCGCACGTACCAACGGCGATATTGGACGGAGTAACGGTGTACTGCGCAATGATATGGGAAAGCATATTCTAGGTCCTGGTCGACGGTACAGGGTCTTTGAGGCGGCGGCGCAAGATACTAGAGGTATGCCGGCGAAGAAGCCTGTTGCCGATTATTTCTTGGTGAGCATTCTTACGTCTGTTGAATCTAATCAGAGCTAACTTTCTGGATCTAGTGATGCTATTTAACAATTTCTTTTCTGTCACGTTTTCTTGCAGTGATGCTCTTTATGAGGCTCTCGGTTTCTCGTCCTAGATTACATTCAAAGATACCTTGTCCTGTGTATTATTACTTTTGCATATTTGAATTGAGAAACAATCTGTGCTTCATCGTTGATGGTTTTGCATTTTACCAATAGGCTAGAGCATCTCTGACATCACCTCACAATACCCTCCTCAGCAAACACCTTCTTCACATTCACCTTTCGCAGTGCCGTAGCAATCTGCAACGGCGTCTTCCCACTCAGATTTCGCACATCAGGCTTCGCGCCCGCTCTCAATAATAACCTCACAATCTCCGCGTGTCCCGATTGCGCAGCTTGATGCATGGCCGTTGATCCCCTGGTGGCGCCTCTGGCGTTCAGATCTGCTCCCCGCTCAATGAGGAGCTTGAGGAGAGTCTCATTACCGGTTGCCGCCGCCGAGACCAGAGGCGTATAACCTATTGCATCTCTCTCGTCGACATGCGCTCCATTGTCGAGCAATAGTCTCACCATATCCTCATTCCCTAGAGCAACTGCATATTTGAGGACGGGTTGAATCATGACGTTTGATCTGGAGGTTGATGCCCCTTTTTCAACGAGCGCTTTAGCAGACTCAAGGTCATCCTGCTCAATCGCTGTGTGTAGCGGTGTATATCCCCTGCTGTCTTGGGCGTTGATATTTGGCACCCCCTTCTCAAGTAGAGACTTGACAACATCCTTCTGTCCCCTTGATATAGCTTCATGGAGAGGCGTACTCGGCCCCAAGAGACTCATACCCGCCAACTGAAGCAAAGGGTTTTGTTGCGCTTGCGGAGGTTGCGTCGAGATAGTCTCCTGGGCAGGCGTCGCTTTCCAAATCTGTCGCGCCGAAATGACGGAAAGCAACTCCTTTGCGTACGCCGCTGCCACGGATGCGGCGTATGGTTGCCATACATCCGACTTGTGCGAGTCTGTATAATCGCTTATACCTCGTATGACGAGGCATGGGAACTGGTCCATTAGTCCCGCTGCTTCCATCTCAAAGCAAAGAATACCGGGATCTTCGTGGGCGAGGATATCTCTCATTTTCGCATTTCGTATCAGCTGGTTTCCCGATGCGATGATGCCGTAATGCACGCGCGGTTCTGTGGTCTTTCGTTGCGGTTGAGTGACTAGTCGCTGTTTATCGCAGTTCTGACAAGTAGTCTCAGTAGAGATATGCTCATAATCCGCCTCGAACAACTCATCAAAGCTCTGCCCGGGATAGGAAAACGTCTTCATGGAAGGATACTTCTGCGCCATTTGCGACAAGAAGGTAGGAATTTGGGTCAAACCCATCATATGATCAGCCTGCAATTCCGATACGGCCGTCAAGAGGACCTGGGGAGGTTTGTTCAGTGATCCGGTGCGTTGAAAGAGTCCATTACCCAGACTCTTGCCCAGATCGTATTGCAGAACTCCCCCGGAGCTATTTGTAGGTTTGCTAACGACAATATCACCGAGACGAATGGGATCATTTTTATCGCTATGTCTACCGGGCACACCACCGCCAATACCAACCATCAATCCAAACCTAATAGTCGGGAAAGTATGTAGCATACTCGACGCAACGGTTGCGGCAGAGGTGGTTCCATGGACACCAGATGGCAGGCATGCGATGGCGATGTTGTGTCCGTTTATGGATCCAAGACAATACGAGTTTTGGTCGTTGGATGCTTGGGGCAGTTTGGGGTGGATTTCGTCGAGCATGGCTTTTGCGGCGGCCATTTCAAGGGGGAGGGCGCATATCCAGCCTACCGTATATTCGGAGGCGGTTCTTCCGTTGGACATTTTGTGTATAGTTGAAGCGAAGATATATCAAGCTGTGCTGTGGTTTGACTGATCTATGGGTAAATATGGAAGAGTTCTCGATTTTTTATCTACATATGACCTACTTTATGCACTAGTATGGTCATGCAGCCATCAATTGATGAGGAGACAGAACATTGACTCGGATCCGGCCCTCATCAGGCTGATAAACGTCGGACGCGCGATGCAAGGCTTGTCACGAATTGGCGTAGTTCATTAATATCGGCAGCCTCCCCGACCTATCGATCAGGCAATCCTGGTCAAGCCTCAAGGGCACTAGGCTAGCTCTTCGAGGCTATGCTTGCTGACATACCCGTCATGTCAATCTATCAATGTCATCATGCATGGCGGATTATGAGTACCGAGGAAGAGACAGTTTGTGCGTGTTACTGTCCTGATATATGTGACGAACTTACAATGAGGCAAGAGACAGAGGTATAATAAGTAAAACAACGGCGTTAACCACAGGTGCACATCACAGGTAAACCTCCCATATCTAATTTTCCATCTTGACTCCATCTATACAAATAAATAAATCATATATCCTGTCCCAATGTCTTTTTGATGTTCGTAAAATCTAGACCTCGTCAATTTTCATCTCAGTATACGTTGGTCGTAAGGGGCGGTTCTATTGATATCCTGATGGAGGCATATTGGAATAGCCGTGGGCATGTTTGACTCCGTCTTGGGAAATATTGCCTGCTAATTGCAGGTTGTTAAGTATTTCATTGCCGTTGGCATGAGGCATGTCAAGGGCATTGCGACCATCCGGATGACGGTTTTGATGGACAGAATGAAGCGAGGAACGAGAAGTAGGAGGCGGAGGCGTAGCAAGGGTGTTGAGGTTCATGAACTGGTTTCCTGCCCATCCTTCACCCCAATTCTCTAGTCCCAGAGCCAACGCGCTTTGATCTCGCATCCACCAATCTTGGTTCTCCTCCATCATTTTTTCGGTCATTCCGTTGAAGACAGGCATTGGTGGAGTGCCGCTTACTGCCGCTGGACTACTACTGCTGTTGGAGTTATTACAGGACAGGTCCTGGTTGTTCATACTCATCGCGTCCTGTTGAATTTGATATCCACCGTCAGGATGAGTATAAGCCATGCCCTGAGCTGGGTAAAGATGGGACATGGTAGTGGGTGGCGAGGTCTGGCTGGTAGCTGGAGGGTAGCTCACAAAAGGTAGCGTTTCTAGTTGGTCAGGATAACGTGTAGCCTGAACAGGTGTCGCCATCGGATGCTGAACGGCGGGTATTGTAGGATAAGCCGTTCGTCTGCTAGCTTGAGATAATGTCGGTTGCTGTTGCGGCAGTGTAGATGATGCGTAAAAATTATCGTGTTTTTTGTGAGTAACAGGTACACTCACGGTAGCACTTGCCGATATGGGTGAGGTGTCGGACACACTGGGTGAAGTCACTTGATCCCAATGACCCCAAGAGCCCCATTTGACACGAGTTCGGTCAAAGACCGCAGTAACTTCGTTTGGTATTTCGATATGCCATTTAACTGCAGACAAGTCAAGAATCCTTAGAGTACGTCGGGCGCAGAGCCAGCCTTCGCCAATTTCCTCCAAGTTTCGCACGCCGTGGATGAGGTCTCTTCGGGCGTTGCGGTCTGGCAGGTTCAAGAGATGAATCGTGCAAGCTGAATGGACAATGTACACTGCAATATTACAAATCTGTCGTAGACCGTATGACTTTTTGTAAATTCGTAGAAGTTTAGATATGGCGGCTGCAGCTTGTGAGCATAATCTTCGTGGTGAGACATGTTGTGGTAGGGGCGATGTTGATTTGGTGTATTTGAGGAATGGGCGATATAGATGGATAAAGAGAAGTTGATAGAACATACTACAAAACTATTAGTTAGAGTTCCACAAGATCGTGAGATTAAATAGACATACTGCATCAGTAAGACAGGTGGCAGTTGACCGTCTTTCGGCTCCATTTCTGCTGGCAGGCCCTTCTTCCAAGCCTCGAGCCGGGTATGGAGATCACTGAGCTTGGAGAGTTCTGCTTGTCGTGAAGGCTGCTTTTCTGAAGGCATGGGATGGTAGAAAAAAGCCAAAAGATCGTTACTGATCTCGCAGAGCTTTGAAATTTGCAAGGCTACTGCTCGAGTTCGCGCAGGTTGTGGCCGTTCTCGACCAATTCCGGTATCTGTGTATGGTACCCACGGCTCCGCTTCCTCAGCAGCATAGACCTCAAACTTAGGGACAGTGGCATCAGCCAGTGATAACTGTGGTTGACGGCCAAGATAGTTGGACCAGCATCTATCCGAGCACATTAGAGCAGTTGCTAAGCAGGAACAGGACGAGGTTGTCATACTTATCAAACAGATAGCAGCCCCAGAAAGTGATCCTCCGAGCGTCAATATCTTCGTCCATCAGCTTGCTTGCACCTTGTTTGGTGGCGCCGAAATTGAGCCCTAGATCATACGCCATTCGAAAACTCATGCCGCTGTAAACCCAACCCTTGCCTTCCCGGCCACAGCCTGCCTCCCGAACAGACATCAATGCTAGCGCCTGGACAGTGCAAAGTCTAGCCTTTTCGTGTTCATCGTGCTCCAATAACAACCGTTTTGCTTCTCTAAAGAAATGGTCGCCCGCTGTCGCAGAGTCTTCCGGGTGCTCATATGCGCCCGGCCACGAGCTAAAGTGGCAACCCAGGGCCAGCATTGCGTTCACCAAAAGGGACGAACAGTATAAACTGGGCTGGCCGCGCCGAAAGTCTCGATTAAAGAGACTTTTGGATAATGTGGTGAAGTATGCATAATGCCAGGTGAAGTACATATTCATCAAATGCTTCACCAGCGCTTCATCGTCTGTGACCCTGGTCCACTGAGCGACCGAAAACCTTGACCCTTGTTTCATGTTCACCGTATCGCGAGATGCATTCTCATCGTCGTGTTGTAGGTCCTCCGGTAGAAATAGTAGGTTGGAAGTGCCGCCAATGAACTTGAGGGAGCCATCAAGCATCAACTCGCTCATCTTCCCTGCAAGCTCGGACTCGAATTGGTCTGCTCCTGTGTTGTCTTCAATGATTTGTCCGCGCTGATTCGTAACAGGAGGAGTCGATAACCCTCGCTCTTGATTTATTATGGCATCTGCTACATCCTCCAAGCTGTCGCACAGGCGGATTTGGCGAACCAAGTCAAATGCACTGTCTTCGTCGTAATTCAGAATCGCGTGAATGAGTGTTTGCAAGGTTGTGTTTCGGGTTCGAAGGTTATCGATATCTTTCTTGTATACCCCTTTCCTGCGATGATCGGAGTTCGGATCGTAGATGCCTATCCGCGACGTGAGCGTTTGGACTAGAGGGTGAAGTTCAGGTGGCAAGCTTACATGGCGTATGGTATACGGATGAACAGGCGGCGCAACTAGGGAGATTTCCATCGCACTGAAAGGTCAGTATGAGGTTATTTGATCATCGGTATCGCATAGTCATACCTTTGACTTCCTTCGACGACATGCAATACATGCCGAGCTCACGCATCGACGCTTGGCTGCTTGTCCGTCATCGTTTCGTCTCGCCTTGGATTTGTTTCGAGACGCATTGCCAGAAGGCGTAAATTCCGGAGCCTCGTCGGTGCTTGTTGTACTGTCATTCTCAAATCCAGCCCTCTCGTCCATCGCTCGATATAACTTCGGCGTTTAGGCCGGTCTTTGTTCGATAAGCGTTTGATTCTTCTTCCGCTATCGTAGGGTAAAGTCCATAGTCGGGGAGCAACCGATTCTCACCGCGGGGATGATAAAACCATATCCCTATATCGCAGAGAGCGCAGGAGTATAGAAGAAATCAACAAAGGCGACAGAGACGTAATCAGCAAGACGACGTTCAAGGAGTGGAAATCTAATCCCCGCTACCAAGGACCACTGTGATCTTTCTGCAGGCGCAACCCCGCGCAATGAGTACCTTCCCCGATGACTCCAGGTCCTCGATCACAGATTTTGGATTTGCAATCAATAGTACTATCCCAGATAGCGCAGTAGGCGAATGAACGGGGAGAAAGCGACTGGGGCTAGGATGGCTCGATTCGTGAGGTTGGGCCAGGTCGTTATCTCTGCGAGGGTTGGTGATTGATTGGTCGGTTCTCGCATCCCGCGCGGCGATCTCGGCTCGGCTTAGGGCGAGCACCTGGCTGCTGTTGCAATAAAAGGATTAAGTGAGCAATGAACGAGGTATTTGACCGAGCACTGATAGTTGACAGAGGCAGCACCTAGACAACGGCATTGTTTATAGGGATACCAAGGTGATAGGCAAGGTCAAATGCACGCAATGGCCGACATGATACATCAGGGTCATCGCCCAAAGGAAGTACCTACCGGTACTCTGATTGGCTATGCTGTGAATTGATTACCATCTGCACTCTGGTTGGTTGGTTTGGAGGGAAATATATAAAAATGCTTCACAGCCTGTCGACCTGCCCAGCAACACTCATCCTGTTTGCTTTTTCCGCTTTCTTATTTATTAATTGGACTGCATATGCCAAACGCCACCATGTCATTGAAGTTCTTTCGACGAGCAACTCTACGACGCATTTTGTACCCTGATCCCAGACCAAACTGCATATCCATGTTCCACCCTCGTCTGTCTGTTCTTGACCAGGCTCGGTGGTTTGAGAGTGGACAGAGATAAGCAAGGCGGTGCTCGTATGTTGTACGAATTCCTGTTGACAAACAAGCTATGTGAGGCAATCGATGTTGGCAAAACCTCTGGTCTTAACTCCACGACTTCCTGCAGTTGAACACGTTCAGCAATAATGATTCACATGCATGGATTCATCTCCTCCTAGGTATCCGGATACATTGTCTCTCCGAGGATCATGTAATCCTACAGGGAAGTATAATTGATTCATCATATGAAACCTTTCCGATTTATTTGTCATGAAGTATCCTTAATACCATGTCCACGACGTCAGATTCCTCGACTCTGCGTATTCACACAGCTGGCTTGTACTCCGTTTGACCCCGACTGAAAACATATCTGTCTATCCTCATGGCTGTCTCTCAGTCTAGCAGTTGGCTATTTGACAGCCCAGGAGAGGTTGACACCTCATTGAAGTCTGGCAAATTGAACGAGTTCCCCTAAGTTACAGGATCTTAATAGGGCTAATGTAGTCACCACTGACTTGCTAGTACAGAGTGGAGCAGCAAAGCTTGGGAAAATCCCTTATCGCAGAACCTGATTGGGCGTATTCGGGGGCAGCGAACAATCACAGGAGCTCTTACGACTAGTGAGAGCTCCCTGAAACAAATATCGAGTCTCTAATCAAGCTCAGACAACATCCAAAAGAGTCAGCCACCGACCCAAGGTAGGTGGTCAGGTGTGAGTGCATAGATACATCATTGGGCAACAATGAGTATTGAGCTGAAGACACAGATATCGCCTCGATTCAGAGCTTTTGTACAGAGCGATCATCTGAACAGACATGCTCCTTGATTACTTCATAAGGGCATATAGCAGTCAGTGGGCTCCTAGCTCTTGTGCGGCGTGCCTAGATAGCGCCCCAAAATATATCTAGGCACGATCTCATTAAGAATTTCAAAAGGAATAAAATATAGTACAAATGCGGGACAACTATAGACTCGCTCTTGATTGGGGGGAATCACATAGAAACGGACTGTCAATCAATTAAGCCTATATAATCCACCGAGAATATCTTAGCCCTAATGGCAAGCTGAAGCCCTAACAGGAAGCTTCCAAATTCGGCAAGTTCGTGGTTGCCCGATTAGGAGATTTTAGCGTTGAAACTGGAAAGCAACATCGCTTCTTTCAATCATAAATCGCTTTCATGTGCATACCCTGCTACGATTCATAGCAAAGTCTTTCCCCTTTCTAATCGGCAGAAATTAGACTGCATTTTCGGCCTTGAGACAAGCCATATTAGTGCTTGACCTGATTTGATTGCTCTTATGCTGACATATAGCCTGTAAATTATTGGACGCTATATGCTCGCAAAATGAGTGTTTTGTCTTTCTTTATTCAATCGCGGTTCCAGAGAAGACCTTGAAACCTTCAAATGTTATTGTGACATTGTGTATCACTGTTCCCCCTTGTTGAGTACACAAAGTGAAGAGTCGCCGGTAACGGACGGATATAGGGCATAGCCCTGAGACCTCATGTACAATGCAAATTACACTTCGCACTGCATAATACATATTGGGCATTTCGACAGCTCATATGACAAATTTGCATCCATGTCTGGCCATTTGCTTTCCCGACTCAAAATTCAGGTACACCGCTAATTCTTCGTCGTGTGCTCTGTTTACAATTTTGGACGTGACAAGCTTCCCATTGTGGGCTGTTCCACATCGGCTCCGACGGCTCGATGTGCCAGTGGTTCCACGGTACCGATACTACAATTTGACGAGGAAATAAGAAAATGAAAATGAAAATGTGCAAAATCGTTACGCGTCTCTCGATACTGTCTGATTATTTACTTGAATTTTCTGATGTTGCTGTCATGAGCAATGTAGGATAAGCAATCTGAGATCATGCAGGACGGGACAACGCTCCGGCTGTTCCTGCCTTGGTGCCTTAGGAATACTATTGCCTTGGGCCCTGCCGAGGTGTTTCTGCTGTCGCATGCACAGCCTGCTGAGAACTTCTTTTGCTGTTCCAGCTCCACCACAGAATATTCTGCAGCGGCGGGTCAATCGGAGAGATCGCAGGCAGGCAGACCCATACAACCTCATTTGTGTTCACTGTTAGCCTTTAGGTTTTAAGTTACTAATGGTCAGGTCGTTCTCAACTGCCCAATACAGTTTAGACACCATCCTGAAGATCCTAACATTGGTACGTAATACGTATATCTTTTTTCTGTACGCCGTTCACCGCAGTGTGATAGATTACATCGAGTGCCAATTTTTCATCTTTACTATGTAGATACTACAGAGTACGTAGCCACAGGTGAATAGTCATAGCATACATCATAACAAACTCATACGGCTGATTGGCCGCTACGGCAGATGATCGATCTGCCAGCACACCATATGGACGATACGCATTGATACACCGTAGCCTGAATGCTGCCTGTCAGTGCCTGACAACTGTCCCAGTCATCAGACTCATCACTAAAAAGTAACAGTAAAAATCAACGAAATCGGCGGGGGGGTTTCACACTAGAAATAACGGACGTAACGGAAAGGATTCCCCCCACTGGCCTAAATTACCTGGATCCAATACGACGGTTCAGATTACACAATACACACCAATACGTGTCCGTTACGCCCATCCTCCGTCGTAACACGAACATATCTGCTGTTGGCCGCGTAACGTTCGGTAACGCCTCCCCCCGGCGTTCGTTCGCCGACAATGGAACGATGACTACAGAGGCTTATCTATCGCCTGCTCCCTACAATTTCCTCAACCACTCTTGCTTCCTTCTCATCTCAACCACGGCTCTACTTCACATTGCATCTCTCGCTTCACCGACTTTCCAAAGCCTACGCTTCTGTCATCGACTTTTCGACTGTTCTTGTCTACCATCAACACCGGCAGAACTCTGCTCGTGGACAGCCTGTACAAGTCGCGTGCTATCTCCTATCGGCGTCATTGATAACGAACCCTTGTCTCACATCCATCCACCACCGAACAGAGCAGCATAGTCCGATAGAACAGTTTGGAAAGCTCTCTACCACTCTCTCCTTTCAGTGGAGTCCTTTCTAGCGTCGTCTTCACCATTTCCTATGTTCCTCGCACAGACTCTCGACCAGAGTGCCTCTTCGGGAGTTAGTATGCTACGAAAATCCTCGTGAAGCATGCAACATGATGGTGCCCAGAGCCTTCATCTTCTCTTCGGCACGTGTCCAGAAAGATTCGATCCAAAACGAAAAGAAGTCCATAACGGTCCAACCCGCAACAGCAAGACAGAACACGAGTCGACCTGTTCCTACACCCGCCGTGACCACCTCCGTGTCCCCTTCCGTCTCGAGCACCGACTCGACCACAGTTACACATACGAGCCCCGTTATCATCCCGCCGAAAGCAAGCAAAGAACGAAACAATACCAGTTTTTATGGGGATAATAGAAATGTTAGGTCGGTACGCAGGGATTCCGCATCATCACGACGATCCTCCTCTACCCAGACCCAAGACCGCAACCTACCTCCATCGTTGAGCACGCTTCTTGAAACAACAACCATTCCTCGTCGGAGCAGAAGCATAAGAGGCGCGCGCAAATTGCCTCGTGGAAATCATGTCGAAGAATTCAGTCGGTTACTTATGGATGGAGTCAAAACGCGAGACGAGTTTGCCAATATCGAGGGTGCATTCAGTTCGCCACTAGACATTCTACTGAGCCCCCCAGACGAGCATTTCGGCAGCATCCCAGTGTCAGTGAGCATCAGCAACGCTGAAATCGAGTCACCTGAGTTCAAGCGCTGTCTGTCAACGGACTCCATGCCGTCTTTGGACCACGATCTAAACTCATTCATTACTTCCGGACCTAATACTCCGTATTCAAGTTCACCTTCGCTTCAGAGGCGAACATTCGAACGACGGAAGCAACTATCTCCTCCACAAGAATGTGCGACCGATCATCCACTTTTGGACATCGAGATCGATTCGTTCGATCCGTCTAATTTCATCCAAGAAAGTACGCCTGCTGTTGCCTCGGCAGAAACTCGCTCGCTGCGCAGCTTTCCGCGGCTGGGGTTCACCTTTAAATCTAATCTTACGGCTTCGCTTAGGGCGATCAAGTCTGCGGCGCAGACTGTGTCGAACTTCGCCACACCATCAGTTCGACCGGATGATTTCCTTACACGCTCTCTTTTTTCCATTACTCCTGAATTAACAGACGATCGGCGTCCACTCCCATTGAGCGGACCACCTTCCCCGGCTCTTCGCCGCTATCTTAATCCGATGACGCTGTCTCCCGCTGAGATGCACGTCTACAGCGACCATCCTCATGACATGCTACCAGGAATAAATAACTGTCCTGTTTCTATCCAAATGCAAACATACAACCAATCTGGATCAGTAGACAACAAGACAACGAATTCTCCCGAGCTCCCTTCTTCCCGACAGCGAGAACCACGAGAAAACAGCGATTTCCTCCGAATGGTGGTACTAGAAATGAACATGCGCCGCAGCGGCAAATTACGCGATGACGTTCCCACTCGCGCGAGAATATGGCTTCCTCCCCGCAAAGCCGTGCGACTGATTTCAGGAGATTACGAGGAAGGGCCGGCCGTTCCTCAGCGATGGATTGGCATCTCGATAGAGTGCATCGAGACTTAGCACTTTTACTTTGTTTATTGTTTATCGCTCGATTATGTACATAGCATTGCATCATGGGCATTCATATCTGGGCATGGAGCAGGTATATTCATCAGGACATACATACATAGCGTGGCGTTTGTCATACAGCCTCAGCGTTTTATATCAATTCATTTACCATTTTTATTCATTGCACGCGAATCTTATCTGGAAACAATTCATGGGCTTAAATTGCATGCTATCTGTAAAATTGTACAGCTATCGATTGTATAAGAGATAATTTATTTTTCCTGTTTATTGAATCTTACTTATTCTTAGGGCTTGTAGATCAAGTTTTTCTCCCATCCGCTCTTCGCGCACTAAAAATCCTTCCTGCAACTGAACAGATTCAACGTTGCAATCACAAAACCTACTGCTCTTCCTTCACCCCACCTAGTACTTTTTTTTTCTCTTTCCAATGAGAGAAAAGGCTTTTGATTGGGGGTAGCCACATTGGAGAATCACTCGTGGGATTCGGGAATCTCCATACTACGTAATGCTACATTGACTACGTTAGGGCATCTCCACAGTGAGCACTGATAAGAGACTTTTAGACTCGTCGCTGGATTTCAGTATAGTTGAAGCATGGTTGGTACATGAAACTTTGGGCATTTAGGCTCGGGCAAGTCTATGAATATCTACGTATGGGTGCAGTTGACCTACTCCTTTGTATAAAAGACAAGAGATGATAAAATCATTCGTTGACTTGGCATGAAAATGGCAAAGACAAGGACATTTTTTTTGAGTTTCATTCTTTGCTTCGAGTGCTGTGAAATATATTGCACAAAGAGGTTTCTGGACGCTTTTGATGTATGCCGCATGAAGCTATTGAAGTATAAAGATGTATTCACCAGAACAAGGTCCATTCACTACATGTAGTATTTGTTTTACTTCTTAGCAGTTTGACACAAGCCTTTTGCATACTTTCCCTATTTGGATACTTAGGGCAGACATTCATGCCTGAGGCCACAATGACGAGCCAGTAAATCACGTGCCGGCAGCTGCCTGGACTCGTCTCCGCAGCCAGCGAATCAGAGAGCTCCGTAAGCAGAGTGGCCATGAGGCTCTTTGACTCTTCCTCACACCCTCAACATGAAAGCAGCTTCATTCGAGTGAAAAATACCAAGGCTATATCCTTTTGTTCTTCGCTTTATATATATGTTAGAATGAGCCAGCTGGACGGAGATACCCAGATCCCCGATGCGGGCCCGCTGGACGAGGACTTGGATGAGAAGTAAGCACTCGACCATAAGCTACGATGACCATAGCTTACAACATTTCATAGATACCCAAATCGACCTCGCAATCATTCGCCAACTCTTCTATTCCACAATCTTTTGACCGAACTTTTCAACCCATTAAACGAGAACAAGAAAAAACCCGCTGCCGGCCCAGCTCGTAGAAAAGTCGGTCCCCATGGACCCTCCAGTATGAATCCGCAGGAGCGCCGGCGAGACATCATCCAACGATTCATCTCTCACTGGCGTAAAGATGTCGGCGATGATATCTATCCGGCCTTTCGACTTATTGTGCCCGACAAGGATCGGGACCGTGCCATGTACGGGCTGAAGGAAAAAGTCATTGGAAAACTGCTCGTGAAAATCATGAAAATCGATAAGAATTCCGAAGATGGCTTTAATTTACTGAACTGGAAACTGCCTGGCCAAAGTGCTGCTAGTCGAATGGCAGGCGATTTCGCCGGTCGATGCTATGAAGTCCTATCGCGAAGACCGATGAGGACCGACGTCGGAGACATGCGTATCGAAGAGGTCAACGAACGTTTGGATCAGCTATCGACTGCCTCCAAGGAGGATCAGCAGCTGCCGATATTGGCTGAGTTTTACCGGCGCATGAATCCAGAAGAGCTCATGTGGCTCATCCGTATCATTCTGCGGCAGATGAAAGTTGGAGCCACGGAACGTACGTTCTTCGATGTATGGCATCCGGATGCTGAGCGGCTTTTTAGTATCTCTAGCAGTTTGAGACGTGTCTGCTGGGAACTACATGATCCGAACATTCGGTTGGAGGGCGATGAGCGTGGCGTATCGCTGATGCAATGTTTTCAACCTCAATTGGCACAATTTCAGATGCATTCATTTGAAAAAATGGTACAACGAATGCGGGCGACGGAGGAAGATCCCACGTTTTGGATCGAAGAGAAACTCGATGGTGAGCGAATGCAATTACACATGGAGACGGATGATTCAGTCGAGGGAGGTAAGAGGTTTTGCTTCTGGTCACGCAAAGCCAAAGACTATACGTATCTGTATGGAAATGGATTTTTTGATCCGAATGGCTCACTTACCCGGCACTTGAGGGATGCGTTTGTTGATGGAGTCGATAATATCATTTTGGACGGTGAAATGATTACGTGGGACCCCGAACAAGACGCACCGGTACCCTTTGGCACGTTGAAAACGGCAGCGTTGGCCGGACAGCGTGACCCAAATGCCAAAGGACCACGTCCATTACTCCGGATCTTTGATATTCTATATCTCAACGACCGGGAACTGACACGCTATACACTTAGAGATCGCCGCAATGCCATCGAAAAGGCTATACGGCCTGTTCATCGCCGATTTGAGATCCACCCGTACACAGAAGCCACAACCGCTGCTGAAATTGAGCCTATCCTCAGGAAAGTGGTCGAAGAAGCCTCTGAGGGACTGGTGTTGAAAAATCCACGTTCTCCATACAGACTAAACGAGCGTCACGATGATTGGATGAAGGTCAAACCGGAGTATATGACTGAATTTGGAGAGGCGCTAGATCTCGTCATCATTGGCGGCTATTATGGTACTGGAAAACGCGGAGGCGCTCTTTCGAGTTACCTCTGTGGCCTCCGTGTCGATGATCCAACCGGTTCAAATTCAATGAAGTGCTATTCATTCTGCAAAGTCGGCGGTGGATTTACTGCGGCTGATTATGCGAACATTCGCCATCATACGGACGGCAAATGGAAGCCATGGAACCCTAAAAAGCCGCCAAGTGAGTTCATCGAATTAGCAGGTGGAGAGGTCTCCCAGAAAGAACGACCTGATGAATGGATCAGGCCAGATGAGTCGGTCGTGGTTTGTGTGAAAGCCGCATCTGTCTCGGTCAGTGAAGAATTCCGCATGGGATTGACACTACGATTCCCACGGTTCAAGAAGTTACGCATGGACAAGGATTGGAAAAGTGCATTGTCCGTTCAGGAGTTCTTGGATCTAAAATCGAACGTGGAGAAAGAGCAGAAAGAGAAAGAATTTACAGTCGACAACTCGCGTCGAAAGCGGGTCAAAACATCTACGAAGAAGCCCCTAACCATTGCCGGATACGATGAGGATGCAAAAGTGGAATATGCCGGTCCATCTGGGAATGTGTTTGATAAAATGAACTTTTGTATTCTCTCTCCTTCGCCTTTTTCCTCGATAAACATCTTGCTGACCTAGTTGCTAGTCGTCATGACCGACACAAACGGCCCTAACAAGAAGTCCAAAGCCGAACTGGAGCAACTAGTCAAATCGAATGGTGGAAAAATCTATCAAACCAACACAGCTGCCCCCCGTACAGTCTGCATCGCAGATCGGCGAACCGTCAAAGTCGCATCTTTACAAAAGAGTGCGCGCGACGACATCATTCGACCAAACTGGTTACTTGACTGCATCAAACAGAATGATATTGACAGGCATTTGTCGTCGTACCTTCTACCATTGGAACCACGGCATATGTTTTTCACAACGGAGGAGAGACGGGATGAGATTGCTGATAATGTCGATGTATACAACGACAGTTACGCGCGAGACGTTGCGCCGGAAGAGCTCAAAACTATATTGGATGCAGCGAAACCTTCAAAGCAACAATTGGTTGACAATGATGCAGAAATCAACGAGATTTCAGAAACTGTCTTTGAGCGAAGTCATGAGCAAGGAGTTACGCCGCCGGGTTGGCTTTTCAGGGGTCTCGCGGTACATTTCCACGAATCTGCAGAGTCGTCTGGGACTTCAGACCAGATCCGAACGTTCCTTGCTCGAAAAGTGACTGAGTTCGGAGGCGCCGATATCGTCGACGAACTAAATAATAAACAGAAGGGCCGGACTCACAAGTCAACGGCCAACATCCCTACACACATCGTTGTCGCCTCTTCCAGGTCAGCGAAAGAAGAAATTGCGAACCTCCGCAAGACTCTCGCGCAACCACAAATGTCTGATCGCGGCCTGAAAGTTCCGCATATTGTTACCGTAGAATGGATCGAACAGAGTTGGAAGGAGAAGTCGTTGCTGGATGAAGATCGTATGTCTTCCTTTTTTCCATTATAGTTGATTATTTGATCTGTGATTTACAGTGAGCTGACTTGATCTATTCAGGGTTCTTGCCATGATTCGGGGATTGAAGAGGGATGTGATATTCAATCTTATGACACTTTTTGGATCTCATGTACAAATAGGCAAATACTGTTATTCCAAGCATATAATACACCAGTCTAACCCGTCGCAGCCGTCATAGGCAACGACGTACGATCCCTCAGTCTCGACAAAATATCAATATACTCATGCGTAATCCCCCATGACGAGGCCAAACCCGACAGGATGCGGATCCCTTCCTTCAACACCCTTGATGGACCCTGAGGACCACATATGTCGCCGACACCGGTCACGTTGCCCCTCATCGTTTGACCTTCGCGGACAAAGAGTTGCACAATCTCGTCATCGCATGGTCGGTCGAGATGGACGAATGTTGGAGTGGCATCGCATTCGGCTTGATCTTGTCCATTCGTTGTTGGTATGACTGCCGATTGCGAGAGGCGTGAGCATGGATTGTAACTACAGATACCGTACGCCCATAGAGCTAGAGTTGCCAGAAACACAGACACAGGCTCGTGAAACGCATTTGTTGAATACCGACGGACATGCCAGAATACTGAACCCGCATGGATCATGGATAGCCGAGCTTTGTACTGATCATGTTTCACCCATCGCCAGGCATGTTGCCAGTCGGAGTTGCGCTCGAGTCTGTTATCCCACGGAATCGTTGCATTGGCTAACAACGTAGCCAAGTTCCGAATCTCTCGGAACGGTACGAGAAGCACAACGCGTGCCGCGTGCAGATGTAAAACAGTGGGATGCTCAAATCCAGCTGCTTTGGCGATGGTTCCATTGGCATGCCAGTGAAGTGTATCCAGGCAGTCGCAAGCACTGTTGCGCCACTTGGAATACATAGGAACACCAGGTAGCCATACAGCACTTGAAGGTATCGCTGCTTCCCGCGGCTGTCTGGCTGCGCTGGGGTTCCAGCACGTAAGCGGGCTCTGAAAGTAATCGCTGACCTCCCACAATCTTTGATACAAGGCATGAAGGAGCAGAGTATGGCCGAATTCACAAATATTTGGAATGGATCTCTTTTCGATAAACAGAACCTCAATAGCCGAATGAAGAGATACATTGTCACCGTGGTATAGGGCTTTCCAATCTTCCTCCGATGAGGCATCCCATAGGCTCTCGTGTGAAGGAAGGGGCGCCTGTGCATCTTGAAGACTGAAGAGGGGTCGAACATTGGTGGCCGTGTAGGCCAAAGTACTATCAACAAGCCAGATTAGATAACCAGTTCTTCGTCTGATTTCCATATCAATCCAGTCCTTCCATGAAACGCCGGTCATCTTGTAATGTCCGCTTGTAAGAAGTCTCTCTTGATGAGCAAACCGTACCAGGTCATTCAAAGACCCGAGACCATATTCCTTGGCTTGACTATCGACGCCGTGATAAAGGCCAATGCAATTCAATAGCATTGCCTGGATGAGCCACATGGGCTTTGTTGCAGTGTTGTATTTATCCTTTTCGACAAGTATGGCTCGTCGCGCAAACTCTTGAAGGGGGTAAGAATAGCCTGCCGTTTCCGGTGTGTTGACCAGACATGATCCAATTGCTGCCATAGTAAGCGCCAAAATCCAATGACTCTGCTCTAGATCGAATGTCGGCATGTGAAGAATTGGATAGACGGGCTGGAACTCATCCAAGTAGCTTGAGACAAAAAATGCCAGTAGATTTGCTCCTGGGAAAACAGTGGGCTCAAAGGCCGTGAACAAGGTTTCGGAGCGACATAATTTGTCGAACATGTCGAGAGTCCTTGCGTATGTGTTGGCTGATATTTGCTGTGCGGCAGATACATTCTGATGTATTTCCTGTACTAGACTATCACGCATTTCTGGGAAAGCCAATCTTACACGTTGTTTGGGCCTTGAAGAAGAAATCGACTCCTCTAGCATATCAGAATTCGTGTTTCTTCGTCGCTTTTGCTTCGTCAAACGGGCACCTTCACCATCGACGTAGTATTGACCACAACTTAACGCATCTTCGCTGGACGAAGAGGACGGAGATCTACCTTGCGACGAATTGTCAAGCGAACGAGGACTCTGTATAGAGGCACAAGGAATCGAAGCCGACTGTTCCGCACCACTCAGTGGAGGTATGTCGCTCACGTCTGTCGTAGGCTGCATCCAATCATTCTTGGCGTTGAACCCATCTAGCCACCATTCGTGCATTGCGTTGTATGAAGTATTTGGGTCCATTGGCAGTGGCTCATTCATATCTTTCAGGATGTCGATTGGAAGCCAGTTTAAGCCCAAGTCCTCTACCGGATCAAACAATTCCGGCGCTATAGGCAAATCCAACGTGGACGGATGTGGAAGGTCAAGCGGCACCGTAGCTGCCGAAGACTGGAGCTGAGCCAGAGGACGTCCATCGGGCAGAAGGTCATCTGTCATGTTGAAAGGAAAAACGGTCGTACTGGTCGGAGGGCCTGTTTGAGGGGGACTGATTGTATACGATATCTGTGAATCGTTCTGTGCCTGCACATCCGAGCTCTCAGGTCGATCTTCAAACCTAAGGATCGTTATATCTTCGGGGGTATCCGCGAGGCTCCGTTGTCTAGACACGGCTCCATTACTTGCAACCTGTGTCTGGGAACCTGCATTATAATTGATAAAGCGGAATTGAATTTGTTGGTCGATCGGTTGAGAAAGAGAGCTCTGAAGGCTGCTGGACATCTGCCGCTTGGACAGATCCGTACTGGACAGCCGCGCGGCCGATTTCTTCCCTCGTGGCGGAGCTTTAGCCATTCCACTGGCTGATTTTGGAGGTGAGTCTATGGAAGTTTTGTTCTTCGAACGTCTCTCGGTTGGGTATTGACAGCTAATCGTGCGACTCTGGCATCGATGACAAGGTTCGCCGCCGCTACACCGCACACGGGCAGATGCGCATTGTGAACAAGCCCGGAACGTCTTGACAGTAATGCGATGAACGCGATCGGGCCCTCCGTCTATTCCCGGTGCGTGGTGACTCTGGTCATGCCGATAGAGAGTGTCGCTGCTGATGATTAATAACCGAATACAGTAGTCTGATAGGCATCATACCTTCTTGAAAAGCAGCGGCTGCATTGGGCGCATCGAAAAGGCTTTTCTTTGGTGTGGCTACGAAGGTGCCTTTTGAGGTGCTCTGGTCTTCTGAATGTGACATCACATATAGAACATTTCGGAGTTGCTGGAGACGGAGAAGTAAGCGCCTTTCGGCGCTCAGAGCTCTCTTGACTTTCCATCGAGCATCAACTTGAATTTGACAGTCAAGCTGTACCACCAATACGTCGGGAACGTTTGAATCACTTTGATACTGAAAGGTCACGGTACATGCGTATGAGCACCTAGTCAGGTTGGACATACATTGAGTGGAGCATGTCAAGATGTAAACGTGCGGATAATATCGCTCAAAACTTTGTATGATTTGACGTTAACGGAGCATCAAAGAGTCGTTGAGGCTGTAATTGTCCCCCCTTGACCGACACTTGGAGACGCGGGGAGAAATCTGGGGTAGCGGCTGGTATATACGTAGTACTCTGGACGTCGAAACGATTGCCGACAACCTTCTCCGCACCGCGTACGCGTGGTCCGTAGTTGGGTTGGCTGTCCTCCGTCAGACCAGAAGCCAATCACATAACACACTTGTCGCTCTGCCAACATTGAGGTGCATTGGGCGTACAGCTGAGCAAGGCGCCTATTGGCCAAATTTATTATTTCTGAAGATTGGGGACATTGTTCAAAGCCGTTGCTCCACATCGGTTAAAAACGCCCTGTCTCGTCCTATTTGCCGGCATGCCATTGCCAGGGTCGATTTGCGTTGTTGATGGCGTGGCTCTAGTACTGCAGCTCAGATATCAACGCGAGCGTGCAAAGCGCGATATGGTCGATCCAAATTTTCTGTCAATATTCGCGCAGAGTCGCCGTGAAGTTGGTCAAGATGCGATGGGACTGTATGTGACGCTCGCCTAAATATGCCATCCGATTCTTACCATTTTAGCCGAATCCACTCCCGCAGCCTATTTTGATTTTTGACAAGCGACAAGTCGTAAGACACCAGAAGGAACGATGATCTGCAGTGAACATTCGCGTTGAGCTCGCGATGAGAGCTTAGCGTGTAAGGAGAGATTGATGCTGCTTCAATGAAGAGTGAAAAGTACTTGAGGACATTCAACATGAACGATTAGCGAAATCGCTCTGGAAGGTCTCACGGAAAGAGGCAGCGGAACACGTGCTTCCCGAGCCAGCGATCTGACAGCTCCCGCTTCCTTCCTCCTGAACGTCGAACATGACGACCCGCGTAGTCCGTACTCTCGACAGACAACAACAACAACTTCAGAAGCTCACGACGACTGTTATTCATCTCCATCATTATAATTACCACAGCATGGAGTAACTATGAAATACGCCTGGGCTCATATCTACGAAAAAAAAGCCTTCCTCCCGAAATCGTGAGCCACAGCTTTGTCGACAGAACCAGCGCCGTTCGTTACCGATTGTTCTTTCAGCTGATATTTGCTTAGCCCGATAATTACGAACAGCCAACAGTGAAAGACTCCAAGTCATCCACGACTAGAAGACGTCTACATATGGAATAAACAAAACAAAAACCGCTGCATGCGTCCATGAGCGGTGGTGTCCAGACCGTCGTTCGTGACGGTCGACGGATGTCCCGGCAACCCACTAGCAATGCGTTGTTGAACTCCACCGCACTCCAGGGTGCAAATATGGCTTTTAATGCACGCTCACCAAACCGCGAGGCTTCTTTGAGCGCTCAGAGCTCGAGAGATTTATTGCGTACCCCTACAAAATCCGATCCGCCTCGTTCGACGCGATATGCGGACGAAACCGAACCCGTATCGGAGATGCCGGAGGCTGGTCTTGTCATGGACAGGATAAAAGTGTTCTCTGGAAGTACTGTGTCGCGACTGAGTCGGAATAGAGCAGGTTCTGATATCCCTGGATCGGAAACCCCTCAGATGCAAGCTGCGCAATTGGCAGCTTTGAGATCATCAGCTCGAACACCACAGGCTGTGTCTGCATCTCCATCGGTCTCACCAGTCAGAAGAGCAATGACTGGTAGCACCGCTTCCAGAAGAAAAGCTAACTCGCCAGCACCGAAGCCCGACTTTTTGTCGGTTCAAAATCCCAGATCTGTCCATGCACCAGTCCCTATCCGCAAAAGTCCGGTGGTCGCGCGTTCCCTGGCGGGTAGCTTGGACGAAGAAAAAGCAAGTTCTACCAGTCTGCAAGTACAATCTAGGCAAATTGGATCATCGCGTATCTCGGCACGAGAATACCGCTCCAAAACAGACGATGTCATCCGACCATCAACCGAACAAGACATGACTTCTCAGTCAAAGCTAAATAAACCCAAACCGCAACCACCTGCTACCAAACCTAAGCTGGTCCAGCCAGCAAGCGATGAAAGAAAAGTGCACCCTGAACCTACCAAAAGACCTCCGCGCGGTGACGATGATCAAGCAAAGAAGTCGCAGACTTCCGGAAAAAAGGATTTAGCAACTAGTGAAACGAGCCAGTTAGATACTACCACTATAGGCCGTTCACATGCCCGTTCAGTGGCTGACGAGAGGGGAAGCTCTGGTAGCCACTACAATGCTCCCAGCCGTCAAAACACTGGAAATACAAATGGACAGTCGGGTATGACAAAGGAAGCCTTGGCGGATGCGATTATTGCTTCTTCATTGGCTTCATCTCGTGCGCCATCACCATACAGCGCTCCTCCACCTCTTCCTCCACCCCGTCGATCGCGGTCGCACTCAATTCTGCATCCTGGAGATATTTTGAAGAAGGACCATCGCACGACGCCCAGTCCCCCTAAAGGACTACGGCAAACTCTAAGGGAACCTCCTAAACCCGAGGTTGAGGACAGCAAAAGCCCAGGTCGACGCCATTTGATCAGACACCATCCTCATAAGCACCATGAAGGTGATCGCAAGCGATGGCGTCAAGAGGTCACCGAAGCAGCCCGCAAGCGATATGAAGGAGTATGGGCTGCAAATAAGGGGCTGTGGGTCCCACCAGAGAATGTGATTTACCGAATCTTTCCTAACTTACCGCACACTCTTGTTCCGTCGGACCTAGTAGTGCACCTCGTGGTGCGCGATATATGGTCGCGCAGTCGCTTACCCGCTCACACGCTGGAGCTGATATGGAACCTAGTCGACCGCTCAAAGATTGGCATGCTATCACGGGAAGAGTTTGTGGTTGGCCTATGGCTGATCGACGAGACTCTTCGAGGACACAAGATCCCTGTCAAGGTACCGGACAGTGTCTGGGATTCCGTCTGCCATCTGCCGGGAATAAAGATCCCACAAGAATTTGGGGGCAGTCGATAAATAGATAGATTATATTTTGTCCAAATAATGTATATACTGTACATAGAATTGACAGGTGGAAGTATTCTTCCTACTTGATCCTAACCATTTAGGGAAGCGTGTAAATCCTATAGGCTATCATAGTATACACTGTACACCCACGATTGGCACGATATGCTAGCTTGAACCTTCCCGGAGTCCATACGGAGAGATAGGAAGGCAAAGTAAGTGCCGAAACTGCGTGCCAGTGCTTGACAGTAGCAAAAACGCGTCAACGAAATAAACACTACATATAACGGAGTATTAATAACCTAAATATCACGGTTCTATGATCGCCCCCGTCTGTTTCAGAAGCCATGTGCACTTCTTTGCTAAGCCTCAGCTAAGTTAGCTAACTAGTAGTAAGATGTGTAAGTTGGTCAACACTCACGGATGGTGACGACTACGTAGTACGTACTAAACTATGTACCTAGCACTCCGTACGTACGTAGCAAATGCTAGCACATGGCCATCGACCTTCCCCTCTCGTCCTAAGGCAATCCGCTTAGCGTCGCCTTTTATTTTGGAGATTCAAGGTACCACCGGGTAACAATAGCCTATTGAGTATTGAGTCATGTTTCGAATCCGGCGATGCGAACGTAGTAGCTAGGAATCACTCCGTACCAAGTTTCTTGAACAACGGCGAAAGCTACCCTCAAGAGGTTAGCGCAATGGGGTTTGATCGCAGCGCTGGCTCGCTCAGGCCTCGTAACCGGTACCCAGGTTCCTGGTTGACGACATGGATGTACAATTGGGTGAAGGTCGCTGTTGAAGGACGAAGGGCCTGAAGCAGGTTAGTCAGTGGGCTAAATCAGTGTGTCCATGACTCGAGGTCATTGTCGTTGCCCAATAGCGACTGGGTGGTTTGTAAAGGCAGGGCCAGGAACGGAGGCAGACGTCAAAGTGCAGAAGTTGAGAGGAATTAATAATCTTCACTAGAAGAGACAAATTGACTTTCGGGATCTAAAGAAGACGACGGTTCGCCGGGCGGAGACTGATTTGCTTCCGGCGTCCCGTGACTGGCTGCGTTCGATGCCTGGCAGCCTGGCAGCAGAGCCAAGAGGCGTCACGCCTCAGGCTGCCAGGCCCAGTTGGGGGCCTCAGGAAAGACTCAAAGAGCCTAGCTGCCGCCCCGACACTTTAATCATCACGGGGGTGACCGGGGGACCCTCCAGGCTCCATGCTTCCGCTTCCATTTCATCCCACGCAGCCACAGTCCACACCACACTCACACTTTCCGATTGTCGCAGCTCTTCGTCACGTCGTGATATATATGATAATATGACGAATGAAAAACCCTTCCTCGCTGCGTGCATTCTCCCAATCGGCCCGGAGATCGTCGTACAGTGGTACCTCGATGCTAGTGAGTTGTAGACCCATAGCGACGTACTGATGTATCACAACCCTACCACCAACATCACCACCACCATCAAGAACAACGGCGCGACCACTCGTCCATGGGAGAGTGATGGCCTAGAATGCCTCATGTTGATCCAGCGGTGGTGTCCCAGGTCTTATCTCCATCTCAATGCGACTGGAACGGACTGCCATTGGCTCAGTGAAAAGTTTCTTCCGTCTCGACGTCGCATGATGTACATCATCAAAAAGCTAAACCCTAGTGCGAAATGAATGCTCCCAGAACAGAGTGCTGTGGCTGGAGAGTGGAGCTCGATGCCCAAAGAAATGAAAGAATGAGTTTACAGCTTCCAGACGAGAGCACGGGATGACAAAAAAACCTTGAAGAGGGCTGGCTCGGTAAGCTCCATGACAGATTGGCCATCAAACTTTTTGCTCTCCACTCCTATGGGACGCACGAGTGGCAGGAAATCACGAGAATAATACTAGCCAGTTCAAAGTTGCTTTACAACTACTGACGGCGGACGCAGACCCTGGGTCGCCGTGGATCATGGCGGCGAGTGTGTCCGCTATTCCTTTTCGGTCTGGTGAAGCAAATCCCGATATTATGACAACAAACCCGTTCATCGGGATTTGCTTGCAATCCAATCCTTTGCTGCTGTCTATGGGCAGCCATCTGTAGTAGAAATGCCCTCTATGATTAACTTTCGTGACTGGCGCCTTTCCAGCTTCAATGACAGAGAGAGAAGAGGTGCTGCATTTTCTATCTGTCCCGTTCTTTCCCCCTGAGAATAGCAAATCAGTCTCTGATAGACTGTCAGAGAGGGCTGATTATGCTTCTCTGCTGCACTTCGCTCCCTTCTCCCCTCGGCACGGATCGATGGAATTCTTGAGTGCGATTGAGGCGTTTGCTCGGTAGTTCCCCCCCCTCCTCCGCCTTGATTTAGGGGGTTCTCAATATACACACGTATACATCATAAAAGTCAAAAGACACTGGCTTCTCCCTGGTTGGAACTTCAAGAACCGGGATTAACTCCCGACGCTCAGCTAGCCCTGTGCCAATCGCAATGGTGTTAGGGCATAACCAATATCAGCAAAATCCCCAGGAGCAACATTTCCTTGTTGATGAACAGCCCCAATTGCCGGGAGAGGCCTCTCAGCAATCTGAAAATGCCCCTGTGGTTCGAAGGAAATTCGCCAAACCCCCGGTCAAAGTAGCCTGTTTGGCATGGTAAGGACTTTTTATAACAAACGGCGTTTGAGAAAAGTGACGATCTGACACTGGTCTTGACAGCCGTGCATCCCGCACACGATGCGACGGGCAGGAGCCCTGCTCAAGCGTGCGTCTTTCCACCTCTTGTCTTTTCTTTTCTTCTTCTCATCACCTATTTTGAGGCTTACTAAATGTCATCTGCCAACAGTGCGCAAACAAAGGTAGGGCATGTTCATATTTACCCAGCAAACGTGGAGGACCTCGGAAGAAAAAATCCAGTGCTCCGCCGTCCGATCCTGACGAACTGGCATCAGCCAGTTCATGGGACCCTCCTATTGTGCAAAATTCTCATTATGAAGAAGGTGAGCGCTGTCCGATTAACCCTCGCGATCGGCACAGTCGTTGACATTCAACCTTCAACAGATGGCGCCTTCAGTCAAATCGAACCATTGGCCTTACCAGGAGCCGGGCTGAGGCATCTCGACTTTAACCCCGAGGTGCAGGGCATGTTTGTTGGGATGTTCGCCCATCCTGGAGGAGACGGCCACCATCCAGCTGTGCCTGTGTCACAAGTCCCCTTGGCTTCAGGGGCCAAACAGCCGACCGTGAGAGCGTACGGCAGTGAGCAAGCCATGTAAGTTTTACACAGAAGTGACCTAAAGAAAGCAGGAAACTGACCGGATTGAATAGATTGAATGCCTATTACGAATTCATCCACCCTTACTTTCCGATCTTACCTCCAACCATTATACAGCCTGGTCCGGATCTCCCGCTGGAAGACGCAGGCTCTCATCCCAACTCCCTGGCTGAAGAAGCTAACCTCGCCTACCAGCCAGTCTCTCCTCTCAGCTGTGCAATCTCCGCGATCCTCGCTCTAGTTCCGCTCTCCAACATTCCTGACTCCGCCAGTGTCATGTTGCGAAGATCATATTCACAGACCTACGCTAGATTAGCGACGATGAGGATTGAAGCTGATGGTGAGCTCATTGATTCAGTAACGGATCCATCTCAGGCGCTGAATTACGCCCAGCCAACGATCAATAGACCGCCGTTTCATCCTCGAGCGCCCGTTGAGTTAGAGAGTATTTTGGCTTTACTTGTTTTGTCCATTTACGAATATGCGCAACGCGGCAATATGATGAAGATGCGTTATCGCGCTGGTCAGGCATGGATCTTGGCTATGAATCTCGGTCTCAATGCGCTCGGTCCGGGGCAAAATGAATTTACGGAAGCCAGGAGGAGAGCGTGGTGGATGACTGTACTGTACCTGAAGAGCCCTTCTTTGTTCACCAGATTTTCTGATTCGTGATATGCAGTACTTTTGTGTCCTCCAAGGGTCTATCGCGAGCGTCACGGTATGTTCCACAACTGGCTGGCTTTGGTACCACGATGCTGACATCTTGTAGCCGTCTCCTGTCATGATTAACGATACTCGATTTACGACGCCTTATCCTCAGTTTGCAGCAGATCCAGAGGTATAACAGCTCCTTCGTTCCGCCAAAATGCTCATTTGCCTAATATATTCTATGTGCCAGGGATGGTCGATATTTCTTCAAGCACAACAAGTCCTTATAGCCGCCAACCAGTTCGCTGTAGATCTTAACAGGTGCCTCAAGGCTCGGTCAAATATGCAGTGGATATATGATCAGATGAAGCAGCTGGATGCGTGGACATCGTCTGTGATGACACAGGCTAACGCTCCACCCAGCGTTCCACGTTCAGGGGATTTGAGCATAGTTTCGGAATTCGATACGGCTGAAAGTATCCGAGCCATGTCGAGAATCAAGCTTGCTAGGTTCGTACGTCGTCTCAAGATAATGGAAGCTCTTTACTGACCCGGAGTATGGTTGTAGTGCGCAGATCAGAATGCATCAATTCCGAGCCTTTTCGGACCTTCCTGTCTTTATTAAAAAGCACTTTGACTTGGCACCTCCAAGTTCCGACGTGAACGAACCGTTTCATATGTCGAATAGCGGCGACAGCAATCCACTGGAATGCCAGTGCCATCAATTTCACCCTATGGGCAACGTCCTACCCACCGAATATAGCGGTTCAGCATCCGACACATCAGCGGCGGCAGGTGCTGGATCGGTACATCCGCATTACTGCTGGCTAGGACCTGGATTCCCATTCAGCGCTCAGCAATCATCAGATATATGTCTTCGAGCAGCTCTGATGATCTCACACATGCTTGGAAGTTTGCCGTATCCCTTATCACTCCGGACTAACAACCGTCGAGACTCCGCCAGACATCCTCCTTTTGGTGATCCTGCATTACTGGATCCGCGTACCCAGTTCCCCCGCACTATGCCCTATTACGCTGCGTGCACTATGCAAGGCAGCTACGCTCTATTAATGCTGGTCTATAAAACACGAGTCGCAATCTCAAAGGACAGGGCCGCCAACGTCCTGTACGATGAAGGACATCAATCCTCGGCAGAGCAAATGCTCGATGGTCTGAGTAATGGCCTGGAACGCATTGTCGGGGTTATCTCCAATTTTTCGCGGGCTTTTGAGGCGCTCAGTGGTATGAGAGGTAAGTCATACTATTTCTATTTACGATATATTTTCGATCTTTCTTGTTAACATTGAAGGAACTTTCAGAAAATATCGAAAGAGCGATCCATACCGCATTCTCCCAACCTTGAACCTACCGATCGTTTACGAACATTTTCTTTATATGTGTACCTATACAATACTTTCTGGGGGGCCGGAGGGGATTTCACAATTATTTATTTTCACGACGGGATAGTCTTGCATGAAAAATGGTCAGCGGCGTTTGAGATACCTATTTCGCAATATTGTCTTGACCCCCCCCCCCAAAGGGGTCTTTTACAAAAGCACTTGTTCATCCCACGGGATGCTCGTTTTTCTTTTCCGGTTATTCCAGGTGTGGAACTCTTTTTCTTTTCTTTTTTTTTTTGCTCCGGTACCTTGATATGTGTGTGATATGTACATATAGTATGATTATTCCGCGAATACCCTAGATATAAGAGGAGTGGATGCATGATTTGTGATGTTCATCCACGACGGGGAGCTCAATTTGAGACATACGAGAGAAGGATGTAAATATATGTAAGTACTTCATTTGTACGTCGTCAATATTCCACTTTATAGCTTTGAAGGAAGATAGTAATATGAATCCCTGAATAAATGGTCGCCCCCCTCCTGTATTCGCTCTTTTCAACCACAAAAAAATAAGGAATGAAGAAAAGGAACGTCTAAATTTCAAAGCTTGGACCGAATCCCTTCTAACCGAAACTTGACGTCTCTAAGCACCTTGGTCGCTGGTTTCCATTCATCGAATTGTTTGAGGAGCTCAAGGCTTTCGTCGTGTAGTTCGTGGCGTACGTAGTCTTCTTCTAAGAGGCCGCGGAGTGCGAAGGGCAGGATGTATGGGTTTGGTGGTGCGGTGAGGTTGTGTCGTTGGATGTGCAGGGAGGGTGGGGAGGTGATGGTGGAAGTTTCGAGGGCGAATTGGACTGCTGTGCTGGTTGGGTGTTAGTATGGAAAAGAAGTTCTCGGAGAAAAGGGGCAAGGGGGGGTTGTACTAGTATATGTTTTCTTCGTCATGGAGGCGGGAATGACCCTCGCCGCCGACGAGACTTCCGACGAGGGGAGCGCTTAGTTCGCGGATGAGACCATGATCTTGAATGCCGAGATTTCGTAATTTTAAGGCAAAGCCTACGAGGTGAGAGAGACTGTCATAGTAGGAAACCTGTTAGTTGTTTGACTTCTTAGGCGGATAAAAGCACTTACAAGCTCGGCGCGTGAACTCTTCCATCCACAAATACAGCCCGATAGATGTATGGATGAGATACCGGAACGAACAGTGATGACTAGATGAGAAATCAGGATCAGTCAAAGCGATGAATTTAGACGAACAACATACCTCTAGAGAAACCAGCTGATCATCTATACTGCCAACGTAAGAGATACGCACACCAAACTCCAATGCCGTCTTCAGCGCTGCTTCGTAGTCTCTCGAGACCTTTGTTGTCGGATGTGCAAAGTCGAAGAGCTCTCCTGCAGATCCACCAATGAATCTCGATTTATAGTCTGGAAACGGGCCTAGATTCACGCCGGCCATGGCACATATTCCAACGCGAGCTGCGTCCAAACATCCAAAAGCAATCAACTTGGCAACAAGCATAATCGTAACCGGAACACCTTGACTGTGGCACGCAAACATTATAAATTCGGCCTTCCGTATTTCTTCTATCCATCTCAGTAAGAGTTTCCATAGCAGGTCAACCCTTTCAGCGATGCGGCCCTCCCCCTCCAAGGCAATCTTTTCTACATCGCAGTGATATCCATGACTGTCGGCCCATTGATGGATTGCTTTGGCTGCCATAGTCGAGAATTTGAGAGAAGTCCCGGTAGGCTGGCCGAGCACAGTACGCAAGTATGGCGCAGGAAAGTATCCGTGTACGCCAATAGCCAGTGCCTTTTTGGGACGAGGTGGATCACGAAGTGCAAAAACATGTCGATTCCCTGAATCCTTCGGCGAGTATATCATACGTCCTAGAGTTTGCAGCCATGACGGCGATTCTTGTAGAGCGAACGTATCCCTGAAGGAAGGGAGCAATTGGTTCGTGAGTACACTTTCGAGCTTTGTTGAAGCGGACACCTCCGAAGTTTGTCCTTTTGCAGGTATTTGTGCTGCAGAGGCTTGAGCGGTCGTCGTCGTTGTGTTTGTAGTATCTTCCACCACTTCGGCGGATCTAGCATTCTTGTAATCCACAGACTTGACAGACTTTTTGTGAGATTTATGCTGTGATTTGATTGATGACGTCGGAGTCTGCGCGTTATCAACCTGAGCCACAACGTCCTCAGAGTTGGATTGTACTTTTGGCTGTCCTGACACTACCAACTCGCCGGGCTCTTGTTGACTCTCAGAGCCCCATTTTTGCTCTGTATTAGAAACATCTCTTGACCAAAAAGCCCACCCGCTTGATCTGCTAGGTCCTGAAGTTCGCTTCTGTGACTCAGTGTCTTGAAGTTTATCAGTTGGTTGCGAGTTCTGATTATCGCCCGTAGGGACGCTGCCCTCCGCCATAGAATCTCCTTGTATAATGCGAGGTTCTTTCACGGAGCCCTCCTCTTGAGGGTCTTTGGGGTGACTAATATTGCTCGTCCCCCACATCTGCATCCATGAACGTTTGGGTGGTATCGGTATCGGTATCTTTGTATCACTTTGTTTTTGCTGATCAGCACCAGGAGCGATTCGATTCTCGGATGCTTTGTTTGTCTCAGTTGCGTCCTCACCAGCTTGGGATGATTCGGTTTCCGTCTGAGGATCCTCGGTGGCAGATGGCGTCGCCTCAGCCGTATCAGGAGACTTTCCCATTATGCCCTCTGCCGGACTCGGGTTATCTATCGATGTCCTACCTAATCCAAGCCAGCCAAACCACGTAGATGTAGGTCTCTCATTAGTTTCCGTTTCCTTTTCTGGAGGAGGTATGGTCGGGGTATTATCCGTGGTAACTGGATCTGCTGCGTTGGCGTCCTCCTTGATCGACGTAGAGTCTTGATTTGATGTTGACTTTCTAGCAATGTTCTCATTTTCCGGTACGTCGGACTGTGTTACGCCTTTGTTGACAGCTGAATCCGATGCAGATCCATTCGAGTCGATGTTGATAAGTGTCGTCGTAGCATCTGCCGGAAGTGAGCGGTTCGAGGCTCCAGTCTTTCTTATTAGTTGTATCGAACCGGATCGATTTGGACTGCGAATTAGGGGGAGAGAAGTCGTCGACGAGACTAATTCCGAGGCTATGTTTCCAGCGGCAGAAATGCTCTCCCGAGCAACTTCCGTCACAGCAGCCGCTTTCTTTCCATGCGGCCAACTCTTGGTCGTCCAAGCCTACGTGCAATACAAATCAATACACAGAACTCGAAAGACAGGAAAAGATGATGATGAGACATACCGGTTTACTGGACCGCTTGCGCGACGAGCTGTTATGTTGAGTCGGATCGGAATTGGACGTTTGGGTGCTCGGGTCTGTGGCCGCGGGAGTCGACTTCAGCTGCTTTCGAGGTCCCATGGAGCTGAATCGGAGGACGAAAGAAACATCACTAGAGGGATAGTCTATAATCTATGTATCTGGCAGCTCAGAACATGGTGGGAGTCAAGGTCAGAGGGAGAGCAATGTATGTCGTGTAAAGCCAGGCTGCCAGCCAGCCAACCAATCAAGCCTGTGCCCGTCGCTGATGTCACCGATCGTGGCCCCACGTGATTCCCACCAAAAAGTCTCCGTACGGGGGGCTAGCAGGTGTGCCTCAGCCCTCAGGCAGATAGGCACAACCGAGGATGAAAATGGCAGAAATTGCCAAGCCTCAGCCCGTGACTTGCAGCCCAAATAGGCTAGCCCTGCCAAGCCTGGAAAAACAAGTGGGCTTTCCTGTGAAAGTGGAGAAGGAGCTAGTCAGGGCGATAAGGAATTTTTTCAAGAGGCATCTTGACGACCTCAATTCATGCCCCCTTTGGCGCCAGCCTTATATTCGATCATTCAGTGATCAATATGGCTATCCAGAAGAAGGTTTGTACCCCATGTTGCCGATTGTGTCACAAGATCCTCTGAACATTATCGCTAACCACTTGTGTATAGCACGGCAAAGGCCGTTTGGATAAATGGTATAAACTCGCAAAAGAAAAGGGTTATCGAGCTCGTGCTGCCTTCAAGTTGATCCAACTCAACAAAAAATACGGATTTCTTGAAAAGAGCAAAGTTCTTCTCGATCTTTGTGCGGCTCCAGGAGTATGTCTCTCTTTTTTATGCTCTGTTGTTGCGACGATGCTAACAGAAGTCACTTAGTCATGGTGTCAAGTTGCCGCAGAATGTATGCCAGCTGGCAGTTTGATTGTCGGTGTCGACCTCGCTCCGATCAAGCCTATTCCTCGAGTCATCACTTTCCAAAGCGATATCACCACGGATAAATGTCGCTCGACCCTCCGATCTCACGTCAAGCATTTAAAAGCAGATACAGTTCTCCACGATGGTGCGCCTAATGTCGGTACAGCATGGGTGCAGGATGCTTTCACTCAGGCCGAATTGGTCTTGCAATCTATGAAGTTGGCGACTGAATTCTTGAGAGAAGGAGGAACCTTCGTCACCAAGGTCTTCCGGTCCAAAGATTATAATCCTTTGCTGTGGGTTTTCAAACAGCTCTTCACATCCGTCGAGGCTACTAAACCCCCGTCATCCCGAAACGTCTCTGCCGAGATCTTCGTCGTTTGCCGTGGCTTCAAGGCACCGAAACGCCTGGACCCTAAGTTCTTGGATCCTCGACACGTGTTTGCCGAATTGGCTGATCCAACACCCAACAACGAAGCCAAGGTTTTCGAGCCCGAGAAGAAGAAGCGTAAGAGAGAAGGTTACGAAGAAGGCGATTATACTCAACACAAAGAGATCTCGGTCACGGAATTCATCAACACTACCGATCCGATTGCGATTCTCGGTACTTATCATACGCTAAGTTTCCAGCAATCCCCTACTGGCGATTTGGCTTTGGCTACTCTTGAAAGACTCGAGGAGACCACAGATGAGATTCGAAAATGCTGCGAGGATCTTCGAGTGCTTGGTAAGAAGGAATTTCGAAGCCTATTGAAATGGCGATTGAAAGTTCGAGAGAAGTTCGGCCTTGTCGTCAAGAAAAAGAAGACACAGGAAGAGGGCGAGGAAGTCGCGGAGGTTGCACCCATGGATGAGGAATTGGCTATTCAAGAAGAGCTTCAACGTCTTCGCGACAATGAAAATTCGCAAAGGAAGAAAGAGAGGCGCAAGGAAAATGAGAGGAAACGCAAAGAGATTGTACGAATGCAGATGCATATGATCACGCCCACCGATATTGGAATGGAACAGGAGGGCATTGATGGAGCACGTAGTATGTTTGCGATGAAAGCTGTAAACCGCCAGAATGCCGCGGACAAGATTGCCTCAGGAAAGATGGCCGAGTTGGAGAGCGAAGAGGAATCGGAAACGTCCTCGGGCGAAGAAGAAACGGACGACGAGGAAGATCAACTCGAACGAGAGCTTGATTCGCTATACGAGACCTACCAGGAACAAAAGCAAGACCGCGACTCGAAGTTGCGTGCAAAGAAAGCACGCAAGGATTATGAAGCAGAGGAATGGGACGGCTTTTCTGGAAGTGACAGAGAGGAGGGCTCTGACGAAGAAGATGATATTTCTCTTTCGTCTACGAAGTTGCCTCAATCAGCCAATTTGTCAAAGCAGGCGTCTTTGTTCTTTGATCAGGACGTATTTGAAGGCTTAGAAGACATTGACGAGCTTGATGACGAAGACAGTGCTATTGATATGGAGGATCGTCCAGCACGCGAATTAACCAAGAAAGCTGCCGCCAAATCAACGGCCGAGCCATCGACTACGGGAGACCAAGAGGAAGATGGTTGGGGCTCTTCGGATGAGGAAACAGAGAAGCCAGATGATCCTCGAACAAAGGATGGTCGATTAGGTATGTCTAACGGCGCTATTGTGGCTCAGCGACAAACGCTGACGATTTACAGATATCGATATCATTACTGCGGAGGCAATGGCCCTTGCGCAACAAATAGCTACAGGCGAAAAGACGGTCCAGGATATGGCAGATGACGGATTCAATAAATTTGCCTTCCGGGATAAAGACGGCCTGCCAGAATGGTTCTTGGACGACGAGGGAAAACATAGCCGTCCCCATCGACCCGTTACTAAAGCTGCGGCAGCAGCCATCAAAGAAAAGCTGCGAGCGATCAACGCTCGACCTATCAAGAAGGTTCGCGAAGCCAAAGCACGAAAGAAGTTCAAGGTTGCCCAGCGACTGGAGAAACTACGCAAGAAGTCAGCTCTGCTTGCCGAGGACGAGGGTGTTAGCGAGAAGGACAAGGCACAGGCTATTGCTAAGCTCATGAGCAAGGCGGCCAAGAAGAAGCCCAAGCAGCAAGTCAAGCTGGTTGTCGCCAAGGGTGCCAACAGGGGTATCTCTGGTCGTCCTCGTGGTGTCAAGGGCAAGTATAAGATTGTGGACTCGCGTATGAAGAAGGATATTCGGGCGCAGAAGAGGGTGGCCAAGGCACAAAAGGGCCGTTAAAAGTAGAAAGTAGCATATAGATAGACAAATGGATATGTATGTACATGCCATGATATTCTATTAGAGAGGAACATGCATATGTAGTACCACGTTGGAACCACAAAAACCGAGGGCACGGGACAGAGCCGCTGATTGGCCGCGGCTTGCACAGTCCACCATCCCCCGCCGAACCGCCACCGGCCCTGGCCCTGTAACTATTTTCCACATCTCACCCATCAGTAATCAGCCTCTTCACTTCTGTTTGCTTCTCCCTCTTTTTCACGAGTTATGTTTATATCCTCTCTGTACATTTATTGTATATCATTTTCTCACACTCTCTACACATCCGCCGTTGTCATATTCATTGTATAATTTACGAAAATCTTTCATCCACTCTTCCCACGTGCTCGAGCTGAGACCGGTTCATACGGCGCGTCCGATCTGTGCACATCCGTTGTCGACGTTATGGGTTTCTTTGACCATCTGCAAAAAGGCAACGGATTCTCGCTGCAAGCAAAGAAGCCTCAAATCCGCAAAGTCGTTACTCAGAAAAAGCCCGCTCCGCAGCCACAGTCACGGTCGTCGTCTGCCGGTACTACCGACTCCCACCTATCGCCGTCCGTCAGGTCTACGCCTATCGGAAAAAGCCGAAGTTCGAGTACCGCATATCAAAATAGCGAAGTTCCTTCGAAGCAGCGTCTCCGAACTACAGTCTCCCGGCGGAGCCTCAAGCGGCCGTCGCCGATCCAGCGACTCGAGAGCGATGACGATGATGACGACGACAACGATACGGACACCTCGTTTGAGGTTCGCAAGCGCACGAAACTGAGCAATAGCGTTGAACCGGATCTTGCCCGTCGCATCAGATCGGCCGAAGCATTTTCAAAGGATGGGCCAAAGGCCCTTAAGATGGTGCATGCAGCAGATATTATCGCCGCAAAAGCCGCGGGGAAATACAAACCGGCATTCGAGAAGAGCCCCGACGAGGAATATTCAGAAGTCAGGTTACAGTATCCGAGTATTTTGAAAGGCGAACGATATCAGCTGGCAGTCCCAAAAGAGAACGACGACTTCAAACCGCTCGATGATATTGTCCAGGTGGTCGAAATGGTTTCTCAGTATTATATTCCCGAGGACAAGCTTGATGAGTTCAACCACGAGTCTACGGGAATTAAGAGGCGGATTCGCCGAGCTTTTGCGCATGCCTCCGAAGCCGAATTTCGAGAAGTGATATCGGACTACAACCACGCTGTACAGAAATACGTCTCCGACGGATCTATTGCGAAACATCTTGATGAAACACATGCGCTGGAGTTGCCACTTGTCGAGCGCATATTGACGCAGATATATTCGCGGACGGTTTCGCCTCGAGTCGACTCCCTGCGTCAATATGAGAACGGAACCGATAATGTATACGGAGAACTCTTGCCTCGGTTCATTAGCACCATTTTCAAAGAGACGCATCTTAAATCCGGTCAGGTATTTGTTGATTTGGGATCCGGAGTTGGGAATGTGGTTCTACAAGCAGCACTCGAGATTGGCTGCGAGAGCTGGGGGTGTGAAATGATGCCCAACGCCTGCACACTGGCCGATTTGCAACAGGCTGAATTCAAAGCGCGATGTCGTCTTTGGGGAATCACGCCGGGGAAGACTCGCCTTGTCCAGGGCGACTTTCTCACCGAACAAAGTATTATTGAGGTTCTCAAAAGAGCCGACGTTGTGCTCATCAACAACCAAGCTTTCACCCCGCAGCTGAACAACGAGTTGATCAACCACTTTTTGGATATGAAAGAAGGCTGCAGAATTGTTTCACTCAAATCATTTGTACCGGCTGGTCACAAGATTACTTCGCGAAACTTGAACTCGCCGATTAATCTCTTGGATGTCAGGCAATTGAATTACTGGTCCGACTCAGTGAGTTGGACGGATGTAGGCGGTAGCTACTTTATCGCCAAAAAGGACAGTTCCAGACTGAAGGCATTTGCCGATAGTCAGGGATATTGAGTCTTTTACATATATTGATACCTCCTAGACGAATGTCCTTTGTATTGTTGTGTTGTGATACCACATTTTGTTATGCTGGACTCGTGCGCCGGCCTGTTATTTACATAGAAACTTGGAGCTCCCTTGAGCGCTTGGTTGTCGTGTTGATTGGTTTTCCTGTTCATATTTGGAACTGTCTTGTACACTAGTTTTAGATCTGCAATTGAATATATAGATTCGATTATTTACTTGGAACGTTTGTAACAATAGTCTATATCTTGGTAGAAACGAAACAGTGATAGCTAGAATTTGGACGCCTCATTCATGGCATCCGCCTCTTTGCCCATACGAGCCATCCATCGATCAACCAATTCCTGATTCTCCTGCTGCAATCTACTGGAACGATCCTCGGCCATGTTTAGCTGTAAATTGAGGGAGGCTAGTTCGTCTTGAACACTCTGCACCAAAATTCCGGTTAGCAAAAATACCTACGTCTGAATCATTGAAAAGATTGAGCGGTTCAACGAACATCTAACAGCTTCGCCTTTCCACGCAACTCCTCATCTCGATCTTTCAACCGAAGAGTCAAATGTGTCCGCTCCCCTTCCAACGACGCTATCCTTCTCGAATCCTGCTGCGTCTTGGATCTCAGTTTCTCCAACTCCGTAGTCGTGCGGGTTAGTTGTTCCTGCAGCTCGGAGCGGGATCGCTGGGCGGCGGCTAGGTCTGCTCTGGCCGCTAGGAGGACACTTTGTGACGCGGCGCCGGCAACGGTGCTGCTGGTTTGTGGTTGTTGTTGTTGTTGCTGCTGGGAAGGAGTGGAGCCTCTTTTCGTGGAAACGGGGCTGCCTGCTACATCTGGAGATTGTTGTGTTTGGTGCCTGTTGACGAGTGCGGCGTTGGCTGCCGTGCGGTCGGCGAGTCGAGTGTCTATTGCAAATGATTGTTATTATGGTTGTCTTCTTGAATCACAGGCGCGGGCTCTCGTACAAGCATCGTAAAGACTGCTGTTTGCTTGCTCTCGTTCGTCACGAGCCACTAGACCCGCATAATAGTCCTCTCGCCAGTTGGCCATAGCTAGTATATCAGCCTAGACATGACGGGCCTCTTCAGATATACATTCTGCAAGCGCCCCAGAGACAGAGGCAAAGATGTCCTCCTGGTGGTCGTAGTACAGATAAAGTAGGACGGATCTGTTTAGACGGCAGGCGGCGGGGTCCCTGCCTAGTCTGCTCTGGGTAAGTACCTTAATGTGCGAGCAGACACTCTGATTGGTTCTCAGCCTGTTACCCGCCGCATCCACCGCCCTCGTGCTATCAACGTCACGAGGCTCGCTCCTCTTCCAAGTCTCATCTATCGTACTCCAGCACTCACTCTGTCTTGAATTTACTGTGATTTTATTGCTCTTTTGTTTCTCCAGAGCAGCCCCATATAATCGCTGCAGCCATGGCATCACGAAAGAAAGTCCTGTTGAAGGTACGGAACTGTCGTCACAGCATGGCTCCGTCTGCATTTGAGCAAATGCTGTGCTGTTGTTGCCGCTACTGACGATTCGAATTAGGTTATCATCCTTGGAGACAGCGGTGTTGGAAAGACCAGTTTGATGAACCAATATGTGCGTATTATCGAGCGAAAAAAAAATCGATCCTTCGTCCTTTCAGCATGCTCATTGGTTATTTGCGGACTACAGGTCAACAAGAAATTCAGCGCTAGTTACAAGGCAACAATCGGAGCCGACTTTCTCACAAAAGAGGTGCTTGTGGATGATCGATTGGTGACGATGCAGGCATGTTACGGATCCTCCATATGCTGTTCGCCCCGACGGGATGGTCTTACTGATTGGGTGTAATAGCTCTGGGATACGGCCGGTCAAGAGCGCTTCCAATCCCTCGGTGTCGCATTCTACCGCGGAGCCGATTGCTGTGTTCTAGTATACGACGTCAACAACTCCAAGAGTTTCGAAGCCCTCGATAGCTGGCGAGACGAGTTCCTTATCCAAGCTAGCCCGCGAGATCCGGAGAGCTTCCCATTTGTGAGTGCAGCCAGAATATGTCGGGATTATGGGTTGAATGCTGACGCCGCAGGTTGTGATTGGCAATAAAATCGACGTGGAAGAGAACAAGAGGATGATATCATCGAAGCGAGCCATGACATTCTGCCAGTCCAAAGGAAATCTTCCCTATTTCGAGACCAGTGCCAAGGAAGCACTCAACGTCGAGCAGGCATTTGAGGGTAAGTCGATGGAATGTACAATCTAGAACTAGTACTAATGTGACTTGTTTCGTAGTGATCGCTCGTAGCGCGCTTGCGCAAGAAGAATCGGAAGAATATGGCGGGGGAGATTTCGGCGACCCAATCAACATTCGACTCGACAGTGATCGTGACGGTTGTGCTTGCTAGAGTGCTGATTGCTTTGAAATGAAATTTACATCCATCGTCGCATAGCACCGTGCTACATATCTACCGGAATCCGTCCACAACCTTGGCGTCGTGAGCTTCGTTACTCGTAGACAAACTCGTCTATCGTTCTTGTCAATGCTATCGATCAAAGGACGACAGACGACATCCATTTTTGCGACTTAGGTTTATTCCATTGTGACTATCTATTCGATGCGTGTGACATGTTCATTGTCCGTGTACTTGATTCGGAATCTCGTTTGTCTGTCTGATGTTTTGCGTGTTTTGGTCCAAGACTTGCTTTTCTTCTTCTTCTTCTTCTTCTTCTTCTTCATCTTCAGGAGTCTGGGATATTCCCCGTTTTCATGTACCCTACTTCCACTCCATATATTGCTATACTCGAATACATAATACTATCTCGATCGAGTGTTGGATTGCACCATGACAAGAAGGGTAATTACAGGGCTGCAAGGGACGATGTGAGACCTCGGCATGTAGCAGGAATGTATCATCCATGTACCTTGTCTTAGTTAACTCAAGCCATAGTCAAACTGGCATAAAGACTACTGACTCATGTTATCGTCTCAGCTAAACTTAGATCGGCCTAGCGGAGTACATCGCCGAATGATAACGGCGGGACAGCGCACTCAATCTGACTCCCGGTTACACCGGCAAGTAACTACCTTCCCCAATGGCCCATCATGGCTTATGACGACTAAACATCAACCTCTCTTCCTTCCGAGCTCCTGTTGAGCAGGATAGGATCATTCTTTCGTTCGTTCTTTTCGTGCCTACGACAAAGACGGACCCGTTGTCCTGTCATCCTTTCGTGTTCGATCGAGCTTCGATATCTTCCATGGGAACGACCTGATCAGAGAGTGAGCTGGTGATCCGTCAGGCACGGTGATCATAAGTTGTCAGTATAGGAAAAGCAAAATCCAGAAAATGGACTTTACGGTTAGCCGGGAACATGTCGTCGAGCAACAGACAAAGACTCCCCGGAAATGGGGCATGGCTCGACACACGATGGGAATCATACTATTGATGTGTGTGGTGATATTATGGACGGCGTCGAATTTTCTGGCCAGTGTATGTTCCTCCCTGCAGACTCCGGTGAAGAACGAATAATTGACGCGTAGGATAGAATATCCTCGCAGACGACAGTTACTCCCACCCGTTCTTCATCACATACATCAACACATCGTTCTTCGTGGTATTCCTGATACACGTGATCGCGCGACGAGTCTTCCGTATGTGGCGCCGAGGCAAATTGTCGCAAGTAACGTCGTTGAAATCGTTTTTCACATATCTCGATTTGCATGGAATGAAAGTGCCCCCTTCCTATGCGCGGGAGACGAGGCCATCGCTAGACGAAGATGATGAGGATTTCGAGGCCGATGAAGCGGATAATCAACGAGAGCGATTGTTACATAGTTATGTGCAGCAGGATCCCGAATCAGCGCCGCCATCACCTACGTCCTCGACTACGGACGCAACGCAATCGTCAGCCGGGAAATTAGGGCTCGGCCAGACGGCGCGCTTGGCCGCGCAGTTCTGTATGCTATGGTTTCTGGCAAACTACTTCGCCATTGCGTGCCTGCAATTCACGACCGTGGGCAGCACGACGATTCTGACGTCGACCAGCGGGGTGTGGACGTTGATACTCGGCGCTCTGATCCGCGTTGAGAGACTCACCCTCCGCAAAGCGGTCGGTGTACTGGCCTCGCTGATTGGAGTTATTCTCATTTCGCGTGTGGACTTGTCGTCTTCGTCAAAGACTACGCCGGATGATGCGGTTACACCTTCCGACGACGGCGGTAAGGACCCGTTCTCGAGTAAAACGCCTGCTGAAATCGCGCTTGGCGATGCGATGGCTGCTCTGAGCGCGATTGTGTATGGTCTCTATACGATCGTCATGAAAAAGCAAGTCGGCGATGAATCGCGTGTCAACATGCAACTGTTTTTCGGGCTGGTGGGATTGTTTAATGTGTTTCTCCTCTGGCCTGGATTTATTTTGTTGCATGTTTTGGATATTGAAAGATTCTCACTGCCGACGGAGAATCGGATTTGGGTTATCATTTTGGTATGACACCTCCCTTTTCATTCAATTGCGATCTCCTTCTAACATGAATAGATCAACTCGATCTCTTCTCTCATATCAGATATATGCTGGGCCTACGCAATGCTACTCACAACCCCGCTGGTAGTCACAGTCGGTCTCAGCCTGACCATCCCCCTGTCTCTAGTTGGTCAAATCATCCTGCAGGGCCAGTATGCCGGCGTGCTGTACTGGATCGGTGCGACGATTGTGTTTGCCTCGTTTCTGATTGTGAATCAGGAGAGTAAAGAGGATGAAGAGATTGAGCAGCAGCAGCAGGAAGATCTCGGAGGATCGGCGCTCCTCTCGAGGGAAGGGAATGAGGAAATAACTAACTAATCTTTGACGGTTATTTCGTAATCATACAGAGCCATAGACGCGTGTATATAGAAAGCGATTTCGAATTAAAAAAAAGTCAAAGTAAACTATACACAGATGGATATCATAATTCAGACCCCCGCTCCAATCGCCGATCGCCAGCGCAGAACATTAAAACATCGAAAAAGAAAAGAATCACCTCAAAGGTTGAAACGGCTCAGGAGTAGCAATAATCGTCGGTCCCGGAACAGCAGCAGCAGAAGCAGTAGTAGTAGTAGCAGCGATAGCACCGGTTTGACTACTAGTACTCACCTTTCTACTCTCCATTGCCTTTTTGCGTCCGACTACAATACTCTTCAGCGCGCCGAGCCATTTTGCCAAGGACTCTTCGTCCGGTGCACAGAAGCGGTATATGGGCCTGTCTTCGGTTATGATTTGGAGACAGAAGTTTTTTGAGCGCGAGATGGGGTCTATTTCGGCGGCGTTGATGACTTGGGACATGGGGATGATGCGGATTGCGCAGTATTCCTGCAATTATAACATCAGTATGAAGAACGTACGGGAGGGAAAGGGAGGGGCGTACCCGTTCATCTTTGTATAGAGCTAAGCTGACTGGGCGAAGGACAACCCAGAGTTTCTTCCATTGTCGAACGCCTCGCTTACTGTGTAGACATTGTAACCAGCCATGGCAAATGACGCGGTCAGGATCGCCCAGGACTCCAGACGCAGTAGGCTCGCGGGGTAAAGTCGGACGTTGGGCTGGCTGGTCCCCAGAATCTTCTCTTTTAGGAGTCTTCTTCGGTTGCGATGGTCGTGAACTACCACCAGGTCCATCTGACAAATCCGAATATTCCGTCATCTCATTGCCGGAATAATCCTGCGCAAATGGTAGGCTCTTGCCCCGGTGACCCAGGGACAAGGTTCGTATGAGTTCCGGCGAGCTTGATAAGATTGTATGATCAGTTTCGCCAATGTCGGAATACTCACTCGCTATGATCCCGGCATGCTCTTCACCTTCGCTCGCATAACTGACCGGCATGGTGCTTTTGGAAGTTTTGGACTGCGCGACTATAGCTTCTTCCTCCTCGTCTGTGTGCACCTCGGCGCGAATCCGGTTAATCCATGCCTTGGCATCCTGCTCGGAGATCGACTGGAAGCGATAATTTTGCGACGGCGAAAATATTCCCCAGACATGTTCGCGGTTCGATCGCGCGGAATGGATCGGGGCAACGGCAGCAACGTCGGAAAGCGTGATGGACAATAACAGTCTGGCTTCATCTTCATCTTTGTAGACCGACAGTAGATTCGGGCGCAGGACTAAGTAACAGGGTTTCCAGGAAGCTTTGAATGCCTGAATCTAGATTAGAGTGTAGATCAGACGAATCTCCTTGTTGGCACTCACATGTCTACTCTTGATCTTCCCCAGCACTTTCCCCCGCTTCAAGACGCGATCGAACTCGAAACTTCCATGTTCATTGACCGGCGAGAAGGTGTCGAGATTCAAATGACCAGTCCGAAAACTTGCCGAGGACTGTGATGGGCCGGCGACAGTCATTGGCCCTATTTTGGATGGAGGGACATCGATTGGTCTGGTTTCGGAACTGGCTGCCGTTTGCGAGGAGGGCGCGACAGAGAGGCTTTGCGCCATGTTGCTGGATGGGAGTCTAGGGAACACGCGGGTAAAAAACAGATGAGGGACAGGTCGAGTTGGTGATATTCATCAGTGGAGGAATGTGCTTGTACAGCGATACCCCAGCGAGGTGAATGTGTATGAACGGGGGGGGGGGGTTCGCGGTTAGCGATCCACGGAACGGCAAGCTATATCACAACGATGTAATGTGATCAGATGGCAGAGAGGCGAAAACGAATTGCTTGTCTTGATCAGAAGTTGAACACGATCCGATCGGCGCTCGACTCAAAGGGTGTCGCGTGGAGCAGCGGAAAAGGGGCTCTAACTTCAGGGAACTTTTTCTGGCCGAGGGAGGGAGGAAGTGTTTATCTTATCGTTTTTGGCAGCGGCGGTCCGTGACGTCGAGCGGGAAGCTCAGCTGTGATCCATCTGTGTACTATGTGTGTATTCCAGCAGCTAACTCAATGTTAAAACAAGCACCAGTAGGCAGAAACGTTAGACATGAGAAAGATGATTAGATGGCAGATGCTCAAGTGGTGAGAAGTGGCGATGCTTGCGCGCAGGTGAAACTTGCGTGGTGATTTGAGTGATTGATTGATGCATTCTGGAGAGCACAGAACAGCCACATCGGGTTATGTAAGCGTGATCTGCGCTTAGGGATTGTCATCGAGATCCATGGATGATGAATGTATGTATGTTGGGGAGCACTGCCTCGCTGTGGCTACTAAAAGTCTTGATTCACTGCGTGTTGTCTCATCGTCATCATGCTCATAAATCTCTGTCTCGAAGTCGTGATTCTTAGACTCTCAGTCTCAGAGTCTCTGGATCGAAAAAAGACTTGCAGACGGCGGCCCGCCGAAAAGTGGACAGATGATGCCGCATGGACTGATCCAGGCCTGATGCTCTCTGTTCAGGGTTCACCCCTTGACAACGAGCAGCTCAGAACAGCGCGAGTTCTAGAGTCTTTACTCCGTGTTCATAATGGATATCGTATATCTTTGACTTCGTTATTCGATGGTAGAGAGATATCAAAGGAAAAAGTTGCTGCAAAACCAGATTCTATCATGACGCCGGTTAATATAACTTCAGCCAATCAGACGACGAGTAAATGTTTGACCTTAACTTACTATGTAAAGTTTTAAATCAAGGTTTCCACTGTAATTCTGGCTGTGACTCTGTGAGCAGTTAAGTTACCTAGTGTACGGGGAGTTAGTTAGCGTTACAGCAGACAGCTCCAATTGACTATTGAGTATTGAGTATTGACTATTGATTCTTGAATATTGAAATTCGACAGACAAAGGCAATAAAGCCAATAATAAACGCCACTCCGAGCAAAGACGCTGTACATAGTATTGAAATATACCAGACCGTATTCGATACCGCCCCGCCCACTCCAAAACCCAGCCGCGTCATGTAACTGCATGTAAGTAACCGTGCGGAACGCGTAACGACTGTAACAGCGTAACTTTACCTTGCTACCTACCCCCTTGGTCTTGGCGGGCACCCTTTCTGCCGGCCCTTACCGCGCCAATTATTGAGTTGCTTCCTCTCCGTATCTCAATCCTTTTCGGCCAACTGCCAACTTTACTTCTCTCCATCCATCCATCCATCCATCCATCTATCTGTCCTGTCACCTTCCACGGCGGCAACCCTTCCTTCATTGTCTCGCCATCACTCTTCCCCGCCGCGTGACCACGTCGACTGGACTGCTCCCGTTGGACTCGACTACTTCTTGAGATCTCATTGCCAGCGCGAAGCTTGGCCGATCGCCGTGAGCTTCTTCCTTGTGGTCGGCCTCGCAGGGTTGTTGAGGAGATAACGGAGGCCTTTCCTCCAGCCGCTCGTTACGGATCTATTGTTTCCACGATTTTTTTCTTGACGAACTTCATGAATACTTTGAGTTTTAGAGTTCAAAGAGAAGGAAAGAGAAATTGACCGACGCTGCGTTTTTAAGCAGAACGGATCAGCCGCCCTCGACACCGTTCACGAGACAAATTATCTAAAACCTCGCTTGATTGATTGTCCCTCTATCAGTCCTTGGGGCTGAATAGCCACCATGAATATCGTCCGACGCATTGTAAAGCGCCTGCCGTCTGCGCCGGCGCTGGCATCTCTAGAAGATGTATCACGTGAGAAGGGTACGAGGTTATCGCCCGTGGCATTCCTTCGAAGACGAATCCGATTACGAGGCAATTCGAGCGTTTCGATACCACTGGGCGTTGTGTTAATATTTCCTTGTGTTATAATTGTGTTGATTGTGACTATTTTCGCAAGACATCCGTCTTCTTCGGGTGTGCTCGTCCCCGCTGGGTCGCCTCCATCTATCAGGTTAGTTCGCTCTTTTCCCAACAGACTGTTCCACTAAATATGCATCTAACTGATGATATTTCAACAGACGGATTAGCGAAGAACATGATAAGGTCTTTGCGACCGGATGTTTAGATATCGACGAAGAGGCAATCGCGGCCGCGCCTCGAGCCAATGCCGCATTCGTCGTCCTCGCACGTAACAAAGAACTTGAGGGTGTCATTCAGTCCGTCAAGTCAATTGAACGACACTTCAACAGATGGTGGCATTATCCGTACGTCTTCCTGAACGACGGAGACTTCGACAAGGAGTTCAAAGACACCATTCAAAATTACACCAGCGCCCCCGTTGAGTTTGGAAAGATCGATGACAGCATGTGGGGGTATCCTGACTGGGTAGACCATGAAGTCGCCAAGGAGGGAATCAGGAAGCAGGGTGATGCCGCTATTATGTATGGTGGCATGGAAAGTTATCATCATATGTGCAGGTTCTACTCAGGGTATGTTATTCCTTCTAGATGGCATTTTCAATTCTAACCAGACTTAAGGTTCTTCTACAAGCACCCCCTACTGTTGAAATATGAATGGTACTGGCGGTTGGAGCCCGAGATCAAGTACTTCTGTGATATTACATAGTGAGTGGACCTGCTTATTGAGTATAATCTACAACTAACCGTGATCCAGTGACCCTTTCCTGAAAATGGCCGAGGCCAACAAAACCTACGGCTTCACGATCGCCGTCAAGGAACTTCGAGAGACCGTACCGAATATATTCCGTTACGCGTCGGCGTACAAACGCGTCAACGGTCTGAAATCTAAAGGCCTTTGGGAGATGTTCGTTGAGAAACCTCCACAAGATGAAGAGAAAGATGACGCTGCCAAGAAAGAAGCCATTCCGGAAGAACTTGACGACATCAAACCCCCAGAGATTGACAAGGAGACTATGGAGGGCGAAAAGTACAACATGTGTCACTTTTGGAGTAATTTTGAGATTGCTCGATTAGACTTCTTCCGCAGCAAAGAGTATGAAGATTTCTTCGAGATGATGGACCACAGTGGGGGATTCTGGATGGAACGGGTACGTTTCTTGTTCTTACTGCTGTATCGCAAATACTAATTGACTACAGTGGGGTGATGCGCCGATTCATTCTTTGGCCGCTGGTGCGCTACTTGCACCTCGTGATATCCATTACTTCCGAGACTTCGGCTACCGTCACACGACAATTCAGCACTGTCCGGCGAACGCACCGGCTCGACAATTGCCTCGTATTCCGTTCCTCGAAAAGACCACTGAAGACGAGAAGAAACGGATTGAAGAAGATGAGTACTGGGCTACACCCGATGCCGTCAAGGAAAACGGAGTGGGTTGCCGATGCCGATGCGATACAGACATTGTTGATGTCGAAGGAAAACAAGGAAGCTGCCTGGCAGAATGGGTCGAAGTTGCGGGCGGCTGGGCTTCTCCTTGAGTGTAGGTACTTTTCTTTTTCTCTTTATGTATAGACCAACTCGTCATTCATACGTGGCACGTTAATATACATAACACATTAATTGGACATTGTGCATCGCTTGGGTCTTGCAGTGGGAGTTTTGTTTTCTGGCATACATCAGCCTCCGATCATGTCCAACTGGCCGTTTCGATTCTCAATTTCGTTCTTCCTACTATAATATGGTTTATGTCTTTTCTTATCTTGATCAATTTGATGTGGAATATTCGTACAGACGGCGTTGGGGGTAGGGGATGATATCAGGAAGCTTCCGGTATGAACGGGGTTATTATGAGACTATTATACTATCATATGATCATATATGCGTATACTATATTGTGGAAAATTTCATGATCACTTTATTTCATGATTCACTTATGTGCCTTGAAGTCTGGTGGAGGCATCACTGGAACCGTAGCCCTAATCTCGCATTGTCAGACCATCTGCTTTTGAAGGATCATTCTAATAAATCGGTCCTACCACGCCGTCCCTATCTACACTGCAACGGCATATGAATCAACTTAGCAGAGGACTCTCTCTCGAGAGAAATCAAGACCACGTCCCATTTCCCGGCCCAAAATAGCCTTGGTCCGGAATATCCAACCAAGCCACACCCTGTCCATCAGCCGTATTCACATAGACATTATTCCCCCACCAGTCCGGAAACACTGCCCCCGGGTACGAGACGCAGAAGAAGATGATGATACCGCTGATGGCGATTCCGGTGTCGAGAGCGGCCGCCAGGACGTAATTGTATTTGGTCCACCAGGCGAAGAATCTGTTTTTGATCCAGTGGTTGAAGATGAAGTTGACGATTGCCCAGCTGGAGTAGTTGATTCCGGTTGCTACGCATATATTAGTGGCTGAGAACGATGAAGAGAGGGAAGGAGGGAAAGTGGAGGGGATTACCAGGAGGTACGTTGTAGGTTCCAACCCAAAACAACGGCCAATTCACCTTCTTCCAGTAGTCCTTCTTTGTGTACTTCCACAAGGCCCAGGTGATGATGGGGGTGATAGCGCCGATCCAGAAGAAGTGGTTCAAGGAGGAGTATATCTTGCCGCCAGAGTACAATCGACCGGGTCCTACCAATCCCCAGATCACGCTGCTGCTATACACGGTTCGGCCGTTGGGACAGCTGAAGTTATTCGCTTGATCGAGGCTGCAGATGTCGTCGATGTTCCCTAGCATCCAGAGCGTGACTCCGACTTGAGTCAGGGCGCCGAGGATCGTAGCAAACCCTTGCGCAAAGAAGAGTGTTCGCGGCGGGACTTTCATGTAATGGCCCAACTTCATATCCATAGCAAAATAGATCCCCTGGCCCACGACATCAGTCGACAGGATCTTAAAGCACATGTTCGCCAACGGTCTGCCGGAGAACATGTAACCACCGATGAACTCGCTGAGCACATTGAGCTGATTGGCATCGACGTTCGTGATACCCTGAATCAAACCGCAGGGAATCATGTAGATTGCCGGGATGATGAAGGCAAGAAACACGCCGTATACTGGTAGTTGGGTGTCGTAGACTTCGACCATGGCGATTGACATGGCCATTATCACGACGATGATGCTCGCGTACCAGTACCAGGGTGTCTTTTGGTAGACTTTCATGAGACGAGCGTGTATGTCGAGTCTTGTGGTGCCCCGGAACGCGGCTACGAGGTCGTCCCAGTGCCATACGTAGGTGTGCGTGAGCACTGCCGTGATTGACGCGAATGAAAGACCATACACGAATGCATATGTAACCGGCAGATAAGGAGGTGAATACTCCCTATACGCCTCCACGTCGAGTTTATAATCAGCGCCCACGACACGGGTCGTATTATACTCATTCCCATACCGATCATAGACATCAGCCGTCATCAACGGCAGGTAAGCCGTAAACCAAGTATTCGTATAGTACAGTATGGGAGCAATGAGCCAGAAGCAAATCGCGAATCCGCCAAAGACGTTCATGGCTGCCCACGAGGGCGACAGGAGCGGGTTGGTGTTGTAGGCGATTTGGCTCCAGTCAAAGGTAATGGGGCTCAGGCCCAGGCCCGTTTGCATGCCGAAGAGGTGGTTGACGACCTTGCTGTTGGGAGCTATCCAGCAGACCCAGGTGAAGTAGCTGAGGGCCGTGAAGATGAGGCCTGGGAACCAGTACCTTCCCATCCATGGTTAGCATGGTATGGCACGCGGGATTAAAGAGGAGACCTACCAAACAAAAGCCCCAACCATCACGTAGAGAAAGAACCGAAGACGCGAAACCTTCCAACTCCCCACAGCCACATTGGCCCTTGAATGCAGACTCTCGAGCAGAGCACAATTAGACAACGTTCCAGGCCATATAATACTCGCCGGCTCAACAATCCACGGCGCCGAAAGACCCGCAACCCCAAACCCCAATAACTGCGCACAAAGCACAACAAGGACCTGGAAGCCCGTCTTGAGGCCGAAATTATAGAAATTGGCCGATGCCGCTTGGATGATATTTGTCGAGTCAGCGCTGGAATACCCGAATGAGACGTTGCTCATGATCACAATCACGGTATGTTCCTTGACGTTGAACTTGTCGTCTGGATTAATACTCCATTTCCCCCAGGGACCAAAGTTCAAGGTCCAATCGGGCAGGACTTTGGCGAGAAGGACGCCGCAGGGGTAAGCGAGAAGCTCAGCGACTAGAGCTACGATGTGCACGGATGGATAGCGTAGGGAGAAGAATTGGTTGATTCCGGAGCCGATGATTGTGAAGACGATGCCTAGGAACCACATGCGTAGGGTGTTGACGGGCATGTCCGGGTCGTCGACTTCGGGGACCACGGCCCTCACTTTGGTGCATTAGTTCTTCACTTTCTGATGTCAAAATAGCACAAGAAAAAAAAAATTACCCTCGGCGAATGGAGAGCGATGTGATTCATACGAGTACTCGACATTATCGTCTTCCAAGACCGTGGCAAGATCGACCTCGAGATCAGCGAGAGGTTCATGGTTATGGCCTATCTTCGCATCTCCCAGGACGGCCGTTTTGGACTCTAGTTGAGCTTCTTTATTTGGTGGCGTCTCCATTTTGAGCTCACTCAATCGTAAGGTCTCAGATCATTGGAGTACTGAGGAGATCTTTTACTAGCAAAGGTGGGTGTGTGGACTTTATAATCAATACATGGTATTATCTACCTAGGTATGCTCTGAGCAATTGCTTATCTTGACCAACGCTATCTAGATAAAAGCAGATTGATAACAAGTAATGCAACATCAAGCCTATTTCTTATCTCGTTGAAAATGGGGATAGTTTGATGGCTATACCAAAACCGGCAGGTCCATCATACAGTTACACCCGCAACGGGTATACGTGCGTACTTAAGACAAAGGGTGTCTTCGCATAGATAAGCATGCGTGTTGCTTAGTTGACTCTTGGGCCGCTACTATGCGCATCTAACGTCGTTTATATTGCGTCTAGAGTATGGCTGTGGGGTGGCTGTTATCTTGTCTGTTTGTATATGTAGAGGTGCGGTAGCCCTAAGTCGGCATGTTGATGGCAATGGCTTCTTGCAACAACGAGAACCACGCCTAATGAATACCGTCGATCCAACACAATCAATTGGATTCGTCCAGTTTTCAAATCTGAGTCAAGCTTATTTCACTACCACGTGGAGCTCACTTGACGCTCTACGATGGCGGCAGGTAAACGAGCACTTTGTATTAAATATTTCCATACTACATAGGGAATTGAGAAATTGAGTGGGAACGCGTATTTTGTTGTATTCAAGTGTGTCTCTTAAAATGAAAGTAACTGGTATAGGTATACCATACATAATATAATATATTCTTATGCGCGCTAGTTCAGTAAGAGGGAATCTTGGACCTATCCATTGGCTCAACGCAACCCATAGATAGTTGAAATATTTCATTAAAAGCTTTGTTTCTATCCAGAGCGGCTAGATAGTGCTATCCTCAAAGTTGATACATGCTCACCGCCGGTATGGATGAAATGATATCCGAGGTTGGACGCAGCAGTTGTATCTTCGAACCCTTCATATTCTGGCACAAGGGGGGATCTGCCTCTGATTTCCAAGCTCATATATTCACCTTCGTCAAAGATCATACCCCCTGCCCATAGACCGATGTCCAATTGGACGATCTCTCCTTTGGGAACCTTTTGCTCACGGTCATGTGGGTGCCATACATATCCTTCAGAGAGCAAATGTCTCTGCTGGGAATCAAGGCCCGGTTCTTCCATTACGGCGCGGTGAGAAGCTCGTAGGTGCCCATTTGGACCAACATATCGGAAGATATTCTCGTGTGGGATATCGTGAACGCTGATCCCGGGAGGGAGATGCGCGAATGGAATGTTAAAACTCTGTAAAGCATTCCCCGATTTGTCCAGCTTGCGTATCACAACATAGACATCCATGTCATCATGGTCTGGGGTAGACATAAAAAGGGACACTCGAGAGAATCCGCACAGCTCTGTGTACTGCTCAAAGCAATACACAAAACGACAATAATCATCTTTACTCTCGGCATGATATCTACTGTGGGACTTTTTGGCAATAGGAATGGCTGACAATCCGCCGCAAGATGCGTCCAAGTACAGTGTTGTAAATCGAAATTCTGAAGGCGGATAGGCGTCAACAGGGCGATTCACCACATTGGCCCGGTTATAGCCTAAAAGAGAAAGTCGTATGTGTGGAGTGCTCTCCCAACCGTTTTTGACCTCGTAAAGGTATCGATCGAGAAATTTCTGCAAATCGTCCAGATTCTCGGGCTGGTACTGATCGTGCCATTCTTGCGTTGGGTGAATTCGTAGCCTAAAAAAAAGTACGCGGAATACTTAGCATGTATATACCGCAGGACTGAAGCTATTTACCACTTCTCATTTGATTTAGAGAGCAAAAATCCCCTCAAAGAGCCTTCCGTGTGAAGGCCTGTTGAGTAGCTAGCGAGAGCGTACATAGGAATAGTAATCCTATCCAGCTTGGGCTTCTTGTCTTCCCAGTAGGCGTTCCACAGAGGATATTTCTTGACCATAGCTGTAACATCTTCGCGCTTGTTCTTCCCTGTTGCTGTTTAGAAAAATCACGGAAGTAGCTTGGTAACGGCTCTAATTGGGAGCAGGCGGAAGAGAGGTACACGAACCGCCAAATGTTGACAGTAGCCAATCCCAGAATTGGGTATTCGGGACCCCCCCACGACATATTGATTCGCGATAATGATCACCCAAGCCCTCCCAGGGTGCTATGGCTTTCAGGTGTGGAGATTGCTCTGCTGCAATGAACCTGTGTTAAATGTGAGCTGGCGGAAGTAGCAACCGGAAGATAAATGGTGGTTTACCATTGAGTGGTTCCCAGCCAAGAATTGCCCACAAGGGCTATAGACCCATTGCACCAGGATTGTTCTGCAATCCACTCAACTGTATCATACCCATCGCGCCCTTCCTATAATTCCAGGTTAGGCCAGATCCAGAATCATGATCACGAGTACAAAATGGGGAGGAATAGTGAAATGATCCATCGTCGTACTTGAGTGCCGTAGACGTAAGCATTCCCTTCTGAATGGAATGTCCCTCGCGGGTCAACATTGACAACAGCATATCCTCTTCCACACCATTCGGCAGGATCAGGGCCTTCCCACTTCTCAAGCCCGCTAGTTGCACTCTTCGGGACCCCCACTCTCCACGGAAGACGGTCGAGGCTTTGCTTTCCTAATCAAGCACGGTCAGCATTGGATTCCCTTGTAGGTTGCGCCTTGCGAGTACGTTGAGGCGCGTAGGAGTCAGAACAAATCAAATACCGGTGCCTGTCTTTCCAAATGGGCTCCAAGGAAGCAGCGCAGCCACTGGCTCTATATTCGATGTTTCGGGCCGGAATATGTCACCATAGATAGTGACGCCGTCTCTGAGAAGGATTGGGACATCCTTATCCCAGATAACATTGACCGGCATTGGCTTCCGGCCCTCATCTTTCAGCCATCCTTTCGATAGCACCTTAGTCTCCCTTCCAAATGGAAGCCAAGTATTTTCAAAGTCTGGGTGACTTTGAGAAAAGATGATTTCCGTGTTACCAATTTTGGTAGCCATTGTGATGAGAAAAATTGCAAAGTGCAGTACGAGTTCACTGGTGAAAAAACTCAGAACCACATGATGCTATATAAATATGCCTGGCTATAGACCCCAGCGACAGATATTTGATTTTTGAAAGAATCTAATTCGGAATTGACGTGGTCGTTCATTAGCCACCTTTGCCCTGCGTATGTTGCAAGAAGTGGAGGATCCGATGACGGTGGCTACCTGCAGCGTCAAGTGGTCTAAATTCCGGAGACCTCATCCTGTTTACAGCGGGGGTTTTGATGCAGGACATCTGAAATATCTGGGGTTGCCGAATTTTGTGTCCCATGCCCCGAAAAAATAACTTCTCGGACGAGAAGACTTTGGGTGGAGTATTATTTCGTTTGATGGGAGACCCCTGTCTGACTCCTATAATATAGATTAGGTTTGAGTCGTCCACGAAACATGGAGTTTCTCATTAACCCACTACCTAGTCATCGGAACCCCCATTGAGCCCTCACACATTCCGACTTTCAATGCGGGGCACGAATGGTTGAAAAGAGGGTTGACGCCCTCTCCAGTCACCCCAGAGTCATATGTCCTCCGTGGCGGTTGTTGAATTACTCACAATGACAATCGTGGATCCCAAAGTAAGTGGCTGCTGTTTCATTCATACGATCCTTTCCGACTACCAGACCAACATCTAATCCTCTTTGTAGCTATTCCCGCGGCGAGTGCGCTATGCCGCCCTGTTGACCGTCAATGTATACGTATTTTTGGGGAATATGTACTCGGTGGGTAGAGTGAGTTGTAATTTTGCTACTACTAGGATACTAATGTTTTTTCTAAACACGATAGTCGGGACTTGCAACGGGGTTCGAACCTCTCGCAATTGAGTTCCACGTCGACAATGACCAGCTATCGTCCCTTCTCGTCTACTCGGTCCTGGCTATGGGGTTAGCCAATTTTTTTTGGATGCCTCTTGCTCTGTGCTTTGGCAAACGTCCAGTCGTTTTTGTCTCCATGACCATCTTCTTAGGTGGCATTATCTGGAGCGCCGTTGCACAAAGCTACAATAGCCTACTTGCCTCGCGGGTCTTTGCTAGTTTTGGTAGGTCAAAAGTGTGAAGCCGACAATTGCGCTGCATGAGATATCTAATATGAAAATCAGGCTATGGAGCGATTGAATCGCTAGGCCCCAGTATCATCGCAGGTGTGTCGCGATCTTCTCCTTTTCAAATTGGAACCTAATAGTACCCAGACATCTTCTATGAGCGCAACTATGCCAGCGCAATGGCTGTCTACGCTGCTTTCCTCTCTGGTGGTTCCCAGATCGGACCCGCGATTGCAGGTTACCTTATTGAGGCCCGTGGCTGGCGATGGTTTTTCATCCTCTGCGCCATCGTCGCGGCGCTGAATCTTGTGGCAATCGTCTTCATGGTACCGGAGACTATCCATGGGCCCAGTGAACAACCTCTGGAGTCTTGTGAAGAACCCGGAAAGGACGCTCCTAGCCATCTTGAGACTGTTCCAACTAGATCCCAGGCTCGGCCTCCAGCCAATATCGACAACACGGAGGCCAAGATGGACTATGGAGAGTATTTCAAGGGACTCTTCAACCTCAGTCTCACTCACAGCGCCCAACAGATGGGCGTTATTAGGTTCTTTACTTATTGTTTCATTCTTCCTTTTCCATCACTACTTATTCCAGGCGTCTTCATCGCCTCAATAATGTACGGAGTAACGCTTGGTGGGTAAGTAAAGCACTCCTGGTGACAGTCGCTATTTTCTAGATTCAGCGACTAACAACCACTAGTGTCGTCGCAATCTCAACACTCGCTCCAGCTCTGCTCTCTTCACCCCCCTATCTCTTCACTTCAGCCGGTCTCGGTCTTTTCACTCTCAGCAGCTTCATCGGCATTGCAGTAGTCTGGCCGATCGCTGGGCCTCTTACCGATCTTCTCTCTGGTTGGCTCCGCAAGCATAACAATGATATCCATGAGCCGGAACACCGTCTTCCTTCTTTAATCTTTCCTCTTGTCATCTGCCCGCTTGGTCTCATTATCTTTGGACTCTCTATCGCGCGGCAAGAGAACTATGTCAAGCCAGCTATTGGCGCAGCCATGGCCACGGCCGGGTTAGCTCTGATACCCTCAGTGATGCTGTCATATGTGATAGACTCGTACCCTCAGACAAGTGGCGAGGCACTTGTGCTGGTCAATGCCTCAAAGAATGTGGTAGCCTTCGGATTGGCCAAGGGATCGTACACTTGGATGGCTAAGGAAGGAGTCGCAAAGATGTTCTATGAGTTTGCTGGTATCCAGTGGGCCTGCATCTTCCTCGGTCTTCCGTTATATCTCTTTGGGCCGATGGTGCGGGCTCGGACCCAGAAGCTATCACTGTCGCTGGTCCGAATGTTAGGTTGACATCCACACGCGTACATATTTGTATCACTTTAATGTACGTAGTACCTAGTTGACACCGCTCTTAGATCGAAAGGGTTCCCTTTACTTTATCATACCATAGGCAGTAAAACTGTCAGGACTGCAAGTAGGCATGATGTGGTTGCAGATAAAATAGCGTAAAGGATACTAATAATTCAATTGTACAGAGAATACTACTACTCAACTTCAGCTGTCACCAACCTTCTCTTCATATGTCAACCGCTCTGTACCTGTCTGGTCGTGTATTTACTTTGCGTCTCTGCTTCACAATTCTCGCGCATCACTATAGATTTACAGTATTCATGCGGGGGTTCCGATCAGATACTGTGAGCGGTACCGGGAATAGTGCCGAGTACGTGGGGTTCCCGATCATTCGACCAACTACTAGGTACTGTACCTACTGCAGTACCTTTGTGACTATTTCGTCCGACAACTACGAATGTTTGAATACATAGGCTAAGTTTCAGCGTGAACGCTTGTCTCTCGTCGGATCTCCAGGTGAAAAGAGGCGTGGTCCCCGGTAATCAGGCTACTTACCGCTCGGAGGTTGAAAGGAGCTCAATACGAGCATGAATTTGACATGCGATCAATGCGGACGGCGTTTCAAACGGCTGGAGCACTTGACTCGTCACTCGCGCCGCCACCTTCAGCAACGGCCATTCAAGTGCCCTTTCTGCGCGAAGCAATTCCTAAGGAAGTAAGGACAATCCAGAAGCAATACCGCTGCAACGACCCCGAGTAACTTACTAAGCACAGAGATACCTTGAAGAGGCACGTCGCCACCCATGGAGAGGAAGCTTCCAAAATGTACGCTACTCAGGCTGCGCTTGAGGCAACTAAAGTAGCACGCGCGTGCAGTGGCTGCATTAAAACCAAGCAGCGTTGCGATGGCCAAAATCCGTGTGGTCGCTGTGACAAGAAGGGCATAAGTTGTGCTTACCAGCCTCGGAGAAGCGACCAACACGACGACGACTCCTCCACTAATGCAGCACAAAGTGCCTCGCAGGCCGCCGTTTCAACAACGGAATCAGAAAGACAAACCTGGGTGGAACTTCCACAATCAGAGCTGGGTCTTGTATTTCAAAGTTCTCCATTAGACAACGGTTCTTCAGAAAACACCCGGTTAGGAAGAACAAGTAGCAATGCTATCGGAATATCTCAGTCAGATCTCGCATATGCTCAGGAATGGCCCATTTTCAACAATGCCATGTTGGAGCCTTATTTTGACCAGTATATTTTTGAGGATGAGGGATTCATCAATGAATTCAATGATCTTCCGATGTCCTCCGGCTTGACTAGCATGGCCGAAGGTCCAATGCAACAGCTGGATACGCAGAGTGCTTTGGATTTGGAGCCTGCCGTTATGTCTGGACCGTCTCGAAACAATGTCATTCCTGTACTCCTCTTAGAATCCGATTTGGAGGCTCATACTGGCCATCGGAGCCCAGATTTATCCGTCACAGGTAATCACAACGCATCGCCCGAGCTCGTTACCACCCCTTACCTCAACCAGTCAGCAGCTAGCGGAGACTGTTGTAATGGGAGAAGGAGGTGCTCTATGACGTGGTTCCCAATTCCAACAGCACAAGATGAAATCATTATCACTACTGAACGTTACTACCACTCGCGTCCCTTGCCCGAAGAGGTTTATGAGGACATGCAGCGATTTTACATCAATCATTGTCTATGTGCTAAAGCTGGCAATTCAGCTCCTTTTCCCCGCATCGAGATCTTGAACTCTTTCATTCAACTTTTCTTCGAATTCACACATCCAGATATCCCGCTTTTAAACGTCTCGAGATTTGATACTTCGCCCGGCTCTTGGATATTGAATGCGGCGATTGCTGGAGTTGGCTGTCATCACTCACAGATCAGCAACCGGCAGCTGTTTGCAAATGGTCTATTACAATTTGTTGAACTTGCACTGGCTGAGAATGTGAGCGAAACCGTCGTCATGAATACCTTTGCGCATCGGAAAAGGAAACTGAAATTCATTATCCTAGAATGGCCCTGAACTCCCTTTAGAGAGTAGCCTCTCGATATCCCAGGCTACTTGCGTTTATAATCTCTGTCAGATGTTTCATGGGACAAAAAAGGAACTGTTAAAGTTGCAACACCACCGAAATAGTCTTATTACACAATGTCGCCTCCATTACTCCAAAGGCGGCAACATACTCGCCCGAAACGAGTCGCAAGATCATGTTGGTCACAAGACGAATTGGAATACATGGGTCGTTGATGAATCCTGGCGAAGGCTTATATACTGTACTTGGAGTAGGAAGGAGCATTATCAAGAATAGCCCTGTATTGATTTACTGACTATGTGGAATTGCTAGTGCTCGAATGTTTCCAGTGGATATTTTTCAACATGTCACCTATAATCGCCATTTGGGAACTTCCTGCTCCGCTCCCATGCGACGATGACTGTTGGAACGCGCCTGTATCCACTGAATGGCCCAGAAACAATTCTTCCCACGAATCTTTTGCATTCGATCCAGGTTTGTCCTATATCATGACTCACTCTATTCCTGCAGATCTGATAGTTAATGTCAGTGAAAGGTCGCGATATTTTGGCTTTGATTGGCTCGTCTATTTTGATGAAGGACACTATAAGATCTATGGGTGATTTTGCATCACTTATAGTGATGCTCTCTTCATTCTGTGAGGGAAAGAGGTCGGGCTTCCTTCCAATCCATGGGATCCGCCGGCAGCTGTAAGTCTGCGTTCTTTCGGACTCTTTAATCTTGCTCCGTTTGACCTTAGAGGCAGTGCAGCAGACGCGATTCTTGAAAACCATTTGGAATTTTTTAGCAGGCTTCCATCTTTGCCGCCCCGGGCGTCAGGCCTAATCCCTTTAGCACGCAAGATTCTCCATACTCTGGTCATTCTTCAGAAAGTGAATTTGAATCTGTTGCACCGAGCCTCCGGCTGGGCAACTACCACCGAAGATCAAGATGCTGCGAATCGAGAGTTGTCCCAGGTCCTCTCCAAAAAAGAAATAGCGCTGCAACTTCTGCAGCACGCGGCAGTTCTTTTTCGACTCATACGAAATCAGCCACGACCGACCTTTTGCGACCCTCATTGCCTTCTCGTTGCAACGCTGTTCATTTGGTCTTATGCGGAGAGAATAGATAAGTTGAGGGATCATGCATATTCCCCTATGGATTGGCAGGGCCGACCTCTCCGCATCGACGAGGAGATGGACGATGACGTCCGGCAGCATTGGTTGGCAAGCGACGGTCAGCACGCCGTATTTATCGCTGGCGTTGGTATTTTGCAGGCACCCGAGGCACCACGTTTGCTCCTTCGTGAAGCGATCCGGATTTTGAACCGCCAATCATCTTGGTCCTTGATTGGTAAAGGGATTGCAAGGGCCTTGGAAAGGATACTCGTGTCAGGTACTGCTTATGATCGCAACTTCGTTGAGGGTACAGGCGACGTCTGATCATTGCAGGCGGCTAAATTGATCCAAGACAAACTTTCATGAAACTTGTCCTTTCTCCCGGGACCCGATACAGGTCCATGAAATTTCAAGCCTAAAGACATATTACAGCATCTCTTGGCTGGCTCTGAGAATTCAGTACTTTGAATCCACTAGCAGAGAGGAATAATAGGGGTCATGTAGCCATGGATAGGAGTTTGAAACTAATTCATATCATACCATTCATAGGGTTTCCTTCTAATACTGTGTGGTACGTGGTAAATATCTTGCGTATCAGGTATATATCATATAATAGCTTGATGGGTACTGAGAGAGGGTTTCTCTTCGACATTCTCAACATTAGCGCTTGCGAGAGAAGTTGTTTCTCTGCAACGTTTAGTGGCTCTTGGATCATTTTTGAAATAAGTTCAATTCTTATGCTACAGCCCCTTTATTCTGCTATTAGCCCCTCCTAGACATCGAAAAGCTGGAAAGGAACGTGATGCACAAGGTGTTTCACGCGAGAAGTAGAGGTTTTCTCTACTGCTTCGGTTGCTGCCCTTGTATCAATTCGAAATGGTTTGATGGGGCTAGGAACACAAAAGTCCTGAAGTTAGATTCAATATCAGGGCATGGTTGGAGTCGAAAACTCGCCTTTCATCATGGAGACACCAAATTACAGTCCGTGGATTGTCTAGCCACTGTATCTCGTTCAGCGCAAACTGTGCTGCTGAGCCGTTGAAAGGACGACCATTCAGATTGCCTCTTCCAGCAATTCCGAGAATGGCAACGTCTGGTTTCGGCTCCAAGACTTTCATGATACCTTCATAAGCGCCCAGGTGAGAATTCCAGAGAAGTGCCTTGCCGTTAAACAGGAAGTTGTACATCAACTGACCGCCATCTGCACTCGAGAAAACGTTCTGACTGCGATTGTTGACATAATCAATGAACGACTGGAGTTTGGGGTCCCTGTCTCCCACAGGTACTCGATCTCCAATCCGAAGCAATCCATATTGCATTCCTCGGTTTAAGTCAACTGTACAGATGTAAGGGTTTGCTTCACCCATGAATATGCTACCGGTGTCTATCACTTCCGGTGTTTCCCCAGGCTTCCCTGGCATCAAACAATGAAGCGATGGCCAAACCTGCACCGACATAGTTGCCAGGGAGGGATGCGGCAGAGCAGGAGCACCCGGAGGTCCCACAGCTAGGTCCCCCTCACCCCTTGATGCTTGCTGGCGTACTGAAGACGAAAAAAGCGGGAGTCTTTCGCCGCCTGAGACGGGCAATAATTGCGAGTCGGGAACGCCAGCGTCTCGCATCAAGCGGATTGCTTCATAGTTTCCCACTACAGTGGCCCCGGTATTGAGAGCAATTCGATCCGCACCCGGAAGACTTGAGAGGATTAGAACTTTTGAACATCCAGATCGTGCAGGTGTTTAGATGCTTACTGATCAAAATGCGCGTGAGAAATAAAAATGTAGTCTGCTTCGGTCACATCGTCGGCAGAAAGATACTTAGGTAGACAGGCAGGCCGGTCAAGCCACGTGTCAAGAAATATAGACAATCCGTTAACCTTGAGTCGAAATGTTGTTGCTCCTGATAAAAATCGTGATATTCGTAAGGAAGTCTGAGCATGTTTCAAGGTTGCGGGCGAGGAGCGACATACCAAACCACTCAAGCGTTGCCGCTGTCTCCGGCAGCTGCATGTTGATTACTATGAAATAGGGCGCCGTGACGATGTGGTTTCAGTCTCGGGGTGAAAACGACTTTTTGACCTCGCGAGACCCAAATATACCGACCCGTCTAGGTTGAGGCACCGCATCGATGCCGAGCGGGCGGTTGCTGGGGGTTCCGACGTGACGGAGCACCCCACATTGAAGACGGCTCCAAGTTGACTCAAGTGCCTCAATTGTATGAGATTTCCCCTTCGCAAACCGTGGGGTTTCCGAAGCGCTTTGTGATGCTGGAGAAAATAGTCGAAGTTCTCTGGGCTAGAAATTGTCCGCGGATGTCATATACCCTTAGCTATCCAAATCTTACTTTAAATAACAGCCATTGAGCCCAAATTGCCCTTCTAGTGAAATCCACGAGGAAATCAATCACCACGGCCATGAGTCAAGATCAAGCCCCGTTTAAGGTCATCATCATTGGAGCTGGACTTTCTGGAAGTCTCCTCGCCAATGGGCTCCTCAAAAAGGGTATCGATGTGGCCGTTTATGAACGTCTCGAGCGCAATAGTAAGCGAGAAGGCTATCAAATTCGCTTGGGGGCGCCGGCGTTGAAAGGCTTGAGAGCCTGTCTGACTCGATCTGAGCTTGATGCTGTGGTCTCAAAGTTCGGTCGGGCTGGCGGCTCAAGAAGCGCGGCTCCTGTGTGCTATGATAGCCAGTTTCGTGAGTTGCTAGATCTGAGCCGCTTCGAAGCGTATAGCAAGTCGGCTCCTATCAATCGTGTCCTTCTTCGCGACGCTCTTGCAGAGCCTCTCTGGAGAGCTGGCGTCCTTCGATATGGGGCTCAGTTTCAAAGATACCAAATTATTGGCGAAGGCACTGAGAAGGAGCGTGTCCGCGTATTTTTCTCCGATGACACGTCCGATGAAGCTGACATGCTCATAGGGGCGGATGGCAGTCACTCCAAGGCAAGTTGACGACACCATTCGGCAAATGAGCTACCTAGGCGTTTTCCATCTCGCTAACCGTGCCAGTGCAGATCAACGTGCAATTGGGCCTGAATAACCTCAGCACAATCACGAGTCATCTGAGCATGGTGACAAAAGCTGACCTCCCTACCAGTAAATATCTGAAAATGAGCAAACGCCTGCGAGAAATCCCTGTCTTGGCGTTTGCAGAAAATAAGACTTTGTTTTTCTGCGGTCAGTATAAGACTTACTTCCAGCCTTTTTTCACCCTTGTTTCTCATTTCTGGCTCAGCTTATTTACCCGACCGAATTGAATCTTCGGATGACAGTTTCAGCACGACTGATGCTGGTATTGATGATCAGCTCTCTTCGTGCATGTTTGGTATTCATTTACCGCTGGAAATGTGTCCCTCGGATTTGAAAGATCGGACGAACGACGAGAAGTGGACTTTCATTACAAGTTCAATAGGGCACTGGGCACCGCAATAGTAAGTTTAACTCCCGTCTATATTCGACTGGAAGGAAACACACAGCTCCCGTTTCAGATATCCTTTTTATGCACCGTTTTATTCTGATTCTTGCTTTAGTCACGAAATCATTGACTTGGTCAAGGGATCAGATGTGTATGCATATCAGGCTCGAGTAAGCTCTCGGCCACCTTCAAACTGGAGGCGGGCAGTTAGGACACAGCATGATTCATCCCGGGGTCACTCTAGGGTGTGGCTTATTGGGGATGCAATGCATGCCATGCTTCCGACACGGTATGCTGCACCCTTATGTAATAGAACTGAATTGCACTGACACATCATGGCATGTCAGGGGAATGGGCGGCAATCAGGCGATGCAAGATGTGGCCGTCGCGCTGCCACTGTTGGAGAAGCTAGCCACCAAGCCCCAAGACACTCATCGACGCACATTGAGTGAGATTACCCAAGCTTGCGAGGATTACGAGAATGAAATGATCCCTCGGGGCTTTACTTGGGTCCAGAAAAGTGGTGGTTCAACTGTCGTAGTAAGTCCCAAAGCCCCAGTTGTCACTGCCTGACCATACAATACACCGGTTGATGACCAGACCAAGCTAATCATTTTGGCCTTAGCCAATCGATGGTAGCCGCTTTTCTGGAAAGGCAATGTTCTTTCTTCTAGCCCAGATCCTGCGCATCGCTTCTCTTTGGAAGAGTCTCATGGGATATTTCGTAAATTCTTCTATGGTTGATGAAGCGCCAGAGCTGCAGACTTGATGTTCTTTGCCGTGGTTGGCCTTAGGGTTAGGGTTAACATTTATACACATACGCGAATACTAAGTTTAAAGAGTACTGCATTCTCTCCAACGTGGAGCTGTCTCTGTGGGTTACCTGTAAGGGGTGATTATATCGCGGGATCCAGAGAGCCAATCCAAATGTGCAGATCTTGATGGCCAACGATCTCAAGCATGAGCATGGGTGCCTTATGAATCAGGTCGCTAACTCGCGACTCCATTTTGATGCCGTATGGCTTCGAAGATTCAGTTGAAGCTGACGATAATTCAATGATTTGTGTATGCAGAAGAGCGTCTTAGAATAAAAGTTAACATGAAATTGACTCCGCAAAGGCGGGGTTGAGTACCCATGTGAGTATAGGTAACCCATGTCAAGATCTGTTAGTCGGCGTTTATGGATCGTGTAATGCTCATAACAAGATACAAAAAGAGCTACCTGAATATGCTCCATGTAAGACAACAGTGCACAAACGCCAAATATGCAATGCAAATATCATGACCGTAATATGATAACCAGGGTATAAATCCAATGCGCCTGAAGCATCATTATCGACTCTAATCATGCCCTTTTCTTCTTCTTTATCAAAAGATCGAACTTTTCTTTTTACTCAATCGATTCGATTCACCATCTGACGGCTTCAAGAAATTAAAAATGCTTCTCCGCTCCTTCAATCGCGGAATCTCTGGGGTAGAAGCTGTTGGGTGTGGCTGTGAGACTCCGAGATAGGACATTGAAGACTGGGGTCGTGGATGGGGTTGAGCTGGACGTATACTGATAGAAGACTGATGTCCGGCCGACTGCATGTATGGACCGGGTCGTTGTGGTTGCTGTGGTGGAGCAGGTACATAGTGAGAGTATCGAGCCTGATGAGCAGATCCATTATGCGAAGATACCCTGATCGCCGGACCAGCGGAGTGATGATGAGCATGATTCGGTTGATTTGGTCTCTGCTGACGACTCCTCTCATCTTCTCTGCCATACATTTTCTTCAGTCGTTCCGTCTCCTTGTCAACTTCTGCTTGCTTCTTGCGTTGTGCTTTTTGCTCGGCTTCGAGCAGCTTCCTCGTTCTGCGTTCCTCTTCCTCGGCTTTTCGACGTCTTTCTTTTCTTGCAATTTCTTTCTGTTGTTTGAGCCGAGCGTTTTCGGCATCAACCTCCCACTTTGTACGTGGATCCAAGTCCTGTTGAGTTTGCGGTGGCCTGGTGTCGCGTAGTGGTATCGTGGCAGTAGGCTGTCTAGGTGGAACACTGTTCGCATTTGCGCCTGCTGCAGGTTGTCTGGCATTATTGCCTGGAATGGTAGGCACCTCCGCCGGCGCCGAATTTGTTCTTGATGAAGCAGGAGAGCTGACGACATTGAAGGCATCCTTGAGTGGAGCAAAGAACACGTCTCGGATAACGACAGCACCTAGCATCAACACAACCTCCAGACCTTTGAAATCTTCCATCTCTACCCGGTATAGATTCGGCTCGTAGAGAGTGATTTCTCGCAGGCCCTTGAGTATGGAGATCGTAATGTCCGGCTCCTTGTTCTTCTTGCGACCGTCAGGAGTCGTCGTCTTCCCCGACAAGTAGCATGCAAAATCCTTTGATAGTGATCCATCCTTTCTCCACACGAATTTGAGCTTGGGTGTTACGTCCGATGCGGCTGGGCCTGATTGTACCTGATCCAAGGTAGAGTTTGAGGGTTGTTTGAAAGACTGCTGAGGCATTTCGAACTCCCACGAAGGTTGCGAATTCCACGTCTTGGGCTTATGACGTACCAGGATTTCTTGGTCTGGGTTGTATAGATGAACGGTGAATTGCGAAGGCATGATCGGTTCCGGCGGGGGAGGGACACCTCCATTCTGACGGATGGCTTCTGCGGATAGAGTTGGCTGCGTCCATTCCGGTACTATGAGAACTTCTCCGTATAACACGTCGGGGATATAAGGGTCGTAGAGAGCAATGGCATAGCGGTTTCGCGAGGAAGGGTCGGAGGGGTCGAGGCGGCGCAATGTGTAGGCTGGTTCGGGTTCATTGCCGTGTTGCGTGAAAAGGACGTGGTTGGATTGTTTTTTCTTGTCGTTACTCAGGTAGAAGGCTGCTGCTGTTAGAAATGTTCTCTTTTTCTTCAGAAGGCTGGCATGGTGACATAGACGTACTGGGAAGGTTTTCGTCCAACATGATGACGAGTTGAGCTCATGGGATATATCGTATACCTCTTGCTGGCTGGCCTAGGTAATTGATACAATCAATCGTCCGGAGGCTTGAACGTATGTGATTGAGTATTGAGCGACATTGAGTAGATATATGTACAGAGAGAGAACGAGGCGCATCCCGACAAGTACTCCGGCTAACCCTTGAAACTCGGACTCTTTTAGTGGAGGTTTCGAGGCGCCATCGTTCTGCAGACTCCGCCACAACCCCAGTCCACTCTATTCTTAGTTGTGCAAGTAGTTAATTCGAAGGCAAGACGATTGGACCAAACATTGCTAGCGAGCGAACCGATCCCTGAAGATCAGTTGATCCATCGGTACGATTCGGTCGTGTCTACAGCTGGGATGACCATACTAAAAAGAAGCCACACCACGGCTAATGCAAGGCTAGTCCATTTTGGATTTAGCGTAACGCTAAGGGCTCGGCCAACCACACAAAAATTATTTCTTAGTAAAACTAGTATTATTTAAAACAAACCCTTACAAATATGT